>JAZDUH010000066.1:11612500-12067500 GCA_036419115.1 Scarus forsteni | reverse complement strand
GCTCACTCGAACTCTGATACTGACCAAAGACTCAACCTCTGGTCTGAAAACAGGGGTCTCTGTTCACTTCCAGGTGGACCAGAGTTCAGTTTGTGGTGGGTGTGAAAGCTGTCCAAACCTAAAAAGGACCAAACAAAGCAAGCAAAACAAAAGGGAGTGAATTATGTTTGGGATTTTTGGTTAATATCAGAAAAGAAAAGCATATTTCTCACATTGATCCTTGTGGATCTAGTGGCATGCTCCAGCGCAAAATGTAGCCTGTTCATCTTTCAGTATGTCCCAAAATAATATTATTTGTTAGGTAATCCCTGAAAACATGAGAAAAATCCCACACCACAGTTTGAAAATTGGTTTAAAAAGTGTTTAATTGATTGTACAAGCAGTTACGAATCACATCTTACCTTTTCGTAGCATCTTGTTGCTGTCAGGCTTTGAAATGTCACAGGTTTTGTGGTTGTAATGATGACATTTCTACTGTATCAAAGAAAAAGATGATGTGAACAGTGTTTCCAATCACGTCTTACCCATTTCGTTGCTTTCGTTGGCATCGTTTGTGGAAAGAGGAGCAGTAAGATTGGAGGCTGCTGTGTGATGAGCGCTGTGCACTGGGGTGTGCGGCTGTTGCGTCACTGCCTAGAGGGGAGCGAGTCTGTATTTTTAGAAGGGAATGAGCATATTCTCTGTACAAACAACGTCAGGCCCTCTGCTTGCGTATGCTGGGATTATTGTGACCGGGCTATTTTTAAGCTTTGTGTGTGTGTGAGAGGGAGGGAGAGAGAGAGAGTGCTTTTTTTCTGGGTCAAGCTTGGTGCCAGTTCTCTGTCATGTCTGTTGGCGGATTGTACTTTACTGGACCTGCGCTGTGCCCGACATCTGCATCGATCACAGAGGAGAGAGTCACAGAGGATGTGTTTAAACCATCAGGAATTTATGGCTTTTTAAGGAAGTTCTGTGCCTGGAGTACTGCAGGGAGGTGGACTCGAGGATTGTACTTGTGCAACATTAGTAGTCCTTAAATCTGCAAATTTAGAAAGTTTCATTAATCTCATTATAAATAGAAGCTATGAGACTCTAAATTTAGGTAGAGGCTGCAATAAATTAATTATGTGTAAGGATTCATGTCCCAAACTGACACTGATTTACACCAAAAGCAAAAGATTCCACATTACTGTAGAGTTTATAAAATGTTCTCAAAGTGTTATACAGCCAGATTGTACGCATTAGATGTCAGTTAAATACTTTCAAGACTACATGATCTCATTTTGATGGCATGTGTTGGTAGGGATGGGGATTGATAAGATTTTATCGATACCAGTGCTATTAACAACCCTGCTAATTGATTTAATTCTTTAATGATTCCCTCATTGATTCCTGCAGATTTTCCGTGTGGGCAAATGTTGGTCTGTAGATTTTCAGTGGCAACGATGTCAAACACACATCACAGCATAAATAACTGCCTTTGCAAATTGCAGGTATTTCCACATACTTAAGGTTGTGCATAAGGCACCTTTTGTAAAAAATTAAGCCATAATTCTGATGCTTTTGAACCCTGTCAGTGGAAGGAATTGGTAAGAAAATTGATTAGCAAAAAGACTCATGATATCGATTCTTTGATGGAGCTGTTAACGATTCTCAACTGGAATTGATTTTCGATTTCCATCTCTAGTTGTGTTGGACTATCTGTTGATTTTTATGCAACAAACAATCCAGGAAAGAAGGATGGATTATGTGCCTTGATTATTGACCATTTACACAGGATGATACTCTTCATTCCATTCCGACTAGATGTCAAAAACAATGCCATCTAGCATATGACCTGATGAATGTCCACGCTAAAGCCCTCTTCACTAGGCCGCATGGCATAGTGGCGCCTCCAGTCATTTCAATGAGGGCAGACGGGAAGCGGTTTTAACCGTGACAGCAGGACCCAGAAGCAGTGGTTGTTTTTCCTCTTTTGAACCTCCCTGTAAACAGCCAGTCCACATGTTAGCTGACTGTGCAGCTGCTATTTCAGTCAGGTCTACGCTTGGTTTCTGTTTGTTAGACTTTTAAGGCAACCAGACTCCTCCGACAGACATGGTGACATTTTTGTTCCATATTATTAACACTGTCTGTTACTTAAAGGATAAGTTCGGTTTCTGCAGCTTTCACATTGTTTATAGAATGAAGTAGAACAATATACTCACCCAGAAGGCTTTCCTGATCCAAACAGTGCTTCGGGAGATATTTAGATCCAAAATCGAGCGGCGGACATCTGTATAATGTTAGCACATGGGGCACGCATAGCCTCGCTCCTAAAACTCCATTGATCGTCCAAAAACTCATTAGTTTCACCAATATATCATAATGGTCCGCTTGTGCTACTCCTCCAAGACAGTCCGGGGTCACTCCACCCATGCTTTTGTGACTGTGCTGACCTCTGAACTGGAAACTTTCTTCACGGCTGCCACGCATGCGCAGTACAGCTTCCTCCTTTTGATGAGCTCCTCATCTGTAAACTCTGGCTCGAAACTGTAAGGACACCCATCATATTCAAAGTTCTCGTCCACAACATCTTCATCCGATAGATATTCGTCCATTTTGCACAAAACTGGAAGAAGAAAGTCGTTGAGTAGCCGGCGGTCTTCCCCTGAAACAATGAGCCATACTGTGCATGCGCGGCAGCCGTGAAGAAAGTTTCCAGTTCAGAGGTCAGCACAGTCACAAAAACATGGGTGGAGCAACACAGACTGTCTTGGAGGAGTAGCGCGAGTGGACCATGATGAAATATTGGTCAAACTAATGAGTTTTTGGATGATTAATGCAGTTTTAGGAGAGGCGCTATGCGTGCCCCATGTGCTACCATTATACGGATGTCGGCCGCTCATTTTTGGATCTAAATATCTCCTGAAGCACTGTTTGGATCAGGAAAGCCTTCTGGGTGAGTATATTGTTCTACTTCATTCTATAAACAATGTGAAAGCTGCAGAAACCGAACTTATCCTTTAAGTGCCTTAAAAATGTATCTTTGCAGTAATTATTGTCTAAAATGTGTCATAGTGTAATGATAGCAGCGTGATGTCATGTTAGTCTACAAATGATCAACACAAAGGTATATTTTGGGCCTGACTTTTATCAAATCAATCACACTCTCATTCTCTTTCTTGAATTGATCTGATAATTAAGTCATTTTCTTGTTGTTTAGGGGGAGAATCATTTCACATACATTGCTTCTTAAATCTGAGGATCTGCTCTTTTTTTCTGGACCATATCTCTGTAAAATAAACATGTTAAATATATGAATAAAAAAACTCAAATTCTGAGGTTTGGGGGTCAAACTCTGCCATTGCATTGACAAAAATGATCCGTGGAAAAGAAAGATAGATTTCCTGCAAATGTTCAAAGTTTGCTGTTGCTTTAATGAGTGTCATAATCCTACTGTCAGTGCTGCAGATAATTCTCATGCCTCAGCAGCAAACTGAGCTTTGTACAGCACGATGATCCTCAGCTCCCAGCACACCCTGCCTGTCGGAGATACGCTGTGACTGTCACTTAAATTGTATGTTATGTTTCCTGTCTCTTCCCTGTCCTGTCCTCACATACCTGGTGTCACATCCTCGTATGTGTGAAGCCTTGTTGTGGTATCTGGCTGGACTTTGGCTCATACAGGACTCTATTTCCTGCGATAATTGGGCAGAATCTGATTCTCCACATGCCCCCCTCCATGAGTCAAATGCTTCGTGCTTTGTTGCAGCATCACTTGCAACCAGCATTCCGACTGTTGTCACAATCCTGCAGAGGAATTTGTTGCTGTTTATGATCCACACTGTGAACACAACTGAGCGTGGTGGTGACCTTCCCCTCGATCGTCCTGAGGCATCCCAGGCTCTTCTGAGCCGCAGGCTTTTCTCCGGGCCTCTCCACGCTAGCCTAGTTTCAACCCAGCCTCTCCCACGAGTGTGGCTATTTTCAGCAGAATGTGGCGATCTGCTCCCGTTTTGCCGATGCATTGTTCTTCTGTGTGGAGCAAGGATATGACATTAAAAATGTATAGGAGGAGATGAAAGCCTGATTTAACTAGAACAACTCCCAGTGCGTTCGAGAGCACCTGCTGCAGGTGAAGCAGGACAGGCTGCGATTTGCCCTGCAGCTTGTTAAGTCACTGTGTCCTGATGAGGGGTTGTGTTTGTGAAGACATGAGCTGGAGGACGGAGTCATGGAGGGGTGAAAGAAAGTTTGTGCACGTCAGGTGATAAAGCTGTAACAGTTCTGTTGTTCAAATAAATCCTGACACACTATAGATTTTTGTAGTTCCATCACTGAGTGTGTAAGATAGGGCTGAACAATGTGGACAGAATTTCATATCTCAATATTCATGCCAGATATCTCGATATCAATACAATATGACCACGTGTTCGATGAAGACTAAACGGTGCATTCAAGGGCAATCGTAAAAATGAAACTTGTTGTGACTTCCAGAGCTGTACATGCAGGGACAGCGTGGGGGAAAGACCTAATTTGGTCATGTAGAAAGTAGAGACAAGTTAGGAGGAATATATCCTACTAACAGTTACTCTCTTTATGAATTGATATATTCATGTAGAGCAGGTTCACTGTTTGTTGTCAGTTCTGGTATTGTAACTGAGATGCTCTGCCAGGTAGCCTAAATAAAGGAGACTCCATTTCACACAAAAGTTACATTTGTTTCTGTTCATTTAGACATTCAAACTTTAGTAGCATTCAATAAAGGGTTATTAGATGTTTCATTTTATCCAAGAGTAAAACATGACTTCAGAAATTAAAGGAAACATAAAAAATGGCTTACCCCTTACACTTTATATTATATTTGACTAAATTTACAGCAGATTTTGTTGACTTAAAAGCTGTGAAATTTCATCCACTACAACTAGACTTAAATTAAAACAATTTAGAGGATTAAATTATGACTAAAATTAAAGATATTTTAGGTGAAAAACTTGATTAAAAAGTCAGATTATGACTGACACAAACAGCTCTCACACAAGCATGTGTTTGGACGGACGATAATGTGAGGACATTTTAGAAAAAAAGATAAGAGTGAGAGACACTGAAGTTTCATCAACTTCAGCTAGACTAAAATCAAACAATTTAGATGACTAATTACAACTTAAACTGAAAGATATTGTCGGCAAAAGGTAAAACTAAAACTATGTTTAAAAGTGCTGTCATAATTTACTGTGCAATTAAAGAGACTGTGAGGAGTTTCTAAGTAATTACGAAAAAGTTTCACTTTTAGATATGTGCCTGATGGAAATACACACATTAAGATGAGTTTTATAGCATCAAAATAGGTTATCTATGAATGCTATTCCTTAGCTTCGTGGTCGGGTTGGACAGGGTTGGACTGGCCTGGATACTCAACTTCGGGAACAAGACAAATAAAACCAGAGCAAATTTATATTATTCGGACACGTCTTAGAGCACCGGGCTTTAAGTAGCGACATATAGCCGGCTACAAAGCTAGGATACTAAGTTTTCCAAAAATTACTAGTTGTCACACATCAAAAACTACCGCTACGTAACTAGAAAGAGATACATTACCTCGTCACTTTGCATCCTGAAAGTTGTTGAAAAAATAAGTTGTAAAGCAATGCAGAGTTCTGAGGAAGGTCCGAGCTGCATTCATTAGCATCAGAACAAACACACGCTTTGGCTTGGGCCACGTCTTTGGTGCGTTCCAGTTGTTGTCAGAAGTAGGAATTTCCGAGTTCCGAGTAGGAAACTACAACTGGAACGTCCCCCAAGGTCGGAATTTCCTACTGGGAACTCTGTGAAACCTCGCCACCCCCAAGTTGACAATTGAAGATGGATGCTCCTGTAATAATCAATTTATTTGCACTTCTGATTGGGTGTGTTGCTCTAGATCAGCTGTATACATAGTATTGTTAGACTTATATTTACAAAAATGCTGCCATAGTGATCATCACATTCTTCATACAACAACACAGGGCGTGCTAACAACAGCTAACAATAGCCTGGTAGATCGGCATGTTTTTTTCCGACTTCAACTGGATCGCCGATAAGTCGGAGATGATGTCACTCCCATTTCCGAGGTTACTTAAACGCAGCATTACGACAGTCGCCGCGCGTGCTCATGGGTAGCAGAGTCTTTATGTCACCAGGAATAAATTCTCCTCATAGCACCTTTAACCTTGTAATTAGGCTTAAAATTTGATTAGCTGCAGTTTTCTCCGTATTCTTGGTAAAATATCTGCTCCACACGCTCCAGAGCAGACTGAACACTCAACTTTAACACACATGTTCTGATCGGAGAAAATGAACTTGGCATGAAGTGTCAGATCAAAACGCTGTTGATCCTGGAGGTGACTTCCCTATACTTCAGTCTTTTTACACTGGAAAACAGTCCCAGTGGGATTTTTGGAATGATTCTGCAGCAGAACGGTTGTGTGCTGGAGAGCTGTGGTGTTCCTGCCACAGGACTGAGAGGCGTGATTCTGAGTTCATGTGAGGATGTTTAGTCAGACTTTCACAGCCCGCAGAGGCTGCTGGTGTTGTTGTGTCATAAGTATGCTGACTTCAGTCCTAACACTGCTGCTAAAACACACACACAACTTTGGGTTGTTGCTTTTATTACATTTGTTCACTGAAAAACAGTTTTTATATTAGATACCACAAACTAAACACTTGCCACTTTATTAGGTACACCTTGTTAGTCTGGACCCTCTTTTTGCCTTCAGAGAACAACAGCAGATTTGTCATCTGCACATCCATGATGCAAATCTCCTGTCCCACCACATCCCAAAGGGTTTTTAATGGATTGAGATCTGGTGACTGTAAAGGCCGCTAAGATATCGAACTCATTGTCATGTTTAATAAACCGGCTTGAGATTATTTTTTTCTTTATTACATGATGTGTTTCCCTGCTGAAAGTGGCCATCACAGGTAGTTAAAATCATGTCTGCAGAAACAGATATTCAGCTTTTTATGCATATATCTGCTCTTACTGACATTTGTCCGATAATATCACAAATCCCTAATCAGCTTGACTATGTGTAGATGTGTAAATGCTCACAGTTGTGGCCATGTGATTGGCTGGTGGACTGTCCGTATTAGGAATCCTGACTGTCTGATATGCTGATCATGCTTATATCAATAGTGATATTTTGTGTAAAAGTCTGTGTTTGAACTAAAATTTAGCTGCTCCTGTCCTGTTGTCCATTTGTTTTAAAAACAGATGTGAAGCAAAGAAAACAGCTTTTTATTATATAACTAGAAAAGCACTCGGAGAGTGCAGACCTTCGCCAGCACCACAGTCCTCTCCCATATTGTGATTTTTACCGTAAATATTACTCCTACTTTTATTTCATGTAAATATTTAAATTCCTTGACCATGAAAACATTCCATTAGCAATTGGTTTCATAATGATATCTATTTTAGTTAAGTAGTTATTCACGAAAATCACATTTTTCATCATGACGCTGATCCGGATCAACACCAAAATTGAATCAGTTCTTCCTTTTCCCATGCTGAACATTTCCTGAAAATTTCATCAAGATCCATCTATAACTTTTTGAGTTATTTTGTTCACAGACAGACAAACAAACAAACTCTCCCGAAAACATAACCTCCTTGGCAGAGGTAATAAATGACACTTTTGTTTTTTAAAAATAGATCTTGCATGATTATAAAGAAAACTTCATAATAGATTTTCCATTTTACCAATATTATGCCAGTAAAAGTGATAAATATGGACAGTTTGTATTATCAAAACATTGGCTGTAAATATCTGCAAAGAATTTAATGTCTGCTTATACTGATAATCAGCTTTTAAGGCAAACAACCTCCATTACAGGTATTTGTCTGATAGTATCATGAGTCAACTTGACCATGTGTAGATGTGTAAATGCATTGCGTTGTGGCCATGTGATTGGCTGGAGGGCTGTTCGTATAAACAATCTATGACAGCCTGACATGCTGATCTTTTTTAAGCTCATTATGGCTGGCACTGATATTGATACAGATATTTTGTCCAAGTCTTTTTTTTAAATAAATTGTCATGTTCCTTTTGTGGTGTCCATTTGTATTAAAACATACAAAGTGAAGAAAACATTTTATTGTCTTTAAAAAATCAAACTTTTGATTTATAAATATGGATATTGCATGATGAGGAGGAAACGATCATAATTTATTTTACAGTTTGCCAATTTTAGAGCCAGTAATTGTGATAAATATGGACAGTTGCTATTGTCAGAACAGCGGCTGCAAATACCTGCAAAGAATCTCATATTTGCTGATACTGATCATCAGCTTTTAGGCAAATACCTGCAACTACTGGCATAAGTTTGATGGTATAGCAAACCCCTGGTCAACTTGACCATGCGCAGATGTTGTTATGCTTGGAGTTGTGGCCATGTGATTGGCTGGTTGACCTTTTTTTTTTTTTTTTTGAATTTACATGTTCCTTTTGAGGTGTCCATTTGTTTTAAAAAACAGATGTGAAGCAAAGAAAACCTTGTTTTGTCTTTAATAAATTACACTTTGGATTTATAAATGTGGATATTGCATGATGAGCAGGGAAAACATCATTTATTTTACAGTTTGCCAATATTAGAGTCAGTAAATGTAATAAACATGGACCATTTGTTTAAATATTGGCTGTAAATACAAGTGAAAAATGTCAAATCTGCCAAAACTGATAATCAACTTTTTAAGCATATATCTGCCATTACCGATATTTGTTTGATAGGGGTGTAACGGTACATGTGTCCGTGCCGAACCGATCGAAACGGACGTTCAGTTCGGCACAGTGCTGTACTCAAACGAGTACATTAAGTTTATGTTAGCCGCTGCAAATTGGCTCTTAAATATTCACGGGGGTCCTCGTCTATGATTGGTGTGGTTAGAGGAAGGCTTTTTAATCTTCATGGTCTGTGATTCATGCTCTCGCGATCATGTACATATATGTAGATGTGACGTCTCACGGCGAGCCAATCAGACTTTGAGTATCTGGTGAAATATTGCAACGGAGAAAGACAGGTGGATAAAACGACTGCGGTGTGCTGATACTGTTCAACTGAGGTCGGGTATTTTCCGACAGCACGTCAAACATGCTAACTCACCTGAAACGGCACCACTCAAGTGTAAAGATTTCCACGGTAAGGAAAAAAAAAACACTGTAGTGCAAATTCAACTGTTGTCTGCATTCAAGCAGCCTCTCCCAGACAGTTTAGATAGAGCCAAAGCTTTAACAGCATCCATCAGCGTTTTTATAACATAGGATCTAAGACCATATTCAGTTGTGGAAAATGCTGGTTTTAAACACATGCTAAAGGTGATAGAGCCCGGTATAAAGTACCCAGTCATCCGCATTTAAGCCAGGAGTTTAAAAAGAAACTCATTATTTTTATTTTCATACACTTGTTGTTTATTTAATTTATTTAACTTACTAGTATTACCAAGCAGCACATTGAATGTATTTTGGTTTTAAGTTTGTATAATTAAAAATTTTTGGTTTAATAAACATGCTAATGGGTTGCTGAGCAATGCTGAGCAAATGGTTTTGTGTTGTTCCCATACTGTACCGAAAATATACCGAACCATGACCTGAAAAAAAAAAAAAACCCGAGGTACGTACCGAACCATGATTTTTGTGTACCATTACACCCCTATTGTTTGATAGTATCGTGCGTCCCTGTGTGTAATTGCACTGAGCTGCAGCACTTCGCATTAACAGAGAGCTGAATGTGTGTCCCTATTAAAGTTTTGAGATCATCTTAGCAAATGTTTAATCCCTTCTTTGTAAATTAATATCTCTCTCCGCTCACCTGAGCCGACAGTCTGTTCAGTCGTGATCTTACGCTGCACTTTGGCGGTTCGTTCTTCTCTCCCCGGTCAGAAGCAGATTTCTGCAGCTCACGCCACCCACACGCCGGTTATGTATAGCCCACACCTACCCCTATCTGCCCAGTGGTTTGAAAACAAAGCTTTGTGCGAACTGTGAGTCTGCTGTTTGTGAAAGCTGGACCCTGCACAGGGGGTCTTACGGTGTTATGTAATGCTCCCCACTCAGCTGTAATCCTTCTTATGCTGAGCGAGCCCCACATGTGACGCTGCACAAGGGGCTGGAGAAGCAGGGCGGCGGAGGGGACCGTCGGCAAGGCACGGGCGCTCCCCCCGCCCCCTCCTCATCAAACAAACACACACACAAACACGCTGAGCCGTGGCCTGCGTATAAGAAGAGAAGTTTAGTCTGGAAAGTGCTTTACTTGGATCTGGGAGGCTGGATGGAGACGCAGCACTGATGCCCGTCTTAACCACACTGAGCTTTTTTTTCTGAATGAACCCACTTCATTCTTCCAAGTTTGAGCCACAGGGATGGATCTTTGGCTTCGTATGGAGGAATTTCACAAGATTTGGAATTAGTACGGCTGTCTTTTTGTGCTTGGGATGCATGTTTGGTTGATCTTTGAAGGCTTGTTTCTGCTTTACACTGAAGACGATGAGGATGTTCGATTTATTGATCCGTCATCAGACTTATCGGCATGTTTTTGGGAACATTTTGGGGGCTTCTGTAAGAGAAGGTTACAGTGTAGGGCTTTGCTGTTTAGGAACATAAATGTGGATGTTTTTAAGTAAGTACAGCCTGTAAAGAAGCTTTTCTACCGTTACAAACTAAATATTTGGTGCCAGGAGCTTCTATTTTTTGTTGTACCATTTTATCAAAATTTATAACTTTTATTTTGACAGCCATTTTTTTTATTTTATATAGAAAATATTAAGTTATTTAACAATATCTTCATTTACCTTGTTGGTTTGTTCTTGGGAATTTACAGCTGCTTTAATTAGAAGAAAATTACTCAGGAATAAATCAAGTTTTTAAGATTTATATACACATTTTAAAGTAAGACAGTAATGAGAGTGGGAGTTTTCTGCATTTTAATAGTTTCTAAAACTTCTTTTTCCTTGCCATCTTATGAAATGGGTATGAGTCCTTTTTTATTTCTACCTCAGTTATCTCAAAGTAGATACTTATGGATATGTGACAGCTGTTTTATTTATTTGTTTACTGAAAACATAAATATTTACATCTTCTTTAACACCAGCAGACTCAGGGGATGTATTTGAGAACATTTTGGATACTTTTATCTAGAGGAAAGAACAGTTAAGGAAGGAGAAATGTGTTAAGTTTTTAAGATGGACAGATGTATTTTTAAAGAAGAGTTTGCCATTACGGAGGATGAGGGAGCTTTTTCTGCATTTTTAACTGTCAGAGGCGGTGTGGTTGTCTTGAAACTGCGTTTTTGTAGCTGTGGTTTCAAACTGGTGACTGGAATTACATATTGTTTTTTTAAATCAGAACAGCCAGTTTAATTTGATTGTTTTGGAGACAAAATCATTACATTAAGCATGATGTATCTCCATTTAGCTTTACCAGATTTATTGGCATGTTCCGATCTGATTCTTCACCAAGTTCGATGAGTTATTGTGTTAGAGAGCAGAGTTTTTCTGCTCATAGATGAAACTATCAGCATGATATCCAAGGCCAATTGTCTACTCTAACAACCATTTTTACAAACATCAGCTCAATTGAAAAAATATGTTAGGTGATTAGATATCATCACAACATGATCTGTTGTGTCTTTTCAATGAAATGCTGAGTTTTGGCACGTCGAACTGCTGCTTTAGGGTTGTTTTTTTTTGATGGGCGGTCAGGATGACGCATTGGTCAAACTCTGCTCTGTTGGTCTTTTGGGGAAATCAAGTTAAAAGTCAACTTTTGGAAAATTCCACAGCCTAAGCTATTATTTTCAACACCTATCCTGATTTTGCAATATGTGCATCACTTAAAATTGCAAAAAAAATGTATTTCTGTAAAGATTTCTGTTGATGTTTACATAGTTATCAGCCATACACATGCTTAGCTGCCCTGTTGACAGAATGTAAAAGTTCAACCTGTCGTTACTGAAAGCCACATTTAAACCAAAACTTTGTCCACTTATTTCTTTTTTACATCCGTTTCTTAGTTTAAAATAGCATTGGCACTAATAAATATGGTAAAAGCCCCCCAAAAATAAGATTTAGAGCCCTTTTGGAAGGTAAAATGACCAAATACAGGGCTCCTAATACTTGATTTTTCTTTGCTGTATCAAACATAGTTCAGTGTTTTTAACAGTTATGGTTCTGGGTGCTTAAACGTTACTTCTTTATAGAGTTAGCCATGGAGATATGTAATGTGTACTCGATTTTAGATAACATCAGATGAGGTTTGACTTCTGGTTCGTGTTTTCCTGCCCTGGATCATGGATCTAGGTGGAAACAGGGATGGCTAAGTAGAGGACGACATGCTGGAGATGTTAACAGTGGAAGCTGAACCTGGTGCTTCTGATTTGAGGACCAATGCCTCCACACGTGGACAGTGGTCGCGTTATTTAACAGCCGAGCTAATCCAGCACCTTGGACTGAACAGCGGTTTTGTTTCTCGCTCCTCTTGTCGGCTTGTTGAAGATAAACACGTTCACCTGTTCCAGTCCTGATGTTTGTTTTTTCCTTCTCCTCCCACAGGATCCATCAATGTGGTCTACAGCTGCTGATCTGACAAGTAGCACATAGGAGTCCCCCCCGGAGTTTCTCCTGTCCCCCCTCCCTTCCCTCCGCCCCTCCCTCCCCCCCTCCTCCCCTTGTCAATCATCCTCCCGTTCCCCCCTCCTCCCCTCGTCCAGGATTCACCATGCTCATCAAGGAGTACCGGATCCCCATGCCCATGAGTGTGGAGGAGTACCGCATCGCCCAGCTCTACATGATCCAGGTGAGCCACCAACGACACTGTGCTGACCAACACTTTACATCCATAATCGCGTTTACTTTTTACTACAGGCAGCATTTTTACATATTCTTAACCCTCTCATGAATTTCTAAATCACAAAGGAATACTATTTTAAGAATGTTAGTTTATACTTTCAAACAAGTTGAAAACCATGGCCATTTTTGCCTTTTTTTAAAGGAGGTTATGTTATTGCCAGCGTCTGTAAGTTTGTTTGCTTGTTTCTCTATTTGCAACATAACTCAAAAACTTATGGACAGATTTCAAATGAAATTTTGAGTAAATGTCCGGATTGGGACAAAGAACAAATGATTAGATTTTGGGAGTGATCTGGATCACCATCTGGATCCAGGAGTTTTTTAAAGGATTCTTTAACATTGCGAGATAGGACCATTTGTAGCTTTTGTGCGTATTACTACACCTCAAACAAGCATAAATTATGTCAACTGGACCAACCTCGTGTGAGTAGATGACGTTTCGCCTCTCATCCAAGAAGCTTCTTCAGTTCTGATAATTTATGCTTGTTTGAGATTTATCTTGACCTGGATGACTGAGAATATCCGCAGATTTATTTATATTACTCCACCAAAAATACTCAGGGCATTTGGAAAAAAAATCAGGACAAGTTTCCAACAGGTTCTACAAGATATCAGAGACTGATCTGGATCCCGGCGGAATTACGGATTCTCTGATCCAGAACAAGAAAAATGTAGATATCCTTGGACTTGTTAGTCATAGCAAGGGAACAAATAAAGGCATAGACTTAGAACAAACGCCAAAATATAGCCAAGATACTGTGGAATCAGGAGTGTTTAATCTGATTTGATGTATCTTCAAAAACTTTAGAGCTACATCCAGAAGAAAACTGCCCTGACGAAAAATGTGATTTTCGTGAATAACTACTGAACTAAAAAAGTTATCATTATGAATCCAATAGCTAATGGTATGTTTTCATGGTCAATGAATCTAAATATTTAGATGAAATGAAGGTAGGACTAATATTTATGGTGAAAATCACAATGTGGGTGACCTCAAAGGTGATAAGCAGTACATAATGAATGGATGGAAGTCAGGTAATCCATGTTTTTGCATGGAAGAGGGAGTTTAATCTTGTGATTTCTCATGACTGGAGTAGACTGGAGCACAACAAACAAAGGACTGAAATTGAAATGAAATTGTACCTGTCACAAATCACACTGATACATCCATTTTAATTACCTGACGCTGTGGCTTGATGGTTGAAGGAATTCACTCATCAAAGAATGAAAACACATTTGGTTGGTGGCAGGTGCCATAACCGAACCTGTCCATGATGCCAACGTGTCCATGTTTATGTGTCTGTTAGAGGAGGAGAGAATAACCACAGTGCTGAGTTTGTGCATCTGCTGCTTTCAACAGTGCTGCGTGGCACACGCTGCATCAAGCCTGAGCCTCCTCAGTGATTATTTCTCTGCATGTGCAGCATGAAAGGGCTCGTGTGGGTGCCTTTGGATCGGTAAAATAACTGGCAATGCTTGTGTTGGACCAGCTGGTCACCTGTTAGGATCGAGCAGGCTGAAAAAAGTCATATCAGCCACAAGTGGAGGGAAATGATAAGGGCAGTGTTTAACATAAAGACAGATGATATCCATACCTTCACCTGACACACCAGATGGACCGTTCAGTTAGGGCTGGGCGATATGGCCTAGAAATAAAATCCCCGATTTTTTTCCACAACACTCGATTTACGATTTTAATCGATTTTTTCCTCCCTAAAAGAAACGAAACTCCCAGTGACATAAAAATGAAACAAATCAAGTTTTGCCTTTATGTTGTCTTAATGTTTCCCTTTGAAAGTCAAAGTCTGGGTCATAAAAGGTTGATTATGTAGTATGAACGTAGGCAGGTTTGTCTACATAAACACTAAAAGGCTGAGGTATTTTTACAGTATTAGCATGAAACTCTCTTTGATCAATATTTAATCTACTTAAATAACAAATACAAGCCTATGAAAGTGCTTGTGCAAACCTTACAAGACCGACCATCATGAAAATAGTAATCTTTTTCAAAAATTGCAACAACTTACAATTGGACTAAGGCAAGAAAAAAAATCTCGATTTTTTTATTTTTTAAATCTTCCGCAGAAATTAATTCGAATTAATCGATTTAAGCGATTTTTTGTCCAGCCGTACGTTCAGTATATTTCACTAGTCCGTCAGCCCATATGAAGTGATGGAGATGGGCAGAACCTTTTAAAAGCTTATCCATCAGGTGATTGAATGATAGTTCGTCAGCTATATTCAATTATTGGCAAATCAGGTAGGCAGAAACTACTACTGGTGTAATGTAAAAACTATATATATATATATATATATATATATATATATATATATATATATATATATATATTTATATATAGATATATATAACATGTTGGAAGTGGAGCGAAAATATCCATCCTTTGGAGAGATGCTTTCAGTGTTATTGTTTTTCATTTGGTAAAGAAATTTGGTCCAGATTTGATTCAGCTGCTACTGAAGCTGTTAGCATCTGTGCTGATCTCTGTACAAACCAATAACATGCTTGTTTGGTTAACTGGAGACTACAAGTTGTCTTTAGGTGTAGGTGAGTGTTTGATTGGTTGCCTGTCTCGCTGTTTGGCCCTGCGATCAGCGGGTGGGTGGGATAGACCCCAACCTTTCCAACCACGAACCTGCCTATATGCCACACCTGTTACGCACAGTACCTCAGGCTGTACGTAGCTACCTGTTGTGTTAGATTTACACTGTAAACATGGCGGAATTCTGAGAGTAGAAGTAAAAGATATAAACAATTATCCTCATGAAATATTTTTTATCAACTGATGATGGTCAGACCTCACTGTAGGATTGTCTTCACTCCATCTGGACAATAGTTTCTTCTGTGCAGACTCGTGATGGTCTTGGTGTCGGGGTCTAATGATTGAGCTGGTTAGCTAATAGCTTAGACTGTTTCACACTAAAATTACCGGGTCAATGTAAAGCGGGTTAACCAGCTAATAATCAGTAAGTGACTCCTTTCCCACTACCAGTAGACCGGGGTCTAATCTGCAGCAGATGAGCTGTGTGGCTGTTTTTTTTACTCTGGTGCATCAAGCTGATGTCATCACATTGATGACATCATCAGCACAATGAAACACGACCATGTAAGCAATGGAAAGGAGCATGGAGGCCGTGTACACGTTGGTCAGCTGTTTTCTGTACTTTGTACGTTTGTCCCTCTTTAAAAAAGTACAAACTCGACGCTGACTGAACAACATTCGAGCGCTGATGATACAAAAGCAGATGGAATTTGTTGCTGAGATGGCAAAGAGTCACTTAAGTTACAGGCGGAGGAGGTGGTTGCGATATTATGCTGTGGGCATATTGCGCCGACGTCATGATGTAAATAAGCAGGTCGACTCAGGTGTGATGTTCCCACTGAAGCGAGCAGATAAAACCTGTTGCTTGCAGGGTCAGTTGACCCGGGTCAGCATGCTGATTAACCCCTTTCATACTGCCAACAGGAGCTGACTGTTAGCGGGTTTAAGCAGGTTTTTTGGCCAGACTGAACGGGGTATTCGGTAGACTGTTCTGATAGATGTTGTAGTTAAAGCACCGGCATAAACAGAGGGTGTAGTATTCAATGTTTCATTATGAAGCGTGTTTTTCTTTGTAGTATTAAAAGTAGTAATGAGTAGAAGTTTGTGTGGAAATACAGCCAAAGACTCCAAGCTGATGGAATCACACCCACAGAGGAAGTCGACCGTGGCATCAACTCAAGTCACACTCAGACACCAATTTACACGGTCACTCACTGAACTGTAACACTGAACAGTTTCCTTGTTTTCAGACCTTTTTAAAGAAACTCTGTCATCATACAGATGAACAGACATGTTTGTGTCTGTGCAGTCACACATTACTCTTATGTTGATAACAGAGGACTTGATTGATCAGTTTGTCTCTAAAACTGCGTGATAGTCATCCCTGCTGCTCTGTTGGCTCTGTACTGGGGTGTCCAAACTGAGGCTGGTGGCTCACTGTGGCCGGTGGGCAGTTTCCTGTTGGCCCTTTGCTGACTTAATTTTTTTAAGTAAACTCTGGCTCCGGCAAAACAACAGGTGAGTGACAGGACAGGAGCACTTCAGGGGGCCAGTTAGGTTTCAGTTTGGGCCAATGTCCCTGTGGCCCCGCCCTTATGGGGTGGTAATTGATAAGACTTTATTGATATCAGTGCTATTAACGATCCTGCTAATCAATCTAATTCTTAAACAATTCTCTTATTGATTTCTGCAGATTTTCTGTGTGGGCTAATGTTGGCTTGTAGATTTTCAGTGTCAACAATGTCAAACACACGTCACAGCATAGATAACTGCTTCTGCAAGTTGCTGTTGTTTCCACTCACTTAAGGTTGTGCAGTGGGTGCCTTTTGTAAAAAATTATACTATAACTCTGACGCTTCTGAACCCTGTCAGAAAAAAAGGATTTGATAAGAGAGTGATTCGCAAAAAGACTCATGATATCGATTCTTTAATGGAACTGTTAATGATTCTCAACTGGAATTGGTTTTTGATTCCCATCCCTACGCCCATAGAGCCACCACTGATGTTTCAGGTTTGTGGCAGAAACCCTTTTATACACATGGAGAACATGCAAACTCTTCACAGGAAGGCCTTCTCCAACTTGCCAAGTCGATCCAGCACTAGGGGTGTCCTGATACAACTTTTCCACCTCCAATACAATACCGATATTGCAGGCTTGAGAATTGGCCGAGACCGATATCGGTCCGATATGATATCAGCAGGAATCATACATACTTTTATTACTTATTTTGTAGTATGAACTGTAAGAAAGGCTTGATCAAGTGAGATTACTTAAACAGAGAACAGTAGTCAGCAATAGTAGGGATGAGAAAAACTGACCCATTTGTTATTAAAAAATGGGTTCAATACATTTTATCCTTACATAAGAATATAGTACAATTAAATAAAAACAAACAAAAACATGTATTTAAAATTGCAAAATAACCACTGTGTTTAACTTAAAGAGACTGTGAGGAGTTTCTAAGTAATTACAAAAAAGTCTCACTTTTAGATATATGCCTGATCGATATACACACTTTAAGATGAGTTTTATAGCATCGACATAGATTATCTATAAATGCTATTCCTTAGCCTTCTGGTCGGGTCGGACAGGGCTGGACTGGCCTGGATACTCAACTTCGGGAACAAGACAATTAGAACTAGAGCAAATTTATATTATTTTATTATTTATATTACACGTCTTAGAGCACCGGGTTGTAAGTTGTGATATATAGCTGGCTACAAAACTATGATAATAAGTTTTCCAAAAATTGCTTGTTGTCACACATCAAAAACTACTGTACGTCACTAGAAAGAAATTCATTACCTCGTCGCTTTGCATCCTGTAAGTTGTTGAAAAAATAAGTTGTAAAGCAATGCAGAGTTCTGAGGAAGGTCCGAGCTGCATTTATCACAACAAACACACGCTTTGGCTTCAGTCATGTCTTTGGTGCGTTCCAGTTGCAGTCAGAAGTAGGAATTTCCGAGTTCCGAGTATGAAACTGCAACTGGAACGTCCCCCCAAGTCGGAATTTCCTACTGGGAACTCGGTGAAACCTCGTCACCCCCGAGTTGACAATTGAAGATGGATGCCCCCAGTGTGAACAGTTATTTAGCTCCTGTAATAATCAATTTATTTGCACTTCTGACTGGGGTGTGTCGCTCTAGATCAGCTGTATACATAGTATTGTTAGACTTATATTTACAAAATAGTGCCATAGTGATAATCACATTCTTCATGTGATATTTGTGAACAACAACGCAGGGCGTGCTAACAACAGCTAACAATATCCTGGTAGATCTGCATGTTTTTTTCTGACTTCAGCTGGAACGCCGATAAGTCGGAGATGATGTCACTCCCATTTCCGAGGTTACTGGAACGCAGCATTACGACAGTCGCCGCGCGTGCTCATGGGTAGCAGAGTCTTTATGTCGCCGGTAATAGATTCTCCTCATAGCACATTTAAACTTGAGCAAATTTGAAAGTACTGCTTGTATAGGAGTTCTTATATTGGATATTTTAGATACGGGCCGATATAATCCGATATTTGTTTATTTGCTGATATCGGGTCGGGACACCCCTATCCAGCACCCTTCTTGGTTGCTTCTCTGAGGCATGAAGACCAACCTGCTGCTCACCAGGTAGTTTGAATGTTCTTCCTCCAAATTCTCACAAAGACATACCAGAAACATCTGAGTGCTGCAGAGGCCCCGGGACAAAACGGTGCTGTGAGAAAAGCAGCAACAAAACACGAGGGGAGTTTTTCTGTGGTGCCCAATTATGAAATGATTGGTCACACGGCGACTGACGCTGGTGGGAAAGCGGAACAAAGGGAGCTTGTGTGCTGATAGATTATCCAATTTAAACTCTGAAGCTGGCTGTTCCCACCCGTCATAGGCTGCGTGTTTTTTTTCTGGGGTGGAGGGGGGTGCACCCTGCTCACTCAACGAACTCTGAGCTCATACCCACTGCTGTGACGGAGACGGACACATGGCTTTGTCCGTGTCAGACACTTTCGTTTGTCAGCGCGGGCCCTGAGCCGCAGCTTGAGGGTCTGTGTAAGAGCTTTAAGGTTTACAGCTCAGAGCAGCAAAGTGTGATCTACAAAGCTTCAGTTATCCCCGTGAGGCAACATTTTCCCTCTTCATATGTGAACATGAGGGAGGATTTATTTAATCCAGTGGTACTGCCAGGTGCACTCGGAGCAGCGGTACACAGTGAATCACAACCGGGTAAACATTCTGCATCACTTACTCACTTTTATTTACAGATGTTGTAAATATTCAGACTTAAAGGTGCATTTCTCTCTGAGTGGAGGCACATGCTGACTCTGGCTCTTCTGCAGTCGAGTTGGGATTTCAGCTGCATGGTTACATAATGTGGATCACAAGTGGTTTTGCATTTGTTGAAGAGCGGGTTGAAGTTTAAGGCCTGACAGTCAGGTTTAGGCTTTTATTGGGCTTCTGTTGTTAACTCAGTTTTTGGAGGGAAGTGCCACCTAAGAAGGGCGCAATCATTAACCCACAATCATAACTGGTGCTTATCAGTAAACTCAGTGGCCTCGTTTGCTCTTAATGATCTCCCGTTACAGATTACACAGTGAATATAAACTTCTGAATTAGATTGTTGAGTCATAAACTCTCATTGGCCACTTCATTAGGCTGGTCTCTTTTGAAAATCAGATGCCACATCTCAGGAACTTGCCTTTAAAAAATGAGTGTTGAACAAAAACAAATATAGCATAATGCAAATAAAGATTGACTGATGGACTCCAGGGCTGAAAGATTTATTATTTTCACATAGGGCTGGGTGATATTACTTAATATCAATATCATGATCAATTGAAGGTCTTACCTCGATTACGACTAATGAATGATTATTTTATACTATGCTGACGGCCATATATTAGGGATGGGACGATACACTTAAACTCGCGATACGCTGCACCTTGATATGCCCGGGTCACGATACGATACGGCCCGATACAATATCAAAAAAGTAAAAAAGAAAAAAAATTACTGTGTAATTACAACTTATTTGTTTTTGTTTGAGTTGCACACAGGAAAACACAAGACCTAACAGGCCAAACACAAACAATAACACTTTCTCTAACCCTAAGAAAGGTTAGAGAGAGTGTAAGCTAACGAGCGATAGGCTCGTTTTCGGCGTCTTTGTCTTTTTTAATGAGAAAGCCAAAATACTGCCAGACAGATGACTTGTATCCAGGCTGAGCGTCCTCAATTTCGACCTCATTCGACTTCATCATTCAGCTTTTTGGAGGCAAGGTAGTCGGTGCTAATGTTTGTAGTCATCACTTCTGGTCACATGCGCTATTAGCGGACGTGACGTCTTTATTTCGCGATCCATTTTTTTTAAACTCGATGCGTTTCGTCATGTACTGTATCGCAATATATTGCCAAACGATATTTCATCCCATCCCTACTATATATACACTGACAGTATTTACACTTAACTTCTTTCTGCTTGATGTTCTCTGCACAGAATCCAAAATGTGACCAAACAATGGAGACTGTATTTTTCTTGGCTACTAGGTCCTCTGATAGATTGGCACTTGTTTCCTCCATATTGGTGGTGCATCTTTCGCTCTTGGTGAAGTAAATGTAGACTATAAGGAGGGGGCGTGGTCATTTGGCTTACTCGGGAAAATAATTAAAATAATCATCATGAGTAAAGTTACTTCCATTATAGGGTCTAAATGTCGATTTTGATTATTTTTCGATTAATTGCCCAGCCCTATTTTCACATCAAAATTGCAATTTCAGACAACGCAGTCATGTGATTGCCAAAGCTGCAGTTCCTTCTAAGAAATCTTTACTATATTACAGTGATTCCCAAACTAGGGTACGTGGACAATTAATTGAAAAATAATGGAAATGGACCTTTAGACCCTATGATCGAAGTAATTTTAGCTGTGTTGATTATTCTGATTATTTCCCTGTGTAAGTCACGAGACAGCGCCCCCTCCACACAGTCTGTGTTCACTTTGGCCAAGAGTGAAGGACAACATGGAGGAGACAAGCGGCAATCTATCAGATGACACTGTAGCCAAGAAAAATGTTGTTTCCATTGTTTTGGCACATTTTGGACTCTGTGCAGAGGACATTGAGCAAAAAAGAAGTTATGTGTAAATACTGCAGGAAACCACATTATACAGATTTAAAGGTCTGTTATTCCTGTTTTTTATTCTTAAGGAACAAAACATTACTGCAGGGTAGCAGTGCCTTCTGCCCAATTAAATCATTATTGATTATCTCTGTGTTGATGCATCTTCATCTACCTCTGCATCATGACACCCTTGGTATTTTTGTGAAGGCACAAAAATGATAAAATAACAATTAATTGGGAATTCTTCCATTTTTCAGAAGGCAGTGTTAATTTTGTTGACTAATTATTTTCGTCGCAGTTTTTGTCATCAAACTTTTCCCCTGATAAAAGCTAGACAGTATCTAAGAAAAAGAAATGCACATGGACAAAAACTAAATAAACAGTCATTTTCATCAACAAATAAAAAATAGACTAAAATGTTGGACAGAGACTTAATCCAATCAGACCTAATTTGGTCATGTAGAAAGTAGAGACAAGTTAGGAATATATCCAATCACAGCTACTTTGGTTGTGTGGAAAGGTTGGATGAACTCAGAGGGACATCCAATCACAGCTGCCGTAGCTTGGTATATTCATGTAGAGCAGGTTCACTGTTTGTTGTCAGTTCTGGTATTGTAACTGAGATGCTCTGCCAGGCAGCCTAATGGCCCTTTTCCATTAGCCCTACTCTACTCTACTCACCTTGTGCTGCTTTTCCATTAGCCCCAGTCACCTACCCAATGGGGTGCAGTGTCGCTGTGCGGCTCTGCGGTGACGTCATTTTGAGCGCGACACAACAATCTGTGGCTTTTTGTCACAAAACCGAATGAAAAAGGAAAGCAGAAGAAGGCTGCAGGTGGTAAGAAGAAATACCCCTTGAGAAGCACAGGAGAGTTTTGGAAGCTATACAACAGAATGAAGCCGAGGGCAAGAGCAATTGAGCTGCAAAACAAAAGACGTATGAGGGTAAGCTAATGGTAGCTACCGCTAGGATGCTAGGTCATCGCGCTCATGACTCAATGACAACATTGTCTGACCAGTCAGTAGCCGGCAGTCGGTGACGTCATCTTTTAGTATCGACTCAGCTCGTTTAGAACCAGAGCAGAGTAGGTACTAAAACTAGCTTGTTTTAGGAGGTACCAGGCCAGTGGAAACATGCTGCAAAATCGAGTAGGGCCGAGTAGAGTAGGGCCAAGGCGTGCAAGTGGAAAAGGGCCATAAATAAAGGTGACTGCATTTCACACAAAAGTTCAATTTGTTTCTGTTCATTTAGACATTCAGATTTTACCGGCATTCAGTAAAGGGTTATTGATGTTTCATTTTATCCAAGTGTAAAACATGACTTCAGAAATTCAAGGAACCATAAAAATGCCTTACACTTTACACTTCATATTTTAGTGGACTAAATTTAAAGTAGATTTAGTCAACTTAAAAGTAGGCAACAGGAACTTAAACTATATTTAAAAGTGCTGTCAAAGTTAAGACTGCATGGAAAACAGGCTTTAATGTGATGGGAACGTCTCATAAGATAAAGAACTTCAGCTGGGTCAGGGGTTGTTTCTTAAAACTGAACAGAAACTGAAACAGCATCCATCAAAAATGAGTATGAACCTGAGTTCAGGCAGAGTTTGGGCTCATTGACAGGAACTTTCTCAAGAGGCCGTCCAAGGACTTCTATTTTTGATGCTGTGGTTTTGGAACAGGAATTGATAACTTAAGTTTATTTTAGCATCAAATGCAAACCGCT
This sequence comes from Scarus forsteni, assembly GCA_036419115.1. NCBI lineage: Eukaryota > Metazoa > Chordata > Actinopteri > Labriformes > Labridae > Scarus > Scarus forsteni. Next base: position 12,044,269 of record JAZDUH010000066.1, on the reverse strand, counting down.
GGTGTTGTGACAGTCCTTTGCCCTCAGCGTACATTGTTCTCTCAGAGAGTCTGAGGCTCCCACTCGACAACCTTGTCAGTTATTGTGTTGTTTTTTTCCCTCTCCTCCCCCCGAAGGAGCAAACAGACGCCTAATCCAGTTGTACTGTGGATGGTTGGGAACATGACTCAGCGACATGCCCCAAAGCATGCAGACGTTTGAGGACGGCACAAACCAGTCGCCGTGCCACTCTTCTGCACACTTGATGAATTTCTTTGGCAGTGTTTGAGCCGTGTATCTCACAGTGTTGTTAATTATGTCAAACACATCACTGCAGTGTGTGTTTGGTGTCATATTTGTCACATCGTGCAGAGATACCGGGCATGTGCGAGCAGGTCCACACAAAGGCACAACTCGCCCATTTCCATGTAAACAAATGAGAAGAATTCATCCATCACTGACCCACAGTCTCCTCTCCCCCTGACCTCACCCTCTCTGCACCGCCTGGTTGCTGTGCTGCTCCTGTCACGATGGCAACCGTGACATCAGCAGCATGCCGGTGGTCAGGTTTTGTTCGAGAGAGGGAGTGAATGAAAAGAGGAAATGGAGGATAAAAGAGTCTTCCAGCAAAGATGGGAGGGGAAGAAACGAGGGAGAGCTGGTGTCTTGTACACTCTCGCTTTATTGCTGTATGTTTCCAGAGCAACTGCAGCACGTAGGCCGCCCGCCCGCAGTCCATCCATCCTGAAGACCAGAAGACTGTATGAAATCGAGATGTACGCTCAGCGACGTCATCCACAGCTTATGAAGCACTGCAATTATGCTCGCAAGATTGGAAAAGCTGACTTTCCAGCTTCTGGAGAAAACAGAGATACCCACATGACAGTCACCTCAGCCAGGCTCCCAAATTTAATTTATTTAATTTAATGTATTTGATTAGGACAGTTCACATCAATGGACAGTTTCGTAATGCACTTTGCTGTAAATATGCCAGAATTAGCCCAATAGCTAAATTTCGTCCGTTGTATCAAGGAAGGTGGTCACATAGAAAGAAAAAACAAATTAAAATAGCAACATTTACTAAGGGTGGGAGAAGAAAACAGTTCACATAAGTATCAGGCTTTTTTGTTTGATGATTTTTAAATCGTTTTTGTTCAAAAATTCATGTTTTTCCAAATTTAAATGCTTCATTTAAGTCTGTGTTAATAATCCATTTTAAATACAATCATTTTTGAAGAGAGATTATAAACAGCTGGTTAAAATGTATTGCTGAATAAATCCTAGGTCAAAAAGTTCTGGCACAACTTCACCAACTTCCAAGGTGCTGTAGGCATCATCATTGTTCATCTTTTTCACTGGTGTTGAGCTATCTAAGCTATCTAAAGATTGCAAAAATCGGCAATATCATAGGATTGCAAGTTAAATCGAATCGGCACCTGCTTTGGACTGCTTTGTTACATGAAGCAGTCCAAGAGTCATCTATGACTTTTTGTAATATGGAGGACAGTTCCTGGTGTAATTTATTATTGAGTCGATCTTGTTTGTCAAAGCTGTGTGTTTTCTGTTTACTGTCTTGTGTAAGTGTTAGGGCTGGGTCGATTCACTTTTCTCCCCATTCGATTTTTACGTTTTTTTTAGGTGCCGATTCGATTTAAATTGCGATTCTACAATATTGCCAATTTTTGCAATCTTTAGTAAGCTCTGTTAACACCAGCAAAAAATATGAACAATGATGATGCTTACAGACGTATCAGGAAAAATACACATCACATGTGAGTCAGTTTTTAGGATTTATTCAGCAATATATTTTAACCAGCTGTTTATACTCTCTGTTCAAAAGCCTGGACTGCATTGAAAAGTGGCTTATTGACACAGACTAAAATGAAGCCTTTAAATTTGGAATAGGGATGTAACGGTTACTGGTAAAATGGTAAACCGCGGTAAAATTACCCACAGTAATCATTACTGTGTCCTATTAAAATTACCGTTTTATCGTGTTTGATAACCACACAGCGTCAATAACTCTCAGTGATGCTTCTGTTTGACTAGAAAGGTCTGAACTATGAGGCTATTACTCGCTAAGGGTAAAAATTGTACTCAAAGAGCTTTCTTGACACATTATTGACAAAAAAAGACAAAAGAAGTGTTATGATTATAATATTAAAAATGATTTTAATTGTGCGTTAAAGTACTTTTTGAACATTTTGAGCTCATTGCAACAATACCATGATAATAATGATAACCGTGATAATTTTGGTCACAATAATCGTGATACAAAATTTTCATATCGTTACATCCCTAATTTGGAAAAACAAAATGATTTTTGAACAAAAAAAATGATTTAAAATTGTCAAACAAAAAAATCCCGATACTGAATCCATTTTTTCTTCCAACCCTAGTTTTCAGTATTTATATATTCAAACATTGCAACAACTTTTGATTGGACTAAGTCAAGAAAAATCTTGATTTTTGATCTTTAAATCTGCAGAAAATAATTTGAACTAGTCTGTTTAATCGGTGTATTGCCCAGCCCTATTTAAACTGGATGTTGTCTCTTGAGTAAACCTCTCTTGACACCCTGGTAGACCCGCCCTGCTCTGCTCTCTCTTCCTGCTCCCCTGCCCTCACGGCGCCGTCGTACTTGATAACGCATTTTAAATTCATTATCCCCTCGTGGGGATTTGGCGTAATGTACAAAGCAAACGCGTTAGGAATGTGTGAGAAATCAAATATGAGAGGATCTGGCTGCGTCTCATTCATTCGCGCTCATCGCTCATGTTCTGACTAAGCAACTGTGTCTGCTGAGGGAAATGAAACGCTGCATCAGAAACAGGAAACACGCCTCACCGAGCCGATAGCAGGAGGAAAAAAGCCAGGATGTGACTCTCATCCTGACAGAGAAGTCAGACTTAAACACAGACAGCCAGCTTTGATCCTGTTAGCGCTAATAGGAAACGCTTGTATGGATTTTAAAGCAAAGACAGAGTGATGGAGCTAAAGGTCTGAGGGCAGGGCTCGCCACGCAGTGGAGCTTTAGGTTTGAGCTCAGAGAGACTTTACAGGGGATCACACTGTGAAGGTGGTCCACAAATTATTCTAACACTTTATTTTAAACTGGCAGTACTAGGGATGGGAATCGAAAACCAATTTATGTTGAGAATCGTTAACAGCTCCATCAAAGAATCGATATCATGAGTCTTTTTGCTAATCAACTCCCTTAAAATTCATTCTACTGACAGGGTTCAGAGGCGGTCAGGGTGTATTTTTTAAATTTTATTTTACCTTTATTTAACCAGGAAGTCCCGTTGAGATTAAACTGTCGTTTTCAAGAGAGACCTGGCCAAGGTAGCAGCCAATACAATGATACAGACTTAAAAAGCATGACGAAACATTAGGCCTGTCACAATAACAAATTTTGCTGGACGATAATTGTCCCCAAAAAATTACTGCTGATAAACAATATTATTGTCAATGTTATTCTGAAACATCATTTTTTCATTTATGTAATTATATGTCATATTAAAGTGAGTACACTATATCAAAAGCAATGAACTTTAATTTCTTAACTGTATTTAACTGTGATTGGAAGGTCAAGAGCTTTCAAATAAAAAAAATAAACAATAAAATAAATTAAATAAGCAAAGAAGAGGAAGAAAATCCAGTGAAAATGAATTGGACTGTCTTTTGGGTAAAACTGCATGTAAAAAAAAACATTATAATAGTAAAAAAACAACAACAAAAAATAGACCCTGTCTCTGTAAAGAAAAAAAAAAAAAAACTTCAATAAAAACACACACAACAACAAAAAAACACTCAATGAAATGTTTTTCATACAGTTCCTGAAACGTTTGTAACATTTCCTGAGCTGCTCATTGTTCAACCGTATTGAAGTGTTGCATTTCTTTTGCAATGTAGCGAACGACACTGTTTATAAGCGTGCACCAATTACCACTGTTTTGTTTATATTCACTTAAACACCTCAGAAAGAGCTGACTGTCAGGAAGGCTCTGCTGCACCTCCCCATCTTCGTCGTTACTACATTCAAACAAACGCAACATATCGGCTCATCGGTGTTCATGGGCTCAAACCTTGTTCATTCTGTCTAAAACCAAAATATTCCCACACTGGGGCTGTGTATTCAGCTTTGGAACCGTCGCTTTCATGCCATCATTCATATTAGTGTTTGTTTCCTCGTTATTCCTCACGACGCTCACTTCAGCTCTGTATGTGTGTTCCCGCCTCCCCCACAAAGACTGATTGAGTGACAGATGGATCACTAACCCTAACCCTGCTCATTTCGCTCTAGAACCAACACGCCCAGACGTTGAGAAATATGGACGGAGTGAGCCATCTTCTCATTCAACCTCTTTGGTAGAAAGAGAGGAGGAAAACAAACATGCATGCACGTGTCAATTTATCAAGGCAGGCAAACTTACCGAGGACGTTTTTATTTATCGTTCGGTTAATTGATTTATTGATTGTCGCGACAGGCCAACAAAACATTAACGACACACAACTCACATTTTAAAACAGGCTTAGAAAATTTACATGACCTAACATGAAAAGCAGCTGCACTTCTCTGTCACCACACTCTTAATGATCCTTTTTAATTTTCTCAGGTTAAAATCAACAGCACTATCTTTATCTCTTTTTGGAGGTTGTTCTATGCCCATGGTGCTCAGTCGTGGCTTAATTTTTTAACAAAAGGTGTCTACTGCACAACCTTAAGTGAGTGGAAACACCAGCAACTTGCGGAAACAGTTATCTATGCTGTGACGTGTGTTTGACATTGTTGAGACTGAAATCTCCAGGCCAACATTTGCTCGCATGGAAAATCTGCAGGAATCAATAAGGGAATTGTTAAAGAATTGGATCAATTAGCAGGATTGTTAATAGCAATGGTATCAATAAAATCTTATAATTCCCATCCCTAGGCAGGACTGCAAGAGAATAAAAGTACAGTCGTGGTTCATTTACCTCTAACCTTATACCTCCTTTAATTTGATCATTTTGTCACATCAGAGAGGACACGTGTGCAAAGTTTGACAGAACAAAACACCAAAAAAAGTGTGATCATGAGGCCCATTACATTTGACAATGTGTCTTCAAATTCTTTCCTTTACTTCCTGGAGTCTTGGTGACGTTAGTGCAAACTTTAGACAAAGTGTTCTGAAATATTGTTTTCAGACACAGGCGTTAAACATGACCTCCAAGCTGTGACCTCAAACGTCTAATCAGGTCATCCGTCAGTGAGCTCTTCAGAAATCCCTAAACACTTTCTTGAGATAATGAATTCACGAGCAGAGGGTCTCTAGAGAACTGCACGACCTTCACCTTTAAACAGCAGAATGCAGTTGTTTTTCTGTCAGGCCGGTTTGTGTTGTGATGTTGGGTTGCACAAAGTGGTATCAACAAGCACTTTTACCTGGAAAATCAAATTACCATATTAAATCTGAATAAACCTTATTTATTTATAGTTATTATTTTCTAATACAGTGTAGCTGTTGCATACAATATATTCTACAAGGAGTGTAAGGACGTAAAGCTTATTGAGTCCCACCCCTCCCCCATAGTTTAATTAAACATAAAGAGCTGCGTGTTTTTAAAAGAAAAACAGTTTAGCAATAATTTAGTATCTAAAAAAAGTGGATCACACTTTGTTGAACGCCCGCCTATTACATTATCTGATTGGTCCGTAATGATTGTGAGTGATGGAACGATCATCCAATCACATGTCAGATATGCTCTTGAAATCTGCCCATTTCCAAACACATTCTTTGGGAAAAAGGAAGTGTATAGAACGGTCCATGTTGTGTGTCAGGTAAATATCTATCTGTCTATCTATCTATCTATCTATCTATCTATCTATCTATCTATCTATCTATCTATCTATCTATCTATCTATCTATCTATCTATCTATCTATCTATCTATCTATCTATCTATCTATCTATCTATCTATCTATCTTTGACACTTCACAGTAGTACAGGCTGAAGCGATATTCTTCATTTTATAAATAAAAATATTTGTTTATAGCCATATACATATGTACAGTACATAAAATACATTTATTTTATTTTATTTTGTACTGTTATTTGGGTCTTTTAGATTAGATCAGATCAAACTTTATTCATCTCTTTAGGAGACTCCCTCAGGGAAATAAAGATTCTAATAGCAGTTTGTAAAGCAGATCAATAAAAATGTATATAAAAAAGATAGGTATAAACAAAACAAAAACAAAAATTAATCTGAAATACAAATATGTCTAAAAATGTGTCAACAGGCTGGCTCCTGTGTTTTGTTTATCCTTGTAATAATGGTAATAATAATAATAATATATTTTCAAGCCAACAAAAAACAATTTAAAGAAAAATCTAGATAAAATGTTCTAAAAGAAGGAGGACCTATAAAAGTAGTTTAGCAACATTTCTTCCACTCCGGAAGTACCGTGGAATTAACGTCCTGCCAGTGGTATATCTTTCGGGCCCATCTTCCAGACAGAAAGTGACACTTAGCATGGTGTCATCCTCAACAAACTCTGTGGTGAATGTATCCCACCAGAGACTGTACAGTCCTCAAGGACTCTAACATCTTTTTTTTAAACATATGGGTTTAAAGATTTCTTTTAAAAGCATCTGTGGAGTCCTTGTATCCATCTAGCATCTTAATTTTCTTCTTGTTGCACGTTGTTGTAGAATAAAAAATGATGGAGATAGAGATTTTACCGTTCTAAATGTAAGAATAATGATTAACTTAAGATCACAACAAAAAGAAAAGTGTGTGAGTTGGGGGGGTTGGTATGCAGCAGAGGAACATATTCATTCAGTCAGCGGCAGCTTACAAAGACACTCACAGTGTGTCTAGAACAATATAAACAAACAAAAGTCCTCTGTAAGTATTTGTAGAGCAAACACAACTGTTTGCACAGAATGACACAACCAGGGGAACATGTTTATGTCATAACAAAACCAAAATGTTGCAATAGAATTTGTTAAGCATTGTTTTGATTGTGTAACTTTGGCTTAGTGAAGCAAGTCTGCAATACTTGTGAAGCCCATTTCAGAACAAAGATTCCCTCTCCAGCAGCGGAGTGGACTCGAGTGATTTTAGACAGTTACAGTGTGCACCCTAACAGTCCAGAGTTTTAACTTCATCATACAGCTTTAGTCTGAATTTCTGACGATCAGAAATTATGGCTGCCTGAGAGCTCATAGTTCATAGTTCATTTTATTAATTTGTCCCTTGAAGGGCGATTTGGTTTGCAGCAGATTCACATTCAGACATAAAAACATAAAAAACACACATGATAATATGAACAGTATAGACATTGGCACACAGTTAGTTCCAGTACAAAAAAGTAGATCAACAAGGTGGACTTATCAAACCAAACTGTGCTCCTGATCAAGGAGACGGACGGCAAATGACAGACTACTGGTCAACAAATATACAGTAGCTGTGTAACCAAGTGCACGGTTAACATTACAAGCAAGTAAAAGAGAAAGGACAGACTACTGGTCAGCAAATACACAGTAGCTGCTTTTGTTGCAGCGCTTTAAAAATAGGCATCAGTATAATTTGGATTTTTGGCGGCATGGTGGCGCAGCAGGTAGTGCACGGTAGGGCTGGACAATTATTCGGGTTTTGATCGTGATTTCAATTTTGCCATCTGACAATCATAAAAACATTATAATTGAAGAAAAATGATTGATATGCCACACAGTGTGGAGTGCCGTGTATGCAAGTTCCTGCGTTTCATAGCGCTTCTGTGTTCTACGTGCAGCCACAGCGAGTGTGTGTGACTTATATGGATCAATAATACCGTATGTGCCGCTCGCTGGTTCTTTAAAGTTGTGTTTAAATCAGTGCTGAAGTTTTTAAATAAATGAATAATTGTATATGAATTGTGATTTCAATATCACTTAAAGTAATCGGGATTTTTATTTTTACCATAATCGTCCAGCCCTAGTGCACGGGCCTCACAGGAAGAAGGTTGCTGGTTCAATCCCCTATCTTAAATAAAAAGATATATATATAAAAAAGAAGGATGTAGACAAAAATACACAAATATAGATAATAAATAAATAAAAATATGAATACAGGCTGGCTTCTTCCTGTCCCCTGTCCTCCTGTCACTCCTCCTCCCCCCCAGTGAGGAGTTTCTCAGTCTGATGGTCCTGCATAGGGGTGTGCGATATGACGATATTAAAAATGGGGATGATCTCATAAAGCAGAGAGATCGTCAGATGGTCTGTGTGGACGCAGAGACTTTGACGCACACCCAACTAGCTAATCATTGCACATTACGCGCAGTGCATGGAGGGATCTCCTGTTTGGTTATGTAGCATGAAGCCATGGCGGAAAGAGAAAAGGAGATAAAAGCTTGAAGATGTCTGAACAAAAATCTGTTCTAAAATAGCTGTATTATTCACTCAGATTATAGACATTGCAGTTACATAACATTTGTTTTGAATTGTTGCACTTTAAGAGATAATGTTGATATTGTTGTTCATTACCTTTTATGTTTACATTTATTGCACATTTTTATGAAAACACTATTTAAGTTAAAACCTGTTCAGGAAGTTTTTTTTTCTTTTAGGGTTTTACATGTTTTATATGTTAAACATGGGGGAAAATGGTCAAACATGCAAATTAGTCTAGAAAAATCAACATAAAAAAGAATTGTGATTAAAATCGGGATCGTGATTTTATTTTTACAAAATTGTGATATGATATTTTTTCCATATCGCCCACCCCTAGCCCAGCACTTGGGAAGGAGCAGCTTTGGCCTGAACAGTATGCAAAAATACAAAAGATATACCATAAAAATGAAAAGAAAAAAACAAAAGCAGACAACAGCACGAGCTGCCTGATAGGGATAACAGTCCAACTTAAATGAAGCAATTATTTTCAGGTCCATGATCAGGTGTCATGGAAAAGCCAGTAAAGGACAAGAAAAACCAGTTAGTTGTGTTTCAGACAGTCAGTGAATAAATAAATAATCTTAAGTCATGATAATGCACCTCCACTCTGATCAGGCTGTTAACAGACACCTAGAGGGGTGTCGGATCGCTCTGTGGTGTTTTTTCTTCTCAAACATGAGGGCGGACACCATCCATATGTGTGGTTTTCACATCTGCAGACATTTTTAGAATCTGTCCGCACACGCTGTTTATTTTAGTCTGACATTTCCATCCACTGTGCTCAGGCGAAGGCTTCCTGTCCTGTGTACTGCCCGTGTGTTCATGGTTCAGTGGCATCTGTGCAGCGTCTCCGAGCTGCGTCGGGGCTGTTGAGAGCAGAGCGGTGGGCTAATGAATGACCTGTCAGAGGTAATGAGGTCCGGAGCTCTGGACGCTCCGTGCAGCCTCCGCCCAGCTCCTCTGACTCACTTCCTCGCCTGTGACACATCTCGGCTCTGGACCGGCTGCAGAAATCTGTCTCTAAACACGGCGTTCATCAGACTTGAAGCTGCTGCTGGTGAAGCTGATGCAGCAGTAATCAGTAACGTTTACTGTCCGTGCTCTTTGCTCCCCGTGCTTCAGATGGCGTCAGCACGTGGACGGTGCTCACTCGGATTTCATAACAGTAACTTCCTCTCACCGTGCCGCACATTCCTGTCTTCGAGGCGTTGAGTCACCTCTGCAGGTCTGCTCACCTGCGTCGCAAAGCTCCACCCAGACTCTCTTCCTGTCTGTGCACCTGGAATGTAAATATGAGCAAGGTGTGGCTCTGTGAGCAAGTTTTTTGGTCTCCTGGTTTACATTTCAGGAGCTCACAGGCTGTTCCGTGCATTCAGGCTTCAAGTGAGAGCAGCTGTTTGGGTTCTTCTGCAAAAGACATGATTATTCTGAGGCTGTGATTAAGGGGGATACAACTTTTTCACCTCTGATACGATACCGATATTTCAGCCTTGAGGATTGGCCGATACCGATATCGATCTGATCCGATATCAGCATTAATCGTGCAGACTTTTATTACTTATTTTGTAGTATGGACTGTAAGAAAAGGCTTGATAGTGAGATTACTCAAACAGAGAACAGTAGTCAGCAATAGCAGATATTAGACCAATTTGTTATTAACCAATGGGTTCAATAAATTTAACCTTAAGCTTGAGAATATAGTAAAATTGAATAAAATAATTGAAAAATGAATTAGACAACCCTGAAAAGTAACCTCAAAAATGTAGTAAAACAAAAACATATATTTTAAATTGCAACATAACCAGTGTTTAAATGAAGCATAAGCATATTCTACAGTTAAATTGAAAAAATAAAAAAAATGTGATGGACTAGTTGTATCGGAGTGATTATATTGGATATTTTTGATGCAGACTGATATTTTCTGATGTTTGTTTTCTGGCTCTTTTGGATATCCAATATCAAAATCGAATCGGGACACCCCTACTTGTGATCATGTAGGAGCTTCATTAGAAGTGTTATACATGTAGAATAATATCAACTTAGGTGGCAAAATAGTTTATTTTATTATTTTTTGTTTTGTACAAATTTTTGAGTTATTATGGATACACTGTGATATTACAGAGTTCCCACTCATCCTGGAAAACCTGGAAAATGGTTGACCAATTATCCAATCATGGAGAACTAGAAAAGCACTCAGAGAGCACAGATCTCCGCCAAGCAGCTCAGTTACGGCAGCAGCTTTTCCACAACCCCTGTAACAGTTACTTTCCTAGAACACCACATGCTCTGATTGGATGGCTGAGTCTATGCTCATGTCTGTCCATGTGGAGAACTTCCCCGCTGGCATTGCAAGGGAAGCTTTGGCTTGAAAAATGTGAACATCAGTTTTCAAATAAACTACAATCCCCATGATGACGTAAAGGAGGCAAACACTCTCAGTAGCTGAGGAGAAATCAATGGGATTTCCCTTTATAAAGTTAAATGTTTTTGTGATCTGTCTGGATCAGATCCAGATGAAATATACCCTGATGACAGACAGGGCTGGGTATTTCCAGCAACCCCATGATATGATACGCATCCCGATACTGAGGCCACGATACGATATGTATCCCGATACACATAAATTGTGAACATTGACTGTGCTTTTAACAGAACTCCCAGCAACTTTTGTTTTATTACAAGAAGAAAAAGGACAAGGATGAGTTTTAAATTTAAGATCTTTAATTCAGGTCCCCAAAGATGGTAGACACCCAAGTTTAAATAGAATGTAGAATCTGTATCGATACACGTATCCCCAAGGTGTGCATGGCGATATTTTGTTGTATCAATATTTTTATTATATATATGTTCCTGTAAATTTTTGAAGTAAATCCATCAAGTGATGTTAGAGATGTTATTTTTTTAAATGCGGCCCAGCATCCAGACAAATATGCAGATCACCACCAAAATGTGATGGCTCTTTCTTTGGACCAAACCACACCTCTGCCAAAATTTTCATGTAAATCCATCTGGTAGGTTTTGTGTAATGTTGCTAACAGACAAACAAACAAACAGATCATGGCAAAAACATGACCTCCTTGGCCAAGGTAATAAGAGTAGGGATGGGAATTGCTATTAAAAATACTTTAACGATTCCCTTATTGATTCCTGCAGATTTTCTGTGTGGGCAAATGTTGGCCTGTAGATTTTCAGTGTCAACAATGTCAAACACACGTCACAGCATAGATAACTGCTTCTGCGAGTTGCTGGTGTTTCCACTCACTTAAGGTTGTGCAGTAGGCGCCTTTTGTAAAATATTAAGCCACAATTCTGACGCTTCTGAACCCTGTCAGTGGAAGGAGTTGATAAGGGAATTGATTAGCAAAAAGACTCATGATAACAATTCTTTGATGGAGCTGTTAAGGATTCTCAATTGAAATTGGTTTTCGATTCCCATCCCTAAATGAGAGAAAAGTGGCAGTATTCTGGAAAAACTTGACTTGTCCTGGAAAGTTATTTATCCCCCCTCTTCTTCTCTCTTCCTTGTTAGTAAACAGATTAAAAAATGTGCACATAGCCTCCTTGTCTGTTCCCAGCTGTTAAAACTGAGCTGCAGTTTCACTGCCTCCAGCCAGCACCGTGCTCCACGTGATGCTACCAGCCGCAGTGAGCAGTCCCACACTTCATTGCCAGATTTAGCAACTTTTCAGACCACAGTAAGAACTTATTTTTCCCCAAAGATAGCCCAAAACTGGTGTCTATCTGCTCTATCTGGACTCGGGAGTGGGGCAAGACGCAGAAACAAAGAAAATGTTGGCATATCCCTTTAATTATTATTCTGGTTTCATGTTCTTCTGCTCAAGACCCTTCCAGCAACATTAAAAGCAAAGAAAATTGATGTTGCAGGTCATTGGACCGTTAAAGGCACAGTATGTAGAATTCCACAGTCAGGGACCCTCGACTAAACAAAACGACCGTCGACGAGTGAAGACCAAAGAGTGTAAAAATATAAAAACCACATCAATTACTGATACACATTCCTGATATACACGCTTAATTGAATGGTGTTTCTACATGTTAATGGTTTTTCCAACCTCGTTCGAATTCAATCTAAATCAGCCACCGACACGAAACAGTGGGCCAGCATGTTTTGTAAAAAATGGCCACACTTGCCCTAGAGCTTCTTGATGTCCTTGTAAGTTCACTTGAGCTCTTTACACACATACAAACCTGACATTTTTTAGAAAACACTTTATTAACCTACCCAGAAATCCCTCTGACTTACCCGCTCACACTTGGGCTCTCAGCATAGTTGCCAGGTCTGTTTGTTAGAAGTGATGTTGGACTTCTGTTATTGAAAAGTTGCTTGTATATTGGCGGTTGAAATTAACTATAGATGAAAATAGGCATGCGTGATGTTGGATTTTTGCCTGTATGTGTTTATATTTGAATTAATTATCACTGATACTAATTTTTTGGTCAAGAGTCAGGCTCTGTGCTAAGAAAAATAGACTTGTTTTTTTTCACTGTTACAGTATATTTTTGTAAGGAAGAGATGTAAAACAAGAAAATAAGGCATTTCAGTCTGGAAACAATAAACCCTTGATTTTCAAATGTCCAACGTCCCAATATTGTAAATTATGGGTTTCCTGCTACAACTTTTTCACCTCCAATATGATACCAATATTACAGCCTTGAGTATCGGCTGATACCGATATCGATCCGATACGATATCAGCAGGAATCATACAGACTTTTATTACTTATTTTGTAGTATGGAATGTAAGAAAAGGCTTGATCAACAGAGAACAGTAGTCAATAGCAGGTATGAGAAAAACTGACCGATCTGTTATTAACCAATGGGTTCAATACATTTTAACATTATACATAAGAATATAGTACAGTTCATATCATACATATCAATTTTTGATTGGGGCACCCCTATTGTACATTTTTGTCATTTGTGGTTATTCCAGCCGATAAATGGTTGATGTGTGTGGCCGATATATCGTCTGTACATATCTGCAAAAATTTCAATATCAGCCGATACCAATACTTAACTTTTTAGGCTGATATCAGCTGATACCAGTAGCAAATCGATTCTTTCGTGCATCCATAAAGCAATATTTAAACCCACTTTTTGTAGATTTCTATTTAAAGAAAAAGTAATATATCACATTAATAAATAGCTGGAGGTTGCTTGTTTTGGGCTTAGTTTTATCGACCCTTGTTGCTTATATCAGTGGCATAATCTGGCAACCACAGTGTGAAGTTCTTCATGATTTTGCAGGTCAGTCACTGCAGGGGTGGGGACAGGGGAGATGCTCATTAGTCCAGTGATCTGTGTCTGTTACAAACCCTGGTTTCAGATGGAGAATAACTTGATCTTAAATTATATTTCAGTGTGTATCCCTCCCTTTACTGAAGCATCCCTGCAGGCTCTCGGCTGACCTCATTTGTCTTTTCATGTTCCTCCTCCAGAAAAAGAGCCGAGAGGAGAGCTGTGGAGAAGGCAGTGGCGTGGAGATCTTAGAGAACAAACCCTACACAGATGGACCGGGTGGGTCGGGCCAGTACACCCACAAGGTCTACCACATTGGCATGCACATTCCCAGCTGGTTCCGCTCCATCCTGCCCAAAGCAGCGCTCAGGGTTGAAGAGGAGTCGTGGAACGCCTACCCTTACACCCGCACCAGGTGAGACCGTGCTCCCGCTGAGAGGCCACCTCCACACCCCTTCACAGCCAGAGAGAATATCGAACCCTGCCAAGGCTGCACAAAACCACTGTATGAAAGCTCTGTAACATTTTAGAGAGCACTACACATGTGTTTCCCCTCTATTCCTCCTGTTTAAAGATCTGGGTTTAACCACTAAAGCCTGTTGTATCATGTTTGATACATACTTTTATGAAACCTCTAAACAATATGATCGACAAGTAACTGAAATAAAACATCTGAATACATCCTGATAAATGATAAAAATGTCCTCAAGTGGATTATCAGTGTCAAAATCACCTAATATGTCAAATGAGATACAAAAAATATACATACGTTTAATTTTATGGAAATGTAAACTTTTGGGGGATTTCAGTAGAGAGTAAAATAAATATTTTAGCTCCAAAAATAATTCTTATTCTTCTTTGTATTCTTCTTCTTCGTATTTTTCTTTGTGTTCTTCTTCTTCTTCTTCTTCTTCTCCTTATATTCTTCTTCTTCTTCGTATATTCTTCTTCTTCTTCTTCTTTGTATTCTTCTTCTTCGTATTCTTCTTCGTATATTCTTCTTCGTATTCTTCGTTTTTTCTTTGTATATTCTTCATATTCTTCGTATTCTTCTTCTTGGTATATTCTTCGTATTCTTGGTATATTCTTCTTCCTATTCTTGTTCTTCTTCGTATTTTTCATCTTATATTCTTTTTCATATTCTTCTTTGTAGCCTTCTTTTTATTCTGCTTCTTTGTATATTCTTCTTCGTATTCTTCTTTTTCTTCTTAGTATTCTTCTTTTTCTTCTTAGTATTCTTCTTTTTCTTCTTCATATTCGTCTTTGTATTCTTCTTTGTATTCGACTTCATATATTCTTCTTTGTGTTCTTCTTCATAGTAGTAGTTGTAGTAGTAGTAGTATTAATAGTCTTTGAACATACATGTATTTGTTTTTGCAAGCTTTTTGCAAGCTTGAATAATGCAACAAGAGTAAGATTTGACATTTCTAAGACAACAAAATATGGGTGTTTAAATTGGGTAGGATTAAGAAATCAGAACTGAAGTTTTTTTTTATATGACATTCAGCAATGTGTCCTAAAATGCTCGCCACCAGTCTGTCACGTTGTTCTTTTTTTTTTTTTTTAAGATTTCAGAACAGCAGCAGAATCATGTTTTTTAAGCAGAGAATGCCAAAACTGTTGGCTTCAAAAGCTTTTGCATGATGAATCTTCTCCTAATTTCACTTAAGCACCATAAAATGTAATATATAATGAAAAATGAGGAGCTGCAGGCAGCATCAAACCTCAGGATTCTTTATCCGTCTGTATCAAAACATCCTGATTTAAGTTTCACTGACTGTTTGATCCCTGCTCTGAGTCCTGCTTTCAGACCAGCGTGATTTTGACAGCACTTTCAATTTGGTTTTAGTCTTTTGCCTAAAATATCTTTTAGTTTTAGAAATAATTTAGTCATCTAAATTGTTTTGATCTCAGTCCAGTTTTAGTCGGTGAAATTTCACAACATTTTAGTGGACGAAATATGAAGTGTGAATTTAGTCGACTAAAATATGAAGTGTAAAGTGTAAGGCATTTTTTGTTTCCTTGAATTTGAAACATTATGAAACATCTAATAACTCTTTATTAAATGCTAGTAAAGTCTGAATGTTTAAATGAACAGAAACAAATTTTCCTTTGTGTGAAATGCAGTCACCTTTATTTAGTCTACCTGGCAGAGCATCTCAGTTACAATACCAGAACTGACAACGAACAGTGAACCTGCTCTACATGAATATATCAGTTCATAAAGAGAGCAGCTCTGATTGGATCGCTCCACAACTTATCCCACCACCACCAAGCTAAGGCAGCTGTGATTGGATGTCCCTCTGAACTCATCCAACCTTTAACACAACCAAAGTAGCTGTGATTGGATAGATTCCTAACTTGTCTCTACTTTCTACATGACCAAATTAGCTCTGATTGGATTAAGTCTCTGTCAACACATTTAAGTATAGTTTCTATTTGTTGATGAAAATGTCTGTTTAGTTTTTGCCCATGGACTCTTGTGTTTGTAGTTGCTGTCTAGTTTTTATCATGAGACAAAAGGTTGTTGATGAAAACTGGCAAAAATAATTAGTCAACAAATTTAACCCTGTTTCATACGGTGGCGTATTGCATTCACATGAAAATAAATAAAAATCCACCTGTTTTTATGAGAAACTATCTCGTAAAAACAGGAATTTATTTATTTATGATTTTCCTGTTTTTATGAGATATGATCTCGTAAAAACAGGATTCCCCTGGCGCTTTGCTTCGAGACTGGCTGCTGCATTTATCAACCAGGTACGTGGTCAGCACAGATACAAAAACTGCGAGCAGATCCGACTTTGTGTTGGAACAACCACAAATTCCTCAGGTGTCTGTGCAATGTGGACAAACTAATAACAATACCATCTACACTATCTGCCAATGTTTCAAACCAAGTGAGAAAAAAACTGAATAAGGTCTAACATGCGCAACATGTTCGTTACTTTTAACATTCCTTAGTATCTCATAAAAACAGGAAACTCAAAAATAAATAAATTCCTGTTTTTACAAGATAGTTTCTCGTAAAAACAGGCGTTTTTTTATTTATTTTCGGGTGAATGCAATATGCCACCGTAGTTTCAGACAACAGCTTATTTTTAAAAAAAGTCATCTCAAAGTCATGATTGTAACTAATTTTTCTTTGCATTCATTTAATTTACAAGTTAAGACACCAGTAAGACCAGCTTCTCATTGTTCATATGAGTTTTGAAATACAGAATTATTTTATAAACTTCAATGATTCATTAAAGAAAAACAGTTTTATTGTTAAACAGTCCTAAAACAACTCTTCCCCCCGTTAACTGCTCAAGTCATCGATTCAAACTCTTATTTTCAATGAGATATCACCCCTTTTATGCATGGTGTCCGCTACAGTAGACAGATATTTAATTTATACCTTTTAGGTTGCAGTTCCATGATAAAACTATCAGGTGGTAAACACCGAAACCCTTGCCTTAAGTTTCATAAAAGTATTGTATTTTCACATTTTATCATATTGAGATATTCCATCATAAATAAAAAAAAAGCCAGTGAAGGACAATTGAACATTATGCCTGTATTTTTTATTTTTTTATTTTAAATTTTGGAGGGATTCACAAAAGAATACTTTGATTAATCAGCACTAATACATATACTTCAGATTGATCCTTTTTTTAAAAATTACTCTTAATTACGGGTTGTAACGTACACAAAAGTCACGGTTCGGTACATACCTTGGTATGGGGTCACGGTTTGGTACGTTTTACTGTACAGTGGCGAAAAAGTAACAAAAGCTCACAAATGTACTAGACTATCTTTTTTTATTAATTATGAGCAGACCACAGCTTACTGCAAAGCTTCTTACCATCTCCCTTTATAAAAGTAACAAAATAAATAGAATAAAACATAAAAGAAATGTATTAGGAGGGCTCTCTCAACATTCATTCTGTTCATACGGAGGAAAAGTAAAAAAAAAACGTATAATAGTGCTTTACTGAGGTAGTCAAATATAAACTGGTAACTTAGTTTCCTTTGTTAATAGTTACCAAACAATTTCATTGTTGTACTGCACAGTTGGAGAGGTATATCCAAATCGCCCTATTCTTTTTTTTTTTTTTTTTTTTGCCCTGTCGGTGTTATTACTCAGAGTCTGGTTGAATGCAACAGGGATAAGCTGTTGCGCTGTAGACGTTTCTTCCTCGCATCAGTGACGGACACGTCGGGATGATGTCGCCTCATGTGTGTCAGCATGTTAGATGTATTACCCGCGACGTACCCCACCTCCGCGGAACATCGCCGACAGACGGTCTTTGTCCAGTCCACCACTCTTTTGCCATCGTTGCTGTATTGTACCGGGAATCCAAAGTTTTTCCACACGGCAGATTTATACGAGGCTGGCGGGTCTTCCAACTCCACACGCAGCATCTCTCATACATCATTTGTTTATGCTTGTACTTTCATCTTCGTTTTTTTGTTTTTACCTGCTTCTTCTTCCTCTTCTTCTGTGGTTAGGCGGTGGCTGGCAGCTTTTAGGCTCGTTACCGCCACCAAAGATTGGAGTCAGGACTCGCCTTTTTTTCTTTTCTTTTCTTTATTACTTTCTCATGTATTTGTCGTGTGATTGTGTGTACCGTCCCGTGACTCCCGTACCGTGACGGTACGGGGCGAATACAAATACCGTATATACTCTTAATTAATGTTTGTCAAAGACATTTGAGGATCTTTATTAAGTTCCACTAAATTACTTTTTATGCCTCTTAAAGGAACACTACACCCAAACAACGATTTGGCCTCATTTTCTACTCACCCTCATGCTGAACAACACTGTGGAGTAGTTTTGGAACATCTAGGATGCAGCCGGAGATCTGGGGGAATCCTCGCAGTCCACTGACATTGATATCATGACTTCGGTCAGAGCCCGAACAAACAGTGTCATAAAGTCCACAAAAGTCCACAAAAATTGGCAATATTCCTCCATACTGCTCGTGCGCTGTAATCCAAGTGTCCTGAGCCGGTAACGTCCACCATGTACTCAAAACGACATCATTTAGCACATGTTTATAGCCTAAACAGTACTACTTCGCATTTCTATGATACACTTACGGGTGCCTACGGGAGCTGCAGCTGACCAAACCAAACGAATGCGCGCACTGCAATAATTAGGAGCGTAGAACAAGAAAAACCCCATTCTGCTGTGAGCGGCGGAGCCCTGGGCAGGCACAAGAGGTGGCAGCAGAAAGTGGGATTTCTTGGGTTCTTTTTTCTTGTTCTGCGCTCCTAGTTATTGCAGAGTGCGCGTTCCTTTGGTTTGGTCAGCGCGGCTCCGTGGCACCCGTAAGTGTATCATAGAAAAAGAGGGCTATTTTATTTGGTGTGGTGGTCGCAAAAAAACTAATCTTGAAGGTATGGGAGAAAGATCGTGTCCCCATCTACGATCTTTGGATGGGTAAAATGGCCAACACTTTGCATCTGGAGAGACTGAGACTTTATAACGAAGGCAGAGGAGATGTGTTTGATAAGACTTGGGAACTGTTGCTGAACTTTTTTCGTGGCAAAAAATTAGCCCTGATGATCTGCACCAACGTTGCATAATGATGCTGATATCTAATGTTTAACATCGTCAGTTTTGGTTTTTTTTTATGTGTAATAATAATTTACCTGATTGGTGGCTGCAATTCTCTGCTCTTCAAGTCTATCTCAATCTGGTGTGCTGTTTTGGGGGTTAGTGTTTTTGTCTGGTTATGTGAATTTTGTTTGAATTTGTTCCTTTATCTGTGATAATTTTTGACAATAACAAAAATAATTATTAAAAAAAAAATATACTTTTTATACGTGATTGTCTGGTTATGTGAATTTTGTTTGAATTTGTTCCTTTATCTGTGATAATTTTTGACAATAACAAAAATAATTATTAAAAAAAAAATATACTTTTTATAACGTTGATGTGTGGTGTCCACTGTGGTGGAAAGGTGCATAACTCCCTCAAAATATAACACTGAAAAAAAAAGATTTTAAACTTGTTCGAAAGTAAAAACATTTAAAATGTTATTTAGTAATTCATGCATGAAAGGGTTAAATAAAGAGTTGAATGTGTCCATGCCAGTCTGAAGTCCTGCTGAAGACAAAATAAAGAGCTCAGATCAGGCTGTCACTCTGAGCGGGCGCGAGGCCAGCAGCGCTCTCTGAGGCCGTTAGTCGTCGACGGCCCTTCGTTCTCACCGTGTCTATCTGCGTGGTGCCTGACAAACGCAGGTGCTGAAAAGAGACGCGGCCTCCTCTGTTCTGCGGGGATATTGATAGACTGAAAGTGCCTGTCGACGCATCTGTTGAAGCAGTGACAGCTTTGCCTGGACGGCAGCAGATGGGCACGGCTCACACCTCCTCTGAACGCAGCCGCGAGAGGGTGTGGAAATCAGAGACTTCTGATCTCGACCCTTCCACATTTCAAACAACTCTCTTAATGATGGCAGATGTCGGCACTTATTGCACCATTTATTTATTTATTTATCCTCTCTCTCTCCCTCAGATATACCTGTCCCTTTGTGGAGAAGTTCTCCATCGACATTGAGACGTACTACAAGCCGGACACGGGCAACCAGCCGGACGTCTTCAACCTGTCTGCAGCAGATAAGAGGCAGAGGACCATCGGTGAGGCAGACGGGTGTTGACCCCAAACCTTCAGCACTAAATGTTTGTTTATGCAGCAAAGCTCCGGTCAGAGCCTCCTGGGCTTCAGCCACTTCACAGATTGACGTTGGTGCTCTCAGGAAAGGACCAAAGTCTGATGAAGAGCAATTTAGTGGATTTACAAATAAAAGAAATACCAAAGAACGTCAGTCACTTCAGATGTTTGATTCAGGAGCAAAGAAGCAACTGAGTAAAATGTCCAAAAGTGACTTGTGTGTTCCAGTATAAAGAAGAAGAAAGATGGTATTATACAGTGTTTTTCATCAACAACCTTTTCTCCCCTGATGAAAACGAGAAAGTAACAAATAAAAACAAGTGTACATGGACAAAAACTAAATTAACTGACATTTTCCTCAACAAATAAAAACGAGACTAAAATGTTTGACAGACTTAATCCAATCAGAGCTAATATGGTCATGTAGAAAGTGGAGACAAGTTAGGAATGTATCCAATCACAGCTACTTTGGTTGGTGGTGGTGGGAGAAGTTGTGGAGCGATCCAATCAGAGCTGCTCTCTTTATGAATTGATATGTTCATGTAGAGCAGGTTCACTGTTTGTTGTCAGTTCTGGTATTGTAACTGAGATGATCTGTCAGGTAGCCTGAATAAAGGTGACTGCTTTTCACACAGAAGGAAAATTTGTTACTGTTCATTTATGCATTCAAACTTTACTAGCATTCAATAAAGGGTTATTACATGTTTCATTTTATCTAAGTGTGAAACGTGACTTCAGAAATTCAAGGAAACATAAAAATACCCTACACTTTACACTTCATATTTTAGTCGTCTAAATTTACATAAGATTTCATCAAAATTAAAACAATTTAAATGACTAAATTATGACTAAAACTAGAAGATATTTTAGGCAAAAGACTAAAACTAAATTGAAATCACAGTGGTCTGAAATCAGGACTCAGAGCATGGATCAATCAGTCAGTCAGTCAGTCTTAATTCAGGATGTTTTGATGCAGACGGATACAGAATCCTGAGGTTTGATGCTGCCTGCAGCTCTCCATTTTTCATTATATATTACACTTTATTGTGCTAAAGTGAAATTTAGATAAGATTCATCGTGCAGAAGCTTTTGAAACCAACAGTTTTGGCATTCTCTGCTTTAAAAACACGATTCTGCTGCTGTTCTGAAATCTTAAACCTTTTCCATTAGCCCTACTTTACTCTACTCGACTCTACCCAGCTCTACTCTACTCGCCTTGTGCTGCTTTTCCATTAGCCCCAGTCGCCTGCCCAACGGGGCGCAGTGTCGCTGTTAACAGCTGAGTGGCACTACAGTGACGTCATTTTGAGCGCGACACAACAATCTGTGGCTTTTTGTCACAAACCGAGTAAAAAAGAAAAACAGAAGAAGGCTGCAGGTGGCAAGAAGAAATACCCCTTGAGAAGCACAGGAGAGTTTTGGAAGCTATACAACAGAATGAAGCCGAGGATGAGAGCAATCGAGCTGCAAAGAAAAGACGTATGAGGGTAAGCTAATGGTAGCTACCGCTAGCATGCTAGGTTGTCGCGCTCATGACTTATCAATGGCGACACTGTCTGACCAATCAGTAGCCGGCAGTCGGTGACGTCATCTTTTAGTATCGACTCAGCTGGCTTAGAACCAGAGCGGAGTAGGTACTAAAACTAGCTTGTTTTAGGAGGTACCAGGCCAGTGGAAACACGCTGCAAATCGAGTAGGGCCCAGTAGAGTAGGGCCAAGGCGTGCTAGTGGAAAAGGGCCATAAGACACATTGCTGAATGTTATATTTAAAAAAAAGACTTCACTCCTGATATCTTAATTCAATCCAGTTTTAACACCCACATTTTGTTGTCTTAGAAAATATCAAATCTTGCTCTTGTTGCTTTATTCAAGCTTGCAGGCAGAAGCTTTTGAAGCCAACAGTTTTGGCATTCTTAAATGTAAAAACGTAATTCTGCTGCTGATCTGAGATCTTGAACACAAATCATCAAGCCATTATTTTTCATCTTACCATCCAGCCTCCTCCTCAGAGGAGGTGTTACTCCGGCCTTCCTTTCCAACATGTTGATGTCTCATTTTATCCAAGTGTAAAACATGACTTCAGATATTCAAGGAAACATAAAAAATGCCTTAAACTTTACACTTCATATTTTAGTCAGTTTAGGCAGATTTCATTGGCTAAAATGTGAAATTTCATCAGCTAAACTAGACTAAAATTCAAACAATTTAGAAGATTAAGTTATGGTCAAAACTAAAATGAATCTTAGGCAAAACTCTCTAACTTAATCTAAATTAAAAAGTGCTGTCAAACATAACACTAGAACAACATATTGCGCACTGTTTACAATCCTTTAAAAAACTCCTAAATCCACATCTGGGCTCGGATCACCTCAAACATTTATTTTCTTAATCTTGATTCGATATCAACGCTCCCTGAAAATGTCTTCAAAATCTGCCAAGAACTGTTTGGTTGATCTTGCCCATAGACAAACAAACAAGCAGACATATATGGGACAAAACAAAACCTCTTTGTTGGAGGTTGTGATCATATTAAAGGAAAAGAGAGAAGCATGTGCAGGTGCAGCTGCTGTTCCTCCAACAGGAGGAGCAGGTGAGGCCCACTGGTGGTGAGTCGGTGTTACTGCACAGGCTGAGCTGTTGGTTTGCTTCCTAACTTTGAGGCTCCAGGACAGAAATGAAGAGTTTTAGGGCATTAGAGGGCACAGACTTACTTAATTACATCCACGTCTGACGACTGTTAGCCTGGAGTGAAGTTATTTGAAGAATGTTGAGCCGTTGAGCACAAGTTTGTACAAGTTGTCCAAATGCTACTCCACCCACACGGGAACACATCAAGACTCCATGTCTGTGACATCGGTCATGCAGGACATTTATGAAAAGAATCATTTACTTCTTTGGAAATTTTCTAAGCACTCATCTATATCTCTGTGACTAATATTTTTATTTTTTAACCTTCATTTAACCAGATAAATCCCATTAAGATCAGGATCTTATTTACAAGGGCAACCTGGCCAAGAGGTCAGCAGCATGCGTCAAGTCTCAGAACAGAAGTAAAAAAAAAAACAGATGTAATGTATTTTCTCAAACTAGAAAAGACTAGCTTAATGGTAAAAGGCTGTTCTATTAAATTCTATAGAAAATGTAACTCTTTATTTACTATTTACTTTACTTTTTTCTACGTTATTCTGCTATTTTAAATCCTATCCTCAGGTTTCTTAAATTCTTACAGTTATCCTTC
Source organism: Scarus forsteni (assembly GCA_036419115.1). Taxonomy (NCBI): domain Eukaryota; kingdom Metazoa; phylum Chordata; class Actinopteri; order Labriformes; family Labridae; genus Scarus; species Scarus forsteni. The sequence continues at coordinate 12,020,709 of JAZDUH010000066.1, read as the reverse complement.
TTTGTTTAACTAAATATTCACATTATACTTTGTATTACCCTTCATTCTGTACTTTAATATGCCAGGTCCAATTTTAACCTTTTACTCTTCATCAGCATGTTTCACTCAGCTGGTTATTTGATGATTTATTGTTATTTTTTTTATTCATTTACTCATTTATTTGCAAAGAGACAATGTTCTATTCATCCTTTATCTAGACTGCTTATCCCATTTGGGATCAATGGGGTGTGAGCCTGTCCCAGACAGCTTTGGGCAAGAGCAGGGTATATCCTGAACCAGTCGCCAGCCAATCGCAGGACCACATAGAGAGACAGACAACCTTTAATGTTCACACTCACACCTAAAGGCAGTTTAGAGTCACCAGTTGACCTAATGAGCATGTTGTTGGCCTGTGGGAGGAGGCCGGAGTGCTTAGAGAGAACCCACACATGCACAGAGAGATGCTAACTAAGGCTCGTGCACTACCTGTTGTTCCACCGTGCTACAGAGACAGTGCTGTTTTTTTATTTTGTTCTTTAAAACAAAAAAGGGGGAGATGTTATTTGTAGGGCTGGGTTTAAAAAAATCAATTTAATCGATTTTAATTGATTTCCCTTCAAATGGTTCATAATCGATCCATAAACTCCAAAGATCGATCTTTTAACTTTGGTAGTTTTTTCTTCATTGGACGTGCAGAGAAGCAGCCTGTGGCATCAACACAGCTGGTATTGCGTGATCTGCGTTTAGCGCTGCTTTCCACTGAACAAAATCTCGTGTGATGCTACTGCAAGTAATCAAACAAACACGGCAGAAGCAAATAGCACTATATGGGCACCACCGGCGAGTTTAAAGGCTGACGTATGGCTGTATTTCGAATTTTACAAGCATAAAGGAAAGACAAGTTGGACAAAAAACAAGTAATATGCAGAATACGCATTAATGTATATAATTAATATAAGATTAATGTAACTGCTTTGGGTTCATTTCTTAATGTAAAAACAATTTAAATAATGCACCAGGTCAAAAGTCACTTTTTAAGTTTACAGTATCATTTTAACTGAGATATCTTAGACTGAATAAATATCTTATTGCATCGTGAATCGAATCGATTTGAGACCTGGTAATATCGAATCAAATCAATCCAGAAAATCTGAATTGATACACAGCCCTAGTTATTTGCTTTTCTGTAATGTTCTTTTTCCCTTTCTCTTCTCTGACAAAAAGGTTTAAGAAAAAGAACAAAACTTGAATTGAATGTTAAGATTAACATCAAAATATTTGTAATATTTCTGTAAAAATGTCATTTCTACTTGTGAAATGTCTTCGGTATTAAATGGCTAATGACAGATCTGAATACTTGGTCAAACTCTGCTCTGGCATAAGCTGCAGTTTTTATGTTTGTTCTCATGACTATGGAAATGCTGTGTTCAAGAGAACTGGCTCAGAGAAGAGAAATGCTCGAAATACTTGGCAGAGACAAACAACAACCATGAGGCAACTTGAAAAATATGCATAAGAGCTCTTTAACTTTGGACAACTGGAATTAAAGCTGTTGACTCCCACACAGACTCTGGTGCGACAATGCTGTTTTTGTAAACGGGTCTTAAAAAGTCTTGAATTGGATTAAAACAAATGTGCACAAACTTTGAGAAAAAAGAAAAAAATGCCCTGTGCGATCTGACACTGAGCGCTCCTTTGCAGATCCGATTGATATTGTGACGGACCCCATCCTCGCTCATGAGTACAAAGCAGAGGAGGACACCCGGCTCTACAAGTCAGCCAAGACCCAGAGGGGTCCTCTACGGGACGACTGGATCGAGGAGTACAACAATAACCCGGACAAGACCCCCATCATGTGTGCCTACAAGCTCTGCAAGGTGGAGTTTCGCTATTGGGGCATGCAGTCCAAGATTGAGCGCTTCATCCACGACGTGGGTGAGTATGATGTGCAATTTAAAGGAAAGGTTCTCATCAAGTAGAACGCCTAAGTATTTATAAGATGTGACCACTTTAAGAAGCACCTGTGTAAGCTTTTCCGTCCTCCCCCTGCAGGGCTGAGGAAGGTGATGGTGCGAGCCCACCGGCAGGCCTGGTGCTGGCAGGACGAGTGGTACGGTCTGACCATGGAGGACATCCGGCGGCTGGAGCTGGAGACCCAGCTGGCCCTGGCTACAAAGATGGCCCAGTTCTGTCAGGCCGAGGAGGCCACGGAGGCCAACGGAGGAGCGCCGTCTCCGGATAAGGAACAGGAGGTGAAAGAGGCCATCAGCTCCATGGAGACGGAGGACGCCGTCATCATCTCGGCCAACGAGACCCTGCAGCCAAGAGGTGTGCTCACCAAGCAGTGGTCCACTTCATCCCGATCCTCCCGCTCGTCTAAGAGAGGAGGTGAGGAGTGCGCCATCTGCACCTGTCTGCGTCCACTCTGTGTGTGACAGTGTGTGTGACAGTGTGTGTGACTCTGTGTGTGTCAGAGTGTGTGACCCCGCATCAGAAAACCTCCATCTTTACGTCCATGCAGCTCCGTGCTTCATCCTGAAGTCTTATGACGGCCTCAGCTGAGCAGTTCTCCTACCTTCACACATAATCACGTCTATATTTACTCTCCATCGAGCCGTATTTAATCAGTCAGCCACCGGACCCCCTCTGCTTCAAAGGTTAGGGTGCTCACCACAGTCGCTGCTCGATGTAAACAGATGAGACGTTTAAAACGTGTTCATACTGAAGGAGAGAAAACGACATTCTGCATTTTCTAACATGCACAAGCACAAACTAGATTTTATTCTCTCTGTTCTCATGACTTCTAATAAATCATTTAAAAATGTATATACAGAGCTTTACATATTAATTAGACCTCCCAACATGAATGAATGAAAATTTATTTTGAAGATGTAAAAGAAAATAATAAATTAAAAGAATATTTGGACAAACAGAAAATCAGCACAGTGGAAATTCTGCAGTTATAAAAAACAATTCAACAACAAAATATACAAACTCAGGGCTCCAGTCTAACTTTTTGCTTTGGCTGCAAAGGTGCACCTAGATTGTTTTTTAAGGCGCACCAGTGCAAAAATATGGTGCACCCAAACTTTTCAGTGTCACCTTTAACACCATAAGGTCACCATTTTATCACTCTCCATAACTTTTATATCATGTAAATGCTTTTTAAACAAGAATAAGATGTAAAGAAATACTTGTCTTTATTCAAAGCAGGAAAATATTTGAAAAGAAAAACAGAGCGTTCAAAGTGTTTCACTGAATGAAATTTACAAACTAAAAACTAAAACATTTCCAAATAAAAATGCTTGTGCTTAAGGTGTTTTACTGAACTGAAATTTAACTTTTCAAACCCAAACATCTCAAGTTAAATAAAATATTTCAAAATAAAAAGAGCTAATGTTTAAGGTGCTATACTGAACTGAAAAATGAAATAAATATCCAGATTTTAACAACCAACAACATAAAATTTAAATGGAGGGTCTTATTCTCCAATAAATTTGAACCTTAAACTGTTAAAGTCACAGTTTAACAAGTAGAACCCAGTCAGTTTACTTACAAAGAGAGAAAAATATATATGTATAAAGAAATATACATATACACATACAAACATATGTACATATGACAAACAAGTCCCTGATATACACTGAGCTAGTATAGCAATTATTTGTCTTATTGTCATTATTATCACTGTGTAAATCTCAGTTATCATTAAAATGAGAAAACATAATAACATCCAAAACATGTTTAAAACAGAAAATGTTATTGTTGTTGAACAAACATTTTGAACACAAAAGAGTAATTCATGATTGGATTTAAATTTTTATACACAAATCTAAACAGCACAGAAGTCTGAGGAGTCAGAAATGTATCAAACACAACATTCAACCACTAGAACAATTCTTCCTGTTCGGGAATGCAAATATAAAATGGATAGAATATAATTCCCTTTTATGTAATTTTAGAAAATGTCAATGGGATTGGAGAGTCTTTCTTTTTCAGTGCAAACAGATAATTAAGTAAAAAAGAAGTATAACATAGTTACAAGAAAGTATAAGTACAATCCATCCAGAGAGATGGTGATACAGAGTAGAATGATAAAAATAACAATAGAGTAGAATAAAATAAAGATATGAACCAAACAGACAAAAATGGCAGATTTCATCTCGCAATTTTCAAAAGACAATAATCATGTATTAAAAAAAGGAGAAACGGAACTTGATCATAAATTTCTAAATCCAGTGCTCCCTCACTATGTAAAATTCATATATCAAATATCAGATCTAAAAAGGCTTAGCATATTGTACCCACTTTGTCCAATGTGATTTGAATTTGTCAAGTTGTAGATTAATAAAAAAAGTTAACTTTTCCATCTTATGAATTTCTGTTGTCACATCGTTCCAGTTATTAATGGAAGGTTCAACAGGTGTCATCCATCTTTTAGTAAGAGCCCTCTTACCTGTTGTAAACAAAACAGCTATTTAATAATTATTAATGCCTTTTATGTCAGGGGAGATATAATTAAGGTACATATTTTAAAAAACGAATAATAATGCTTTTAAGTCTGTTTTTTCTTACATTTATGAAGAGGGCCAAATGGAAACTATGAACAAAAACGTGTCTTCAGAGAGGACATTTATGATATATATGTAACTTTAGTACTCAGCAGCTTTATTGATTATTAGATTAACTTGGCATACACACTATTATTGGCACCATATCATCATTATCATTATGGGACATCCATTGAAAACTCTTTTATGATGAGTCTTTGTTTTGCTCTGAAGGGCTCTGAGCTCTCACAGTTGAGTCTGTTAATGAAGCAGCTGCTTTGCCTCCCTCTAATGTTTACTATTTCTGCTCAGTCCTACATTTGCAGAACAGTCCATCTTACCTCATCTCACCTTACAACTCTCTGGATCTTACCTGTGTTATTTTTAGCTGCAGACATAACAAACCACATGTCCAAACCCCCCCACCCCCCCCACCCCCTCCTCCTAAAGGCAGTGCCTGCTGAAGCTGCCACCTGGACTCTGAGTCCGTCCAGTGGGCCCGTCCCCCTTGCGCGGTTTCTCCGCTGAGCTAATTTTAGCCACAGTGCTGACATCACAGCAGAGGTGGCTGACGCTCTCAGCAGTGACCCCCCCCTCCACTGCTGACAGCTCCAGCTGCACCCCCCTCCCCTTTTCTCAGGTCTAATTATATATGAGGCGTGGACTGCAGACACATGCTAGACTCGGCCTGCTTTTAGGATCTCCATCTTTTCACACAACCCCCCCGATGGACCACCGAGTGGTCCCTCTGTGAAGAAGAAACGCACCACAGAGACTGTTGCATGTTTATATAACACCGTGTGTGTGTGTGTGTGTGTGTGTGTGTGTGTGTGTGTGTGTGTGTGTGGGCTGGGAGAGATTGTGCAATATTTCTTTGTCATAGAGTGTGTGCGTTAAAAAGAGAAAGAGCGAGGCTGAAACACATGTCCCAAAATAACAGTGTATTTCTTCTTCTTCTTGTGTGGTCTCTCAGTGAGCCCGTCACGTCACAGCATCTCCGAGTGGAGGATGCAGAGCATCGCCCGAGACTCAGACGACAGCTCTGACGAGGAGTTCTTCGACGCTCACGGTAACCGAAGTTCAAATTTAAGTCCATGATGAGTAACATCATCTAAGAAAGTGGTTCTCAGCTGGTCTATCCTAAACACACCTAAATTGGAAGTCCTGAGGCAAACATGCAGATATTTTTGGCCCTCAAATTTATTTGATAAAAAAAAAATCTTTTTGGATTTTTTAAGAACAAAACATGAACAAAACAAACATTTTTGAAAAGCTGATCGATACTGAAGCCCTGAGAGGACGTGCATGCAGATTAGAGGTGTGACAAAAAAAATCGATATGGTGTGAGTGCTGGTTTGGTGGAGTGGAGAGCAGCCAGGCCCGACCCATATACAAGCTTCTGCCAGCCTAGGTTCAAATCAAGCCGGTTTGCAGAGTGTCCTCCCTACTCTCTCTCACTCCCCCTACATGGGACGTGCATGGTTGCTAACCACTCCGCTAAACCAGCAACTGTCCTTTTTAGATTCATTATTGCCAATACTGATACCCATATGTTATTTCTGGTCAAAAGCACAAGCTCTGTACTGGACAAAAATGGACTTGTTTGTTTCAGTGTTATTGTAAATTTATGTTAGAAACAGAAAACAGCGCTTAAATCTTGCAAAAATAGAACCCTCAATTTTTAAATGTACCCATGCAGTGATGAGAAAGTGCATCAGTATTGTACGCTTGTGTGGCAGAAATATCTACTGGTAATATCTGCAAAAATTTCAATATCGTCTGAAACTAAACTTTTTAGGCTGATGTCAACATTTGCTATCAAACCGATAACATTGTGCATACCTACATTTTATTTATTTTCTTAACCTTTATTTGGAGCTGAACATGTCTGTCCTGGAGTGGAGGGGAAGTGAGCCGAGAGAGAAGCTCTGATGCCATAGTGTTTATTGTCTTGTGCATAGAGGTACCCTGTAATGTGAAGGAGACATGTTAACCAAACTAAAGGGTGTATCAAACTATGAAGATCTGATGTAACCCTTTTAAAATACATCAGAGTGCTTTTGCAGACCAGGAAGAGCATCACAGGATGTTTGAAGACCCAAACACTGAATAATCAAGTATACAGTAACAACAACCAGCTCTGTTATCTCTGTATGAGACAATCGAACAATCAAACTAGTGCATGTCCATACGGGGCTTCTGTACCTCACAGTCATGCTGGACCACCTCCCTGGCCCACCTTTGGGTCCCAGCCTCCCAGTTGAGAACCACATGTGTTTTTGTCCTGTTTTCCATGATTCCTGCCTGCTCCCTCCCTCCCCCCTGACTCTGCATGAATCTCTTTAACCACAGATCACTTCTTAAGCTTCCCAGATACCCAGCATGCTTTGGGGCTGCAGTTGAAATAGGTGGGTTTGGTGCTATGCTCTCTGCCGGATGGTTTGGCCGAGGACACGGGCGGGGTGTCTCCTCCTGACGTCCACATCAGAAACACAAAGACCTCTGAGCAACAACAGTCACCACGTCCTCCAACAACATTTACACACGCACATCTGGGTTGTCATGATCAAGGTTCTTTTAATGATCCGGTTTTTAAATGATGGTTGAAGTTTGAGAAGTTTAGAGCTTTAAAAACTTTAGGAGCTTGTGCACCAACATATAAAGTTGACCTTAAAGGGATAGATTGGCTTGTAGGCTGTGCTGTGTCTCAAAATAGTGCCTAATCAAAGCGGCTTTGCAAAAATCAAGTGGACGTAAACAAACGGTTTGTAGCACTGGATGACGCTATGCTGATTTTTTTTTCGCTTGTTTTCCACCACAATTCTTTTGAAGGGATACACCAAGATTTTTTTTGTTTTCATGTCTTGCCTCACTCCCAAGTCCATGACAAGCAGGTAGACACTATTCTTTTGACTGTGTGTGCAGTAACATGAAAGAGACCGGCAGAGCTCACCCACTACTAATTAGCTTAGCTCAAACACTGGAAGTCAGTGGGTAGTGTTAGCCTACCTCTGCCTACAATCGTCAGATAAACTCTTCAGCAACTCTAAACAGTTCTCATTTTTTTGCTACGTTATGTTATGTCATGCGTTCAGACTAAGATTAGCATATTATATAATTTTTGAAAGAAATACGTGCAAAACTAGTGATAGGTCAATGAAACAGAGCATGTTTGATGTGGTTTGCGCCCTTTGGTTTAGTTTCATATGTAGTTCTCTGGAAAGTCACATGAAGTGCTAACCTTTGTCTAAAATAGATTATGTAACAACGCAGAAAAAAAACGAGTCACAACAAGCACACAGGACAGTTTAGATCTGCTGAAGAGTTTATCTGATAACTGTACGCAGAGGCAGGCTAACACTTCCCATTGACTCCCAGTGTTTAAGCTAAGCTAATCAGAGGTGGATGAGCTCTGCCCGTTTCTGCCTTGTTACTGCATGCAGTTGAAAAATTGAGTCTTTCTACTAGTCTTATGGCCCTTTTCCATTAGCCCTACTGTACTCTACTCGACTCTACCCAGCTCTACTCTACTCGCCTTGTGCTGCTTTTCCATTAGTCCCAGTCGCCTGCCCAATGGGGTGCAGTGTCCCAGTAAACAGCTGAGCGGCACTGTGGTGACGTCATTTTGAGCGTGACACAATAATCTGTAACCCAGTAAAAAAAGGAAAGCAGAAGAAGGCTGCAGGTGGCAAGAAGAAATACCCCTTGAGAAGCACAGGAGAGTTTTGGGAGCTATACAACAGAATGAAGCCAAGGACAAGAGCAATCGACCTGCAAAGAAAAGACGAATGAGGGTAAGCTAATGGTAGCTACCACTAGCATGCTAGGTCTTCGCGCTCATGACTCATTGATGACGACATTGTCTGACCAATCAGTAGCCGGCAGTCGGTGATGTCATCTTTTAGTATCGACTCAGCTCGCTTGAAACCAGAGCAGAGTAGGTACAGTAGGAACAGCAACATATAGCATCAGTGTCTGTTCATAGATTTCTGAACTGATGGATAACTGAGCTGTGACACTGTGGCACACGTTCAGGCTCATGCCATGTAGCTCCACTTCAAAAAATCTGAACTATCCCTCAAACTCTATCACCCAACCAAGCTGCCGTCGACTTCTTAATTTAAATATAAAACCTCACAGTGGTGCGCTGCCATGTGAACATATTCAGAGTGGTGGGTGTTGTCTGTTGGTGGTATCCACTGGATTATAGATGTTGTTTGACTTAAACCAGAACTTAAAACAATCTTGTGTCCTGACAACCCAAACACAAACTATCCTTCTCTTTTCATGGTATGGAAGCAATAACCTTTTATTGCATTTTGTCACCAAGAATAAAACATTGCTGTCATTTATTACAATGATGCTCAAGTAGCTGCTGATTCTTTTTGTTAGTTTGTATCATTAAAGTGAAAGGAAATTAATCATTAGATCGTAAAGTCTTGATACTCTCTCTGTTTTCTGTATTTGTGTCTTCATATGTCGTAATAAAGCTTGTTTGGTCTCTGACGTATAAGCACAACACATTTCCTCAGATGGACTGTATGAAGACTTTTAACAGAATAACAGTAAGTTTACAAAGGGCGGTTTGTTTTGGGAAATGATAATCAAGATTTTGGGCGGCACGGTGGGACAGCGTGGGTTCTCTCCAGGCACTCCGGCTTCCTCCCACAGACCAAAAACATGCTCATTAGTTTAACTCTGAATTCCCTTATGTATGAGTGTGAGCGTGAGTGTGTCTCTTTATGTGGCCCTACGATTGGCTGGCCACCAGTTTAGGGTGTACCACACCTCTTCCCAAATGTCAGCTGGGATGGGCTCCATGAAGGGACAAGTGGTGTAGGTGATGGATGGATAATCACAATATTTTGTCTTGTTTTTTTCTTTTATAAACATGAAACGTAACAAACATGTACTAGACAGTTAAAAAAAGGAAATAATAGTAATGTGATGATAATTTAAATACTTAATTATTGAAAAAGCAAATAAGAAAACAATGATAATAATACAATGACACTAAAAAAACTCTTCTAAAAACAGTAGTGATATAGAAAACAGTGAATTCTGTTCTAGATGTTTTAATTTTGATGTATTTTCTAACGAACTGTGTCTTAGATAGCTCTGTTTTTTCCTCTAAATTTCTCTTCGTACAATTATAATTCTTAAAAGCCTCCCATGGACTGGTTTTGAAAATTAGCACTTAGCTATAAACACATCAGTGCATTTGGAACCTGTGTATATTCAAAGATCACAGCATCAGTGTTACTGTGTCCATGTCAAATAAAAAGTAAATACATAAAATAAAAAATGATTATAAATGAAATTAAATACTGAAATAGTCAAAAAGTCCCCTTGTTGCAAGTTATTGGTTTCCAGTAAAATGTAAAAAAGCAGTGTCCAGAAAGTCCAAAACTTGTCAGGTTTGTTCTTTGAGAAATATCCTCATTCTTTTTCTAGCAACATAAAGAGTTTTCCATTCTGCCACTGGGGAACAACATGAGATGTTTTCTTACTCCATGAAACTGCAATACAGTGTTCACTCTCCAGAAACACACATGAAGCAAGTTCCAAACTATACAGTCATCCCGATAAATATTAAGAATACACAGTTTTGGGTTACAGAAGAATCATGATAATCTGTTTAATTTGCGATCACAATCACTACAAATAGTTTCTGTTTTTTTTTTATTTCTTTTCCCCCATTTTGACATTTATTTGGATGAGGCAGTGGGTATTAATGGACGTACAACATTGTGGGGCTTCACACAAGACTGCCATAAATACATCAAATTTATCACAATGCTAATTTCTATCCGTAGTCCCAGACATAAAAAAACATAAATCCAGTGTTACGGACATCTACCAGTAAAGTGCTGCTTTTATTTTATTTTTTATGTTTTATTTTACTTTGAAATCATGTTGCACTTTGAGATTGCGAAAACATAATGTGCATTACAAATACAATTTATTATTATTTATTGTTCTAAACATAAACAGTTACAATTATAATAAAACAGTGCTGGATAAGTTTAACCTTTCAAAAACAAACAACAGCACTGAAAGCATTTCTCCATTGAGAAAGACATGAAAACAGAAAATGAGGGTGTATCCCGGTAAAACAGAAATAGTGATTAAGTTGATTTTATGAATTATATTTATCCAATCTGAACACTCAAATGAAAAAAACAATGTAGTTAGAAGAAATAAGATTAAAAAAATATGCACCAATGAAATGATTACTCACCTTTATTTTAGATTTATTTATTTTTTGATAATACCTGCAGTAGGGTCGATATGGGACCACAGTTTAAATCTCTGCATCTTTAGCTGAATGGTGGTATTTGATAACCTGACATATCTCACTAGTCTGTCTCAGAAAGAGCTCATAGAAAGTGTTTGGGAATGGGCAGAACCGGCTCTCGTACTCCGCTGACTCCTGGCTGATGCTGGAACTGATGTTGAGGGTTCAGGAATGTGTGTGTGGATGTTAAAAATCAAACATGGATAAAGCACGAAAATGAAGACACTAGCCTTCTGGGCTAATTTGCAATGCATGATAGGCCACAGCGGGAGTAGCATCATCCAAAGCTCATGCACTCGATTATTGTTGCAGCCAGAGGACCGTGCAGCGATGGGCCTGCAGCTTCAATCAATCTTTATTTGTATAGCGCCAATTCATAACAAGTGTTATCTCAAGACACTTTAAAATAGACCATAAAACTCTTCATTTTATGGATACACATATATGCATTGATTCATATATACACATAAAGATACATATATTCATATATGTACAAATATACACAGTACAGGCCAAAAGTTTGGACACACCTTCTCATTCAATGTGTTTTCTTTATTTTCATCAGTATTTACATTGTGGTCTCAATGAAGGTATCAAAACTATGAATGAACACATGTAGAATAATGTACTCAACAAAAAAGTGTGAAATAAATGAAAACATGTCTTATATTCTAGTTTCTTCAAAGTATCCACCCTTTGCTCCGATTACTGCTTTGCAGACTCTTGATTATTCTCTTTATGAGCATCAACAGATAGTCCCCTGAAATGGTTTGCTCTTCTCAGGTGTGCCTTTCCAGGGTTAATTAATGTAATTTCTTGCCTTTTTAATGGGGTTGGACCATCATTTATGTTGTTCAGAAGTCAGGCTGATGCACAGCCCACAGCCCTATTAGACAACTGTTAGAATTAATATTATGGTAAGAACCAATCAGCTAAGTTAAGAGAAACAAGTGGCCATCATTACTTCAGTGAGAATCTACAATGTTATTAGTGATAAAAGTAAAGAAAAAGCATTGAATGAGAAGGTGTGTCCAAGCTTTTGGCTTGTACTGTACATCTAACACCCAACATGAATCCATATGGCCAATCATGAATCCCTCCATCATGGTGGCCAGAAAAAACCTTCTGTTAGGGAGCAGGAAATCTTGAATGTGGATCCCAGTCAGCTCATCATCTTACTGCTCTTTGTGATGCTAAAGTGAAACATAGTAAATATTCTTTATGCTCAAACTCTTCTTGCCAACAGTTTTGGCATCCTCTGGAATAAAGCAACATAAATCTGCTGCCCATCCAAGATCTTGAACATGAATCATTGAACCATAATTTTCATTTCACCATTCAGCCCCTTCCTCAGGCGTGTAACTCTCGTCTTTCTGTCCCTCCATGTTGGTGCTTCTGACTTTAATAAGCAAGCAGGGGGCGGGGAGGGAAGCTTTATTATTTTAACTTTGCTTTGGTGGAGAGAATGAAAGGCAGTTAGGGACAAACAGTCAAGGGAATTCACTGAAATCCCTTGTTAAATGCCATTCCAGTGCATCGACAGATATCCAGTATCAAAGTTAATGATAGTGTCTGAGCTTAAATCTTGTTTTAAAATGTATTTTCGTGTTTTTCAAGCACTCAGTATACTGTATCTCCAAGCATGATTGTGAACACATGAAAGAGATTTTAGCATTTTTTTCTTGATATTGCATCACTTGTGTATTTTAAAGCAATATTATGTTTTCAGAAGGACACTTTCTATGGGCTCTTTCCTGGACTAGAGAAACATGTAGTAAAATATATTGAGCTGTACATCTGATGTGTCAAGTTAAATCCTTCGACGCTGTCAAAGACTTAAACCTTTTGCAGATTAGATTCAAAGAATTCAAAGGATGTTTATTTGTCATTCCAGTCTGCACTTACATGAGAAAAGAAAGAAACAAGATAACGAGGTTCCAGTATTTGCCATAAAGAAACCTAAAAGAAATAAGTACGTGCTGAAAATACAAAATGAGGATATTTACCAAATAATCTAAGGCTAGCGAAATCTTAATAAAATCACAATAAGGATAATATTGACAGCATTAACAAACATATTATTCATAACACTAACATAATCTGAGGTTAGTAGAAACTAAGAAACACTTTATCTATAATATTTACAGAATTAAACTAAAATAAAACTTAAATAAAATGACGATACTGTTGACAACACTAGTCAAATCTAGTGTGTTCAAAGAGGCTTTATTGTGAAAGAAAGATCAACAGTTAAGAGTAGGGCTGGGTTTAAAAAATCTATTTAATCGATTTTATTCTATTTCCCTTTAAATGGTTCATAATCGATCCGTAAAATCCAAAGATGGATCTTTTAACATGGGTAGTTTTTCCTCTTTGGATGTGCAGAGAAGCAGCCTGTGGTGTGCTCGTCTCATGTGATCAGCGTTTAGCTCTGCTTTCTACTGAACAAGATCTCATGAGATGTTACTGCAAAAAAACATGGTGGAAGCGAGTAGCACTATAGGGACACCACCGGCGAGTTTAAAAGCTGATGTTTGGACGTATTTTGGATTTATCAAGAGCAAAGGAAAAGACGAGTTTGACAAAAAACAAGTAACTTGCAGAATATGCATTAATTTATATCATTAATTTAAGATTAATGTAACTGCTTTGGGTTCAGTTCTTAAAGTAAAAACAATTTTTAATAATGTACCAGATCAAAAAGTCACTTTTTAAATTTACAGCATTATTTTAACTGAGATATCCCAGACTGAATAAATATTGAATTGAATTGTACATTGAATCGATTTGAGACCTTGTGATATCGAATTGAATCGATCTAGAAAATCTGAATCGATACCCAGCCCTAGTTAAGAGTCCAATTGAGGTAATCAATCCAATCATTCCAATATTGATTGTAAATATCATTGTTGCACATGTAGTGTTCATCTCCCTCACAGCTGTTTATTAATTTATGTTTACCACCATTCAGATATTCTGATATATGCAAAATACAAAGAAGAAGCTGATCTCCTCGAACTCATGTACCAAAAAGCCTCTTTTTTCCTGTGAATATCATTTTATGAGAATAAAAAATCAATTAAAACAAGACAACAAAGGTTTTACTCTTTAAGGACTTTAGAATCTCAAAACACCCTGATTTGCATTTATGCTGCATAAATGTTGAAAGTTTTGTTCATTTATATAGATTATCATGATAAACTTTTATTTTACTTATCATCATCAGCATAAAATAACGAGTGAACAGAAGAGTAGGCCCAAACGTGACTGAATCATTTATCACACATGGACAAAGAGCTCGATTCACACGGAGCACAGTGATTTAAAATCTTAATTATTCTGTTTCATGGTCATCTGAGGCCAAAGTTATAAAACTGTTGAGCCTGATCATTCTTTTAATTACCCACACTGCTCTAGTGCACCCACAGCCTCTGCTTTACTGGTAATTAAGCAGCTGTTACGGCTCAGTACAAACATGATGTACACTTGTTCCTACACTGTCCAGATAAGCAGCCGTTTTAATTACATTGAACAAATAAGGTTGGTGCAGGAAGGACTTTAATGTAAAGTGTTCATGAAGTTTGAGCTCGTCCTGGATGAAGTACACAAATATTGATCTCTTCTTTGTTAGCAAACACGCAGAGTTTTTCATGGTGGCTTTGATTTAGATTTCAATGCTCTTTTGTATCAGCAGGTAGAAAAGGGAATCTCATTATTGTCAATAATATTTCTGTTTTAAATCCATCACTGGTCTTCTGGGCAAATCCTGCAGTGTTTGTTTATAGTAAATTAGATAATAGGGAACTTTATTTTTCCATTTGGGAGACTCCTCAAGTAAACGACTTATAGTTGACAAGAAGATATTAAAAAATAGATATAAACGGTAGTGTTGTGTGACTCAAGACCACATTTTGAAGATCTTGGTCTTGTCTCGGTCTTGGACTGGCTGAACTCAGGATCCTGTCAAGACCGTTAAAGACCAGCACTGACCTGCTGATCTTTAACTTCATTAATGTGAATAAGGAGGAACACAGAGAATAAGTAATAAGAAACAGCTACCAAGTAAAAAAAGATTAAAAAACGATTATTAAATCAGGACACAAATAAATTTCTTTTTTTTATAAAAATGGAATGATCTTGATATAAGAATCTTTATGTTCGGTAGTTTTTGATCCTTCATATTCTGTTTTTTGTGTATTTTGTGTACATGATACACATGAATATTTTTTTTAGCTGAGGCCATAATTCTTGGTTTATATTTTGGTATTTTTTATGTGTAACACAAAACCCAGCTTGTTATGTTGTACGTTTAAATATTTTTTCTACCCACTTCCTTGGGCAGTGAATCAAGAGGCTTATTCAGGACCCCATGCATGCCACAGAAATAGACAAAGAGAATCATATTACATGGAAATAAGTCTGAAACCAACCAAAAATCAATCGTGTAAAGATGTTATTTGTTGAGATATAAGTGCTCAAATTAAGTCTTAAATGATTTAAAGCACTTTGGGAGCATTTTTACTTCTTATGTAGGACCGTCCAGTTGTCACATAACAGATCTTTTTTTTAAATACAGTGTAGAAATGATATGTTCTCCTAAAATCATGCCTTTAAGTGATGATTCCAGTCAGAATATCAACCAAACTCAGAGGCTTTTATGTTTTCTGCAGCTCAAATGTTGTTGGCAGCAAAGAGGAAGCCTCCACACTCTATAATTTCACTTATTAACAGAGATTTAACACTGGAGCGATCCGTGGCTCCAGTGAATCATACGAGCAAGACAATGGTTAAAAACAAATCCGAGGTACTGAGTGCTGATAGGTCAGCGGTGTTATCCCCATGTTTTTGCCGACATTAGTTTCTTTGTTTGAATGGACTTGGAGGAATTTTTTACAATGTGTTGCTCATGACACAAGAAAGAAGTGATAAGATTTTGTTGGTGATCAAAATCCGGATGTGGATGCAGGACTTTTTAAAGTCTTTGTTAGCACTGTGAGATAGGGCAGTTTTTTTCACATTTTTGCTAATTACTCAGTTCTCCATGTATTGTGATGAAATTTTCAGAGAGTGTTGGTCATGGCAAAAGACAGAGGTGATTACATTTTAGTGGTGATCTGAACTCGTAGGTGGATTCAGGAATTTAACATTGAGTAGTTAACACTGTAGTTTAAGTCTGTTTCCAAACCTTTTTTACAGCAACTCACTCGACAGCGTTGGAAATGCCCCGGTGGCGTTTAATTTTTTAACCTTAATTTTTCAGTCTGTTAAACTGCATACCTATCAGCTTAATCAAGTTATTTTTTTTTAGTACAATGATTTATCTCGTTCTGTGTTACATGATAGACCCAGACCCTGTGGAGGAGGGATATGAGTATAAGAATACTGCACGTTTTCAGGCCTGTGATGTTTTTTAATCAGTGCAGTCGTCATAGAGATCAATGTGATGTTAAATCTGTTATGTGTTGCTGTAATGGTGAAGTGTGTAAGACATCTCTTTGCAGGCATGTTGTAAATGTTGGTGTTTTCATCGCCGCTTTTAACAGTAAACTAATGCCATCCTCTGTCTTTCTATTAGCCTTGTATCGTGTCTGCATTTGCTGCTTCGAAACAAATGAAGTTCCTATAAGATAATTGAATTCATTGAATTAAATCTGACATATTTTCTGAAAAAAAAGAAGATGTAATACCTGCAAGTTTTGTTGAAAAAAGCATTAAAAAATATTTGTTCATTTATGACCTCAACAAATTGTAGTTCATTTCAGGAAATAAGTTCCACTGATTTATCTTTTTCACGTTATTGGTAGTGAACGCAAAACAAATTATGAAAAAAGGGTTACATTCACTTTAAATAACATAAATAATGCCCGAATAACATAAATTTGCTCTAGTTTCAATTGTCTTGTTGCCGAAGTTGAGTATCCAGGCCAGTCCAGTCCTGTCCGACCCGACCCCGAAGCTAAGGAATAGCATTTATAGATAACCTATTTTGATGCTATAAAACTCATCTTAAAGTGTGTATTTCGATTATGAAATTATGAAAAAAGGGTTACATTCACTTTAAAACTTTAACTTTTCTTTAGAGATGCTATGAGGAGTTTCTAAGTATTTACAAAAAAGTCTGACTTTTAGATATATGCCTGATGGAAATACACACTTTAAGATGACTTTTATAGCATCTAAATAGGTTATCTATAAATGCTATTCCTTAGCTTTGGGGTCGTGTAGAACAGAGCTGGACTGGCCTGGATACTCAACTTTGGGAACAAGACAATTAAAACTAGAGCGAATTTATATTATTCGGACACGTCTTAGAGCACCGGGCTGTAAGTAGTGATATATAGCCGGCTACAAAACTACGATACTAAGTTTTCCAAAAAGTGCTTGTTGTCACACATCAAAAACTACCGCTACATAACTAGAAAGAGATACATTACCTCGTCGCTTTGCATCCTGTAAGTTGTTGAAAAAATAAGTCGTAAAGCAATGCAGAGTTCTGAGGAAGGTCCGAGCTGCATTCATAAGCATCACAACAAACGCACGCTTTGGCTTGGGTCACGTCTTTTGGTGCGTTCCAGTTGTAGTCAGAAATAGGAAATTCCAAGTTCCGAGTAGGAAACTGCAACTGGAACATCACCTGAAGTCGGAATTTCCTTCTGGGCTATAGTGATAATCACATTCTTCATGTGATATTTGTGAACAACAATGCAGGGCGTGCTAACAACAGCTAACAATAGCCTGGTAGATCGACATGTTTTTTTCCGACTTCAACTGGAAACGCAGATAAGTCACTCCCAGTTCCGAGGTTACTGGAATGCAGCATTACGACAGTCACTGTGCGTGTTCATGGGTAGCAGAGTCTTGATGTCACCAGTAATAGATTCTCCTCATAGCACCTTTAAATGGATCACACTGTTATGTGTGGTCATAGATGGATGAATCAATTAATCTTTATTTTTGTAGCACCATTTCTTCCAGTTCAGTCCAATCCACTTTATTTATATAGCACAATTTTAAAACAGTGAAGTTTACCAAAGTGCTGCAAAGTGACTACAATCAGAAATCACATCAAATTAAAAAAAAGAAATTCATAACAAGTGTTATCTGAAGCCACGCTCTCCATTTTTGAATCAACATATTTTAATGTATATGACAAAGATAACATCCTTCCATTGTCCATACTGCTTATTCCTTTTGGGGTCGCAGGGGGGCTGAACTGAACTGGTCAGCAGCCAATCACAGGGCCACATAGAGAGACTGACACCCACACATGCACAGGAAAGGCATGAAAACTCCACACACAGAGGCCCGGGATTGGACAGCTAACCTTCTTAACATGTCCAACCATTTTATTCATTATACTTACATCATTTACTGAATTAAGACACTTCATATTGATAATTATGTTAACACATCGACGTAATAATGCTGGAATTTGCACAGTAGATTGGACAACAGTATGTTTTTTTTTTAAATCTCAGTAACAGTTCAGTTAAGAGTGGATTATTATTTAGTTAAATTATATGGTAAAATATTTAAGCTGTTCCTATTTGCTGACAACCAGTGAGTTTCTCATTAAAAATACAAATAAATCTGACTTTTTTGTGTCCTTATATGAGCACTAAAGAACCGTCTTCACATTCACTTTATAGCCTCAACAATCAGGGATCCTTTTCATCACATTCTTCCTGATTTTGTGTTTTTATTTGTTAATGTAAAGTGATAATACTGTTGCTGTTATGATTCATGTCTTGACCCTGAGTGGCACATATGCTCGAGTTAATCATGGCATATGTTGTTTGTCTCTTCTGCAGAGGATTTCTCAGACAGCGAGGAGGTCCTCCCGAAGGAAATCGCCAAGTGGAACTCCAACGACCTCATGGACAAGATCGAAGCTGCAGACACGGAGGAAACTCCTGGTAAAAATAAACAACAATAATCACGTCAGTGTGTTTATATATATGTATATAGTAACTGTGCTTTATCAAGTAAATTATGTTTGTTTGTGTGTTTGCAGGCGAGCTGTTCAAAGAAATGACCGTGGACTATGAAAGATCTACCAGTGAGGACAGACTGGACGAGGTGTGTGTGTCTGACAGAGAGTGTGTGATGAAAACACAAACTGAGCTTCTCTCATGCAGAAACAAAAGTAATGAACTGTCTTCAGGAAATACCCCTCAGAACCTTAAAGCTTCTCTCGATCTTAACCACGGACTTTATATACAGATGGATGACATGAAAACCTCCCCCAGCATAGGTCCACCTTCTCAGTGTTGTTTATTCCTGAGAATTTTAGGTTTAATTTGCAGCAAGATCTCAGTGAAAAACATTTTTAATTCTTATTGTCACCATCAAATGTCGGCTGCAGTCCACCAGCTGCTTAACCAAACACACCAGATGGATTGTTCAATATATTTTACTGGTCCATCTGGAAAGAAGCACGTAGAAAGAGTTTGGGAATGGGCAGAACCTTTCAGGAGCATATCTGGTAGTTGATTGGATGACCGATCAGTCAATCACATGCCAGTCAGATAATGTATTAGGTGGGCACTACTGCTGTATAAGCTGTTTAAAGCTCTAAAGGTGAGACACTTTGTGGAACAAACTCCAGGCAAAACATGTTGGAAGAGGAGCAAAGATATTCTTATTATAGAAAGTTTGTATTGTCGTTAGTTGTTTTACATTTAATAAAGAAATTCAGTCAAGATCTGATAAAACTACCGTTAAATCTGTTAGCATCCATGCTAATCTTTTTATAAGCGGTCACCTCCGGCATGTAGCGCCCACCTCTGAGTCCTGAAGCTATGTTTACACCGGATGCAACTTTTAGCCCTTTTCCACGAGCACGCCTTGGCCCTACTCTACTCAGCCCTACTCGATTTGCAGCGTGTTCCCACTAGCCTGGTACCTCCTAAAACAAGCTAGTTTAAGTGCTTACTCCGCTCTGGATCCAAGCAAGCTGAGTCAATAATAAAAAATGATGTCACTGACTACCGGCTACTGATTGGTCAGACAATGTCTTCATCGATGAGTCATGAGCACGACGACCTAGCATGCTAGCAGTAGCTACCATTAGCTTACCCTCATACGTCTTTTCTTTGCCGCTCGATTGCTCTCGTCCTTGGCTTCATTCTGTTGTCTGGCTTCCAAAACTCTCCTGTGCTTCTCAAGGGGTATTTCTTCTTACCACCTTCAGCCTTCTTCTGCTTTCCTTTTTCACTCGGTTTGTGACAAAAAGCCACAGATTGTTGTGTCGCGCTCAAAATGACATCACCGCAATGCTGCTCAGTGACACTGCACGCCCTTGGGCAGGCAACTGGGGCTAATGGAAAAGCAGCACAAGGCGAGTAGAGTAGAGCTGGGTAGAGTCGAGTAGAGTAGGGCTAATGGAAAAGGCCATTTGTGACTGCGTCGCTTGTCCATAAAATGCGTTGTGTTGCTCACCTTCACCGTCGCTCAGTGAGATCACATTTGCTTGTGTTACCGCGATCATATTATATCATATAATAGGATGTTTAAGCTGACATTATTCCAACTGCATCCTTTTCACTCATCTACCAACCACAAAACACTGCAGCTGATGTCCTGCAGCAGCATCGTCTGTCAGTTTCCTGCAGTCCCGTCTAGGCAGAACTAATGTACTCATAAACTAATGTTTCCCACCCAAACATAGATCGTTACTGTGTGAACTTGAATAAAAACTGTCCGTCACGGCTACCGTCACGCACCCACACGACGCTGATAGGCTGTTGCCGCACAACCAAACACAATATAGCCTGAAGAGTTCAAACTTTTCAACTTTGGTGACCAAGCATCGTCGCATCGTGGGATAGTTAACCCCGCCCCATCGCAGCTGTGCATTGACTTTACATGGAAAGTTATTGCCCAGGTCGCAAAGTCGCGTTCGGTGTGTTGGCAGCTTTTGAAGGAAGCTGATTTGACTGTCCCACTTTGGGCTGCTCACAGTTGTTATTGGCTGGAGCTTGTTAAGAAGGATAAACCAGATTACAGACATTGAATCAGACTGATCCAGCTGTGCTACAAGGTTACCGGTAGGGCTGAGCGATATTACCTGATCTCAGTATCATGATTAATTGAAGCTCTTCCCTCGATTATGATCAATGAACGATTATTTTATGCTATGCTGGTGTTACAGTCCTGCAGTATATTCACTGGACTTCTTTCTGCTCGATGTCCTCTAAACAGAATCCAAAATGTGCCCAAACAATGCATTTTTCTTGGCTACACGATCCTCTGATAGATTAGCACTTGTCTCCTCCATGTTGGCAGCGAGTCCTTCACTCTTGGCGAAAGTGAAGGCAGACTGTATGGAGGGGGCGCGGTCACATGACTTAATTAAAACAACTGTGATGAGTAAAACTACTTAGATTAGAGGGTCTTAATGTTGCTTTAGGTTATTTTTGATGAATTTCCCAGCCTTATCTATCTATTTCACTTTTGTCCTAATGTAAGAGGTAGAGACGTGTCATCCATCTTTATTTACAGTCAGAACTTTTAATAAACTCTCATTTTCTCCAGTTTGTGGTCTAACAGAAGGCCTGTTCATGCCTGAGCCTCTCTGTCCTCTTGTGTTCAGATTCATGGCTCAGTTCAAGCTCCCATTCCCACCATCACGGTAACAAGGCACCAGTCTGTAAGTCAACACTTTTCTGCTGCCCCAGTGCATTGTGGGCCTCAGAAGCTCCACGCAGACCCCCAGATCCCTCTGAATAAACCCTGTACTGACTCGCCCCCACTCCCTTTTTTGTCCCCCAAACCCAAAACATGTGTCCCCCTCAAACCTGGACCCCATCTGTTCAACTCCGTGTGGCGTTGAGTGTCCATGCAAACCTACAAAGTAGTGTGTCCTGTTTGTTGTCAACAGGTAGCGTTGCCATTGTTTGCTGTTTGGTTGAACAGCCGTCCAGGTGGAGTGTAGGTTTGCTCCGGTCTGTCCCCCCTCGTGGTTCTCCGCCCTTCTTTGGATGTTCTGTTGTGTGCTCCATGTAGAGTCCTCACTAGAGATGCATGATATTGGATATTTCTTTTTACCAATATCGGATTTGCTGCTACCTCCAAACTTAACTAAGCTGACAAAAATAACAACTGACCCTCTGTCAGGTCTCTGATTGGTTCTCCTACTCACCAATCAAAGAGCTCCTCATAGCAGCCACTGTTAAGCTGCTTTGGTTGGACAAACTAAAGCCTGAGCCAGATCTCTTTATTGAGTTGTGATAAATTTGAGATGATGAAATGATCCTGGATTGAGGATTAAATAAAGAAATTTTCTCCAGTGGATTTAACCTTTTCATCCCCAAAGTACCTGATTTTGGGCACTCCAACAAACCCATAAGAAAAAGTGAACTATTCATGTAGAAATATAGTCATGTTGCACTTCAAATTAAACAGAAATTTTTCAGCTGCACAACCATATAAGCAATTTTTACATACACCAAATATTACGTCAACCCCAAGCGGTGGTGTTGGAGTAGTAGAAGCCTGCAAATGGCTTTTATAGACTACAGCCAAGAGACAATGAAAGGTAAAGTACTGAACCACCAAAAATAAATATCAAACATCATATATAAAGTGCAACAATTCTATATAAAGAAACAAAAGGGGAAAAAAAGAGAATAGAAGAAGGAAGGTGCTTATAAAACATGTCTGATTGACTGAACCCCCTGATCAGCCGAAAGTACCTGATTTCAGGAATGCTTGCATGCTCGACAACAAAAACGTAAGACAGAATGAACTATTCATGTGGAAAAATGGTCATGTTCAGCATCAAATTAACCAGGAAAATGTCAGCTACACAACCATATCAGTCATTTTTACACACACCAAACGCAACGTCAACACCAAGCAAATTAATGATCAAATATCCAAATCTGTTTCACTTTGATTCAAACTTGGGTTGCTTGTGTGGATTTCTTTGAATGGGAAAATGTAGAGAGATCTGGTTGATTTTTTCCAAAATGAAAGGAAATTATTTTTTTATTTTGTTAGTATTATTATTTTATTTTTATTTTTTTTCAGAAACAGTCAAAAACTGCCACGGATAAGCAGAAGAAGATAAAAACGGCTGTAATTTGGTGTAATGAACACCACAAGTGGCATAAAAGTGAAATATAAAGTTTGGTATATCAGAAATTTCAAATGGGACTAATGGTGCCAAACTGAGCCAAGATTGGGCCTGACCACTCTGTAGTAAAACCTCTCTAACTTTGCTCTGCATCACTTTATCAGACTCAAACTTGGCAGAAGTAATGTTTACATGTTTGGACATTCATTCATAGAGTTCTAAAGCTGCAACTGCATCATTCCAAAGAGATATTCACAATAAAAAATTGATTTTTTAAAGCGAGGATGAAATTTTCAAATTATTTTGATTCTGTCTTCATTTATTCTGTCGCAGTAACACATATACTGATAATTCCACATCTCAAGTGTATTATGATAGCATAATTATTAAAATAGACCTTGTTATTGCAGAGATATCTTTTCTGCCACTGCACTGACAATCCGACCTTCTGATAATCATTACAGGTTTCAAAGGGATGCACTATCTCTTTTGTTTTCATGTCTTGCCTCAGTCCTGAGGTTTGACTGTGCATGCAATAACAAGTGAAAGAGAGTAAATTGGCAGAAGAGTTTATCTGATGACTGTAGGCAGAGGCAGGCTAACACTACCTACTGACTCCCAGTGTTTGAGCTAAGCTAGTTAGGAATAGTTGTAATTGTACACACAGTCAAAAGAATGGAGTCTATCTGCTTGTCATGGACTCAAGACTGAGGCAAAACATGAGAAAAGTGGGGCTGCTAGAGGCTGACAGCAATAGTGAATATGAGCGCCAATAAAGAAACATGCAAGCTCGTCCTTGGAGGAGTTTCCTCGGTCAGTGTCCAGAGGGTGATGACCTGCAGCTGTTACAGAGCAACACCGCTGCATGGATGTGATACTCTGCAGGCAGACTACGTGGAAATCCAGTGTTACTGCCTCCTCTCTGAGGCTCTCTGTGATGATATGACTGGAGATGTTCTGATACCACTTTTTCCCTCTTGATACCGATATTTGTGCTGTGGGTATCAGCCGATAACGAGTACTGATCCGACACCAGTATGTTATAAAAAATAAATTCATACTATGCCTGCATGACTGTAATATGATTATCACTGTGGTAAGACCTGGCTCAGGTTAAACTATATGTAAGACATGAATAAATACAGCAGTGATGCAGCATGATCATGCTAGTTAGCTTAGCTCCAAGCCTCGCATCGATCGGCTCTGACACACACGTGTCTGTTGTGTTTGTGTCACATGATCAATTCCACTAAGTTCCTTCAGGTGGCAGCACAGCACTACTGTTTTAAGAGCAGCGAAGAGGAACTGTGCCAGAGTTAAACTGTGCTAAACAGTAAATAGATTACTAATTTAATAAATTACGTGGTATCGGATGGTGCCTGGGCTCCATTATTTGCCGATACTGATACCAGCATTTTCGGCAGTAATGGAGCAATTTACGATACTTTAGATGTGACGTCATCTAAAAGAATCCTTTATCAATATTCTGATAATATTGAGCATCTGAATTTAAACTTATAATGATATTTGTAAAATCTAAGCACAGTGATACCCATTACACCACCACCTCTTCAAAAATGAAGGTCCTACACCGTCAGTATTTGTTTGTTACTTGTAAGGAAAGCTGCAGCCAAAATCCTGCATTCACTGTCCTAAATACACAAAAACTCTTCACATGTTTCTGTGCAGTTTAGACACTGTGCGGGAATTTGCTGCAACTTTAAATGAATCATCCCTCGATGCATCTGTCTCATGAAACAGATATATTTTTGTCAGTCATGGCATTTATGCTGTTTTTTTTATCATGAATAACAGATTTTTATTGTAATACTGAAATATCTTCAGTGAATAAAGCATGTTTAACAACCCAAGGCTCAAAACTGAGACCATCTACTCAAAAATAACTTGTTTATTTGTAAGCATGTTGTCTTTGTTCATGCTGTCAAACAGGACGCCTCCAAAGTCGCTCGTTCCTCATCTTTATCCGTCTCGATCCTCTGTGTCTCCAGGAGAGCTCGTCCCAGCAGTGCCTGCAGCCCTCGAAGATCCACGTCCTGATCCTGGTTCTGCACGGGGGGAACATCCTGGACACGGGCGGAGGGGACCAGAACAGCAAGCAGGCCGACGTAAACACCATCAGCACAGCTTTCGACACAGTCATGCGCGTTCACTACCCCGCCGCGCTGGGACGCATCGCCATCCGCTTGGTGCCGTGCCCTGCCATCTGTGCCGAGGCCTTCTCCCTGGTGTCCAAGTGAGAGGACGCATGCACACATTTGCTTAGCACGCCACAAACACTGAGCATGATGAGGCTTCTGTTTGTTGACTGTAATTGCTGTTTGCTTTTTAATGGAAGAGGTCCAGGTGCTGCTCACGACTGACCCCACTCTCCGTCTTTATGACTTTACTCTTCAGCGTGTGAAATGAGCTCATATTTACTCTCTTCTGTGCACAGCCTGAGCCCTTACAGCTACGACGAGGGCTGTCTGTCCAGCAGTCAGGACCACATCCCCCTGGCAGCGCTCCCCCTGCTCGCCACCTCCGCCCCACAGTACCAGGATGCTATTGCAACGGTCATCGTCAGGGCCAACCAGGTGTACGGCGACTTCATTCGGTCTCTGGACGGGGCAGCTTTCTCCGGCCAGGTCAGCAGAGTCCTTTCTAATGTTCTCATCATCATCAGAACACTTAAAATAGTCTCAACATGGGGTGCAGATGGCCTAGTGGTTATGGTCGCACTG
Source organism: Scarus forsteni (assembly GCA_036419115.1). NCBI lineage: Eukaryota > Metazoa > Chordata > Actinopteri > Labriformes > Labridae > Scarus > Scarus forsteni. Next base: position 11,995,062 of record JAZDUH010000066.1, on the reverse strand, counting down.
CATGAGGTTAGCCCTCGAGTAGGTGGCTCAGGTTTGCTTCCTGTCTGAGGCCTGTTTACTGCATGTCATTCCCCCGCTCTTCCCCTGTTTCCTACTCTATCCACTGTACTCTCACCTCTAATTAAAGGCATAAAAAGCCTAAAAAATAACTTAAAAAAATAATTATAATAAATAAAAATGTCTCAACATGGCTGTGATTTCCAACATAAGGCCCATTTTCATTGTTTCAACACATGCTCAAAGATTTGTGTTATTATTTTTACTTCAATATGAAGCTATAAAATAGGAATTTGAAAGAGTATTTCAAATGTTCTTAACCCTAACTCAATATAATCAAGAAATTACTTTAAAAAATATCTGAATGCAATCTGATAAATGATAAATGTCCTTGATTGGATTATCAGTTCCCAAAACACCTAAAGTGTCAAATTAGATACAAAAAATATATATGTTAAATTTTATGGAAATTATTTTTTTTAGGTTTTCAGTAAAAAGTGAAACAAATACTTCATCTCCAAAAAATTTGAATTTAAGGCTATAATTGTTGCTTTCGAGCATTAAACACTTAAAATGAGCACCTCTTGGTTATTGAAAAAAAACTGTTTGGGTGTTAAATGAATCAACACAGGAAAACTAAAGCTATTAAACATTATTTCATTGTTAAATGAATTTAATGCAGTCAGGCTTCATCCATTTAACTCTGTTTCAGTGTTCAATGAATCCAGCACGGGCAAACTCCTGTTAGGCAAGCAGAAGATTTGAGCGAAACTAGACTTATGTTGAACCAAAAGCCAAGTTAGGTCTGTTATACCTCTTTCACACTAAAATTAGCGGGTCAATGTGGGCTTTTTCTGCATGGGTTAACCTGCTTACAATCGACAAGTGACTCCTTTCCCACTGCCAGCAGACCTGGGTCTAATCGGCAGCAGTCGAGCTGCATGGCTGTTTTTTTTTCCTCTGGCGCACCAAACTGATGTCATCTTGTGATGACATCATCAGCGCGATGAAACACAGACATGTAAACAATAGAAAGGAGCATGGAGGCCATGGACACAGCTTACTGAACTTTGTACTTTTGTCTCTCTTTAAAAATGTACAAACTCGGCACTGATGATACAAAAGCAGATGAAATTAGTTGCTGAGACAGCAAAGAATCACGGAAGTTACAGACAGAGGGGACGGGAGCAATGTTATGCCGTTGGGATGTAGCCGATTAAACCCTTTCAAACTGCCGACAGGAGCCGATTGTTACAGGGTTTAAACTGTTTTTTTAGCCAGTCTGGGAGGGGTATTAGAGGATAGAGAGGTGGGCAGCAGCGAAGGAACTATAATGTAAAACTATGATCAGGATAAATTTATGACTGCCCAGACCATAAATGCGTCCTTCTCATATTTCTCTTTATACAGTTATAAGGGAATGATTAGGGCAGTATTTATTGAGTAGTGCATTGATTAAAATGACTTGAAAGTTCAGGCAAACCTCTGCACTAAGTTAGAATTGCTAAAAAAAAATTGTCTGCAAATTTTTACTCCATGGTAGCCTTAAGTTGAACATTTCAGTCATATCTGTTGTTGTTTTTTTGAGCTTCAGTACTTGTTGATTCTGTTGGTAATTAAAGCAACACAGGTCATTTTAAACCTCTGAACTTGAAACAGTATCAGAGAATGATAAATTTGACCAAACCAATCTAAAACATGTGATCTTTGTTTCATTAACCTTATTTGTGTCTGTTGTTTGTTCTGCAGGTTTGCCTCATTGGGGACTGTGTGGGAGGAATATTAGGATTTGATGCTCTGTGCAGCAGCAATCAGCCTGTTAATGAGAGCCAGAACAGCAGCCGCAGGGGCAGCGTGGTGAGTGTGCAGGTGAGAGACTAAACGCTCCAATCGATTTTAAATCATCATCTGAAAACTTTACCTTTTATGGGACAAGGGATGGGAATTTATGTTTTTATTGATACCAATGCCATTAATGATTCTGCTCATCAATCAAAATCTGCAATGATTTCTTTGTCAGTTCCTAGTAGGGCTGAACAATTAATTGCAAATTAGATTAAATCGCAATATGGCTTGTTGCAATTTTCAAATCGCAGACAGTGCAATATTTTTAACCCAAAATGTGTTGAACATTTTGGCATTGTGATGTAGTTTCTTGCAATTTCATGCCTATTGTCAGAGTAGAGGCCTGTCTCACATCTTCAGAAAAACTGTTCCAGATTTTAGCTGCATAAAAATGAATCCTGATTCTCCATGTTTAGTCCAGACTCTGGGCCCAAGCAGGAGGTCCAGAGGTCCTCAGAGTCCGAGATGGTTCATATGGCATCAACACGTCAGAGATGGACTTTGGGACTTGTACACAAGCAGAGCTGCTTTAAAGTCTATTCTCTGAGCCACAGGAAGCCAGTGTAGGGACCTGAGCACAGAACTAATGTGCTCGGACTTCCTGGTTCTGGTCAGGACCAGAGCAGCAGCGTCCTTTTTTTTTTTTTTTTTTTTTTTTTTTCCATTTTCATATACTTTATTGTCCCTGTGGGGAAATTTGTCATGGGCTCCCTGCTGGTTTGCAGTCGTAAAAGAGCAGCACAAATCCCATAACACAAACACCACAGTCACAATCACATCCAGAACATCCCTATTGCACAGTACCAATAATGTAAATAAATACATTGAACGAGTGTGAAGGCCAAGGAGATTAAAACATCTGTTCATTCATAATCTTAACAGATGTTGGGATAGAAGAGTGTTTTGTGTTTTGTTCTGGATGTACTGCAGCTCTTACAGCTCGTTTGGAGAGGCCAGTGATTAGCTGTTACAGTAGTCTAACCTACTAGAGACAAATGCATGGATAAGTATCTGTAGGTCAGGTTTAGACACTATGCATTTGATTTTGGCAATATTTATTAGATGGTAAAAGGCTGCTAATGTTATTGATTTGATGTGGCTGTTAAAGTTCAAGCCTGTGTCCATTATTACCTTGAGATTTCTAACCTGATTTGTGGGTTTTAGAGAAAAATAAAGATATTAATGTTCATAAACCTGTCCTGTGTTTCCCTCTCCTATCAATACAGGCATAAAAAGGGCCCAAAAAATAAAGATAAATACAAAACTCTGTATCTGTTGACCTTGAATCCTTTCATCACACCAAAAATCACAGTGCTGTAGTAAATCGATTTTTCCTTCGTCTTGTTTATATGAATGTGTTAACGTGTCCCATCAGGACCAGGACCTCCTCTCTCCTGGCATCATAGTGAACAGCGGCCACGGTTCGTCCTCTCCCACCCTGGAGGGCAGCCGCCACCTCAGCCGCAGTAACATCGACATCCCTCGAGCGGGAACAGCCGACGACCCCAAGAGACAGCTCCCGAGAAAGAGGAGTGACTCCTCCACCTACGAGCTGGACACCATCAAACAGCACCAAGCCTTTCTGACCAGGTGAGCGGAGTGTTGACTAAAACCTCCCCAGAGAGAGTAAAAAAACGATCCCCGCCCTCATTTGTCCCATCTGAATGTGACTTTGTGCCGTCCTTGCAGCTTACACTCCAGCGTGCTGCGGAGCGACGCGGTCTCCCGCAGGTCGAGCAGCAGCACCATGCTGGACGGGGGCTCTTTGGGGAAGTTTGACTTTGAGGTGTCTGACTTCTTCCTGTTTGGGTCTCCGCTGGGACTGGTGCTGGCCCTGAGGAAGACGGTCATTCCAATGCTGGACGGTGAGTTCACTCCCCTCTTTTCCTGGCTGTACATATATGGACTTCTTACCTTTAGAATAGAAGAAGGAAGGTGCTCATAAAAACATGTTTAATTGACTGAACCCCATGATAAATCATCCTAACCTGTTCAGATTTCAGAAAAACATGCATGCTGTACAACAAAAATGTAAGACAAAGTGAACTATTCATGTAGAAATATAGTCATGATGAGCATCAAATTAAACAGGAAATTTTCAGCTACACAAACATATAAACCATTTTTACACACATTAAACACAACATCAACACCAAGCAAATGAATGATCAAATATCCAAATCTGTTTCACTTTGATTCAAAGTTGGGTTGCTTTGTATGGATTTCTGTACAGAGTTCTGGTTGATTTTTTCCCAAAAAGAAAAATATATATTATAATTATAAATTTTTTGATATTTTGTATCAAAGACAGTCAAAAACTGCCAAGGATAATGAGAAGAAGATAAAAACTGTAGTAATTGGGTGTAATGAACACCAAAAGTGACATAAAAGTTAAAAATAAAGTTTGGTATATCAGAAATGTCAAATGGGACTAATGGTGCCAAACTGAGCCAAGATTGGGCCTGACCACTCTGCAGTAAAACCTCTCTAACTTTTCTCTGCATCACTTTATCAGACTCAGACTTGGCAGAAGTAATGTTCACATATTTTGACATTCATCTATTGAGTTCTAAAGCTGCAGCTGTATCATTCCAAAGAGATATTCACAATAAAAACTACGCTGTCCCAGTAACACATGTACTGATAACTCCACATCTCAAGTGTTATTTTTATTTTGACAGCATAATTATTAAAATAGACCTTGTGGTTGCAGAGAGACACTCTTTCTTTATGAGTATGTCATTTTTGAGCAGTAGGCTGAAAAAGGGGCTGTGAAGGGAGGAGTCCCTGCCCGCTCCATCTCCTCTCTAACATCTCTGGTTTGATTCCTCCCCCTAGTGGCCCAGCTGCGTCCTGCCTGTCAGCAGGTGTATAACCTCTTCCACCCGGCCGACCCCTCGGCCTCCCGCCTGGAGCCTCTGCTGGAGAGGAAGTTTCACCTCCTGCCTCCGTTCAATGTGCCACGATACCAACGCTTTCCCCTGGGAGACGGGAACTCCGCCCTGCTGGGTGAGCACCCTGCGCTTACTTTAGTGGGATGATCTGAGTTTACATTTAAGATTCACATGCACAGACACAAATGCTAAAGTCTCTGCCACATGAGTCCTTTTAAACCTCCTGAAGAGTTAAAGGCACTTTTGTTAACCCACCGTCCTGTTTCCCTCTGCTGCATGCCTTAGACCCGCCTTAAAGCTCCTCTGTAGCACAATTTGAGTTTCTTTTTCAGATAAATTAAACGTTGTCTGAGAGAAAAATGACACATTTTTCTGCTGTCTGTGCTTCAACGTCTGTTGTGAAGCATTTTTTTCATCTGACTGTTGTAGTCCTGCCGATTGTTTCTGTTTGGACTTGTCCTTGTAGTGGAGTAACCCTTAGAGCCTCAGGCGCCCCTGTTACTACAAAGAAAGTTTTAACCTGATTAATAAGCAGCCAGTTTTAAAGACTGAGCTTAACAAAGTATCTTCCATTTTTAAAAAAGACTAATTTTTGTGAGGCTGCAGAAGCTTGAATGTGTTTGTTAAGGACATCAGGGCAGATTACTCACAGTAAATATCATCAGCTCATTCTGATGAAGAGTAGTCGAAGACGTTCATAGGACCAGCAAACTTAAAGAACTTATTCTGCATCTCTCTCTCACTCAAAATTTCAGATCCAAACCTTCCTCCCATCACACTTTCTTACTTAGCCCTAAAAAAGTGTCTGAACTTAGATTCTCTGTTGGTACATCTCAAGAGGTTCATTTAGATCTGAGGTGTCAAACTTAATCAGAAGAAGGAGCCAAAATCTAAAAGCACGGTCTGAGACGCAGATCAGCATTTACTGAACAGTCCAAAACTGACCATAAGATAAGGTAAAGTAATCGGTATTGATCCTCAAATGGGAAATTCAGGTATTACAGCAGTGCAGGGTAAGTAGGAGGGTAGCAGCATGCATTGGGTTCAAAAAAATTACACATACTTAAGACACACCACAGAGTGTCGTATAATAGTGTGGAATCAATGAACGGTTCAGTAGCAGCAAACAAAGTATGAGGTATTCACAATGTCAAAGTGAGTGCCATTCAGGACAACTGAGCCATCAGTCCAGTGAAGGTAAAGTGACAGTGGTATTAAAGTGACAGTGTGATGGGTAACAGGAGTTACATGCAGAATTTATAGTACAGTGTCAATGCAACAGTGTGACAGAGCTTTAATTGGAAATAAAAAATTGCAACATCATTTGTATTTTTTGGGCAAGCTTAGATGTCACTGTAAAAGCACTGACCACACATCAGTGTGATATTAAAACAGTGCTGCAGTGCATTGTGGGATTAGTGGTATAAGTGGTAGGAATGTAATTTACCAGAGGGCCGTTGATAATAGTCATGAAACCAGCAGGCAGCGTTTAATTCTTTAATGGGCCAGATTTGGCCCATTAAAGAATTAAACCTTAAGAATTAAGCCTTGAAGTGAGCCTTGAGCTTGACATTTATGATGTAGACTGGGTCGTGCTAAATGCTAACTCACTTCTGCGTTTTTGGACTCATTCCTGTGCCACTCTCCACTGATGGACAACTCACATAGGAAATTCAAACCTTCATTCAATTTGGATTTATTAAGGCCCTGTTTACACAACACCGTTGTCACCAGAAGTGGAAATGTTTTTTCTTTGCGTTTTCAAAAGCGCTCTGCATTCACACAGAGACGCAAGAACAGCTGAAAACGCTGTAACGTGCATGCCAGGCCAGTAGATGGCGATATCGGTTTATGAAACAGCAGTGCTACAACATGCGTATGCTTTCCAGTGAAGACAAAGTTTTCCCAAACAACAATGTCGAGTGAAAGTACAAAGACAGGAGTTTCTTGTCTGAACAACAAATCTGTCTGCATGTTTTGTCTGGACAACAAACCGAGTAGAGTAAGCACACATGTTGCTCAGCAGAAGGCCAAAGTTGTTGTTTTTAGGCACGCATTCATCCTTTATCTGAAAGAGTACTGCACATGTGCTTCATGTCATCATTTTCCCTGAAAACAAAGACTCCTGTTTGCATGGAAACAGATACCAAAACATTTTCAAAACTCAAAAGTTTGTGGATTCAGTCACCTAGGTCACAGTTCTCGTATAAACGGAAGGCACGAACACAACAAAAACTCTCTATTGTACATTGTTGTATAAATGGGGCCTAACTTATGTACTGTTTACTGTTTGTTTTGCTGAGACGAGGGCGCTGTAGCGCATAACACATTGAACAATTAGTAACTTTGCAACAAAGTACAGCTTCTAAGGTTTTTGAATTCACAGACTACTTAACATCCTATCAAGACCAACATTCCTAAACCCAAGAAAGTAGAAATTCAAACATTTAGGAGGCAGCTTAGGCTGTAAAGTTCTGCAAAGCCTACAGCAAGGGAAGTGTTTTGCCAAGGTTCACAGTGTTTGAAAGCTGTTATATGATGTGAGCGACCGTTCAAACTGAGCTAAGATCTCCGTTTAACTGCTCATTTACCAAATATATCTTTTTATATTTTAGATGATAATCATTAACAGCATGTAGCCTTAAAGATGAGCCTGTTGAAAACAAATTTGAAGCTGATTAAAACTCTAGGAAGATGAATTGGCTCTGAGTTGCGTCATCACTCTGCAGGGACTAAGGGCTTGACTCTGCTTTCTTGTTTCACGTTCAGTTGTTCTTGTTTCATATGTTTTTGTGTCTTCCTTGTCTTTCCTTCTTTCTTTCCTCCTTTCTCGGCCTCCTGTCCCCATACCTTCATACTTGGCTATCTCCCCTCCTCCCCTCTCCTCACCTCTGCCCCCCCGCCCCTACACCTCCCCCTCTGTAGTGGAGACAGTCCAGAGCAACGCTCAGCTGCTGCTTGACAGCGGGCCCCCCCTGTCCTTTCGCTGTCAGGAGACCATCAGTGAGACCTGCATCCCCGTGCCGGTGTTAAACTGGCAGGAGGGCTCGCTCAGAGTGGAGTGTGTGTAGCCTCTCCCGTTCACCTTCATCCGTCCGTCCTCTGTTTGTCCGTTTGGTCCGTCTGTCCGTCTGTACTGCTGTGATCTGCAACTACTCTAGATGAATCTGTCCCCTCATGCTCTGTTTTCCAAAGTATTCTCATGGCTTTGGTATTAAATCTAGAGAGGTAATTCAAGATACTATCAAAGGTTAAATAAGACTATTAAAGGTCCCATGTCCTGCTAAATCAGTTTTCATGTTGTTAGAAGGTATTTGAGGAGCAGAAGACCATGACACCTTTAATTAAACTCTCAGTTCACAGAGAAATGCTCTCTGCCTCTTTAAAGAAGCTCTGGTTTTCACTTCCTGGAGTTTATGATGTCATAGCTGCACAGGCTCCACCTACATGTGTGTTTCAGTTCATCGGGTAGACGCCATGACAGTTTTGAAAGTCTGCTCGGTGGACTGTAGGGCTGGAGATAATTTTTGCTTTTAACTATGCAGACTAGATGGCTGTCATCTGTGCTGTGTTCGTTAACCAGAATTAACGTAAAAGCAGCAGAACACACGTTAGGGCTGGGCAATTAATCAAAAAATAATCGAAATTGACATTCAGACCCTCTAACTGAAGTAATTTTACTGATGTCAATTTTTTTGATTATTTTCCCTGTGTGTGAGTCACATGACCGCATCCCCTCCATACGGTCTGCGTTCACTTTTGCCAAAAGCGAAGGACACCGCTAGCATGGAGGAGATAAGCACTAATCCATCAGCGGACCTTGTAGCCAAGAAAAATGCCGTCTCCATTGTTTGGGTATGTTTTGGATTCTGTGCAGAGGACATCGAGCAGAAAGAAGTCAAGTGTAGAGACTGCAGGAAGACTGTGCCGACGACTGTCGGTATAACCTCTAATTTGTTCCAGCATAGCACAAAATACTTGTTTTTAAATCATAATAGAGGTAAAAGCTTCAACAAATCGTGATATTGAGATTAGTTAATATTGCCCAGCCCTAACACACGTCACTCAACTCAACTTTATATATAAAGCATTTTAAAACAACCACAACTGAGACAAAGTCCTGTACATAAATAAGCGAGACACAAAACAATTAAAAACAGTGGATAAAATAAAACAGGTATAAACACTAAAAGAGTTGTTTCATTGTTTTAAAAAACAATTAAAAAACAACAAAACAACTAAAAACAAACCATAAAACAGCAGCAGAGTCCCATGTGGAGTTAAAAGCCAAGGAATAAAAATGAGTTTTAAGACTAGTTTTAACCAGTAGGATTAGTTTAGAGGCAGAGAGACGCAGCAGCAGAAACAAGAACAACAGGAAGTTTTAATGACAAAATAATAATTACAGACCACAATCATCAACATCTGAGTAATGAGATAGACTGTTTAGACACAAACATGACGGTTCAACCATCTGATAACAGATAATTTTTCTGGAAACAAGGAAATAAGTTTGTTGCGGGAATTCAACTTGCGATAGTGTATATTGTTGACCTGGAGTTGACTATGTACGTTGATATTTTTGAGTTAGCTTGGTGCTAGCTTGAAGTGTTCACCCTGTGATTTCCTGGTGCTTGACTACAGCATCTATCTACACAATCTGCAACAAGTCATCAGTTAACACGGTAACTCATTTCACCCATACACCCAGACAGTTCTGAAGGTTCATGCAGGAAAATATAGAAATGGAGTTCAGACAGTGCTGATGTCGAGGTTTGACAACTGCTTGCCAGCTGTCAACAATTGTTTGATGATGTTGTTAATTTTTGTTTATTTTGTTATTTTTTCTCTCAGAATTACAGCCATGTTTGCAGTTCAGTTCAAACACAACAGGTTACATACAGCCTGAGGTCTTTCGTGGCATCCTTTAGATAACACACATCACATCCAGGCAAATGTAGGAACAAATCAGACACAAATGTTTACGCAGGAACAAACTGTACAAATATCTCTGGCTTAAACCCTCCTCCCCTTTACCAGCAGACATATTGTTTCCAAAGGGAAGGGGGAAAGAGCTGCATCTAATCCTTTTATTCAACTTAAGTCAGATACTTGCTCAATGGACTCTCAAGACATGATATAAATGAGTGAACAAACCAGGACATGGGACCTTTTCTATCAGTGTGGTTTATGATGATTTTGAATCAGGAAAAAAAAATTATATCCCACCTAATGCTCTGTGAAAAGATTTTTCACAGGAAAAACCTCTTTTATTGATGTATGTAAGATTTGCTATTTGAAATGTTTAGTCTGTAAATCAGTCTATTTTTAAGTAGATGGCTTCTTTATTTGGCTACTCTGATAAACACAGAATAAAAAGGGAAGGTTGCTGTGGAAATACTTTGGAGAATCTGCTCTGCATCCTCTGTCGTGTTTCATTTTCATGTTTCCATTACATCTACACGTCACATTCAATGTTTAACATATTGGAGCATTTGTGTTTGTGCTGTGGTTTAAAGACGAGCTGTAGTGTGTCTTCATCATTTCTAGAATATCAGATTATTGATGTCATAGAGGCTGTTTTCATTTCAGGAAACTTTAAATGTGATGATTTTCCTGCTTGTGACGTGTGTGTGCAGTTTGCTGCTGTAGCATTCGATCTAGATATTCTGCATACACTGTCGCCTGTGTTTTTCTGTGTGTCGAGGATCAGAGGTCATCTGATTTTATAAAAACTCTTTGTTATGTCAAGTATAAATGCTTAAAAAAGCCCCCACCCCCATAAATATACTAACACACAGGGCTGCACGATTATGGCCAAATGATCATCACAGTCATTGATTATCACTAAAAACAAATTGTCAACAAATCTGTCAAGATTTCTGATGCTTTTTCTGACCCGTGTTTCTAGGACAGCATCATCTACCATAATCTAATGATCTGTGATATTGATAATTACACAGACTTTAGAAAGTTGAATTAATGAATGAATCCAACATATAAAAAAACACAAAAGGTCATGTAACTACCAGTAGACGTGTTACCTGCACACAAAACAAAAATGGAAGAAAGGCAGAAAAATGCAAAAAGTTCCTGAGTTTGCTTCTTTAACTCAAACTCAGATGGAAGTGCGATCGAAAATGACTGTCCCTCTCTGTGGCCCTGCTGGTGACCGGTTTAGGGTGTCAGATGGGAAAGACCCCCCCCCCGAGGCCCTGAAACAGATAAGTGGTCTAGACACTGAGTGGATGGATGGATAAAAAGCAGTTTTCACAGACATAATTACATCAAATTATAAATGTTTTATTGGGAATATAGATATTGTAAATGTTTTTGCTACATTTTTAGATTTTCCACTTACAGGCCGCATTAAGGGAGTTGGAGGGCTGCATGTGTGCCCGGGACACCTCTTACCCACCTGTGATGAAGTGTCTTGTTGTAGACAGATGGTATATAGAGAAGCTGGACCTCAGTGTTTTTGAATCAGTGTCTGCCTGCAGTGTGAAGTTACCCAGAGTAAAATCATGTTGACCAGTCCAGGATGACGTTCGTGTGCTTTTTTAAAAATATTTTTTTTATTTTTTGAGTTTTTTTTTTTGAGTATTGCATACAGATGGTTATTCGAATATCCACAACAATTTAATGTCACAGAGCACTACTTAAATGTCTATGAGTTCTAAAGGTGCTATGAGGAGTCTCTAAGTAATTACAAAAAAGTCTCACTTTTAGATATATGCCTGATCGAAATACACACTTTAAGATGAGTTTTATAGCATCAAAATAGATTATCTATAAATGCTAATCCTTAGCTTCGCGGTACTCAACTTCAGGAACAAGACAATTAAAACTAGAGCAAATTTATATTATTCGTACACGTCTTAGAGCACCGGGCTGTAAGTAGCGGTATATAGCCGGCTACAAAACTAGGATGCTAAGTTTTCCAAAAATTGCTTGTTGTCACATATCAAAAACTACCGCTACATAACTACAAAGAGATACATTACCTCGTCACTTTGCATCCTGTAAGTTGTTGAAAAAAGAAGTTGTAAAGCAATGCAGAGTTCTGAGGAAGGTCCCAGCTGCATTTATCACAACAAACACACGCTTTGGCTTCAGTCACGTCTTTTGGTGCGTTCCAGTTGTAGTCAGAAGGAGGCATTTCCGAGTTCCGAGTAGGAAACTGCAACTGGAACGTCCCCCGAAGTCGGAATTTTCTACTGGGAACTCGGTGAAACCTCGCCAGCCCCGAGTTGACAATCGGAGATGGATGCCCCCAGTGTGAACAGTTATTTAGCTCCTGTAATAATCCATTTATTTGCACTTCTGACTGGGGTGTGTCGCTCTAGATCAGCTGTATACATAGTATTGTTAGACTTATATTTACAAAAATGCTGCCATAGTGATAATCACATTCTTCATGTGATATTTGTGAACAACACCGCAGGGCGTGCCAGCAACAGCTAACAACAGCCTGGTTCTGACTTTAACTGGAACGCCGATGAGTCGGAGATGATGTCACCCCCAGTTCCGAGGTTACTGGAACGCAGCATTACAACAGTCGCCGCGTGTGCTCACGGGTAGCAGAGTCTTTATGTCGCTGGTAATATATTCTCATAGCACCTTTAATATTGTTTCATCTTTGAGAAACTTCAGTTTGCAGGTAATATCCTCATTGTAGTGTTCGTTGTTGTTCTTTAATGCAGCACCCTTTTTTTCCCCCTTTTTTTTTTAAAGCCCCCTTCCTCCCTGCAAACATGATCAAAAATAGAGCTTTTCAGTTACATTTACATTATACCCATACTTAGGGAGAACCTGAGTAAACATTAATACAAGATATTTTTAGTCAAGAACAAAAAAAATAGTAAAAATCTTCGTAGAGCATGTATAACAGGATGTATATAACAAAAACACATGAGAGAGATTTTGCACCTCAGCAGGAGGGTGAACCTAGGAGCTCTAAAATACGTCCATGTGCTTTTTATCAGGTTATGCTGCCACCTGTTGGAGGTTACAGTGCACTGCGAGTATAATTAGACTAACAGCTAAACCAGCTTTGTGAAACACATTTCATAATAATCGTGCAGCCCTAACAGCTCATAAGTGTGACTGTAGCAGGTGTAGACATTTGTAGTCTAACACCCATTGAGTGTTTTATGTCTTCATATGTGTCCACCGTGCGTCCACAAACAGAAATTTGACTCATGTGGTTTCACATGTCCTCTGAGACCACGCTGCCTGCCATCACACCCCCCCGTCACTGTGAGAGCCCCTTACCTGTGTCTCTGTCTAATGGGATCTCCTTGTTTCGGCTCAATAGCGGATGTTGTTCAGTCTCATGGTGGTGTCTTCATGGACAGTTCGTACCCCTCATCCCCTGTAACGGGGCCCCTCTCCAGGGGCCAGCGGAGGGCCAGTGAGGTCAGCATTGCCAGCCAGGTCTCAGGAATGGCAGAAAGTTACACTGTCACCAACATAGCTAACAGTAAGTGTTCTTGATACCAACCAGCCTCTCTCTCTCTCTCTCCTGCACACAGACAGACACTCATCTGTTCATTTTCCCTTCTCTCAGTTTTCCCGTCTCTCCTTTTCTGTCTCTCCGACTCCTCACACACCCCACGCTCCAGCAAAAAGAAGAATTTCATCCCCTTCTCTTTCTTCTGCCGAGCAAGGCTGCAGCTAGACTGTCGAGCAAAGGCTTCTCTTTTTAAGCCCCCCTGAAGAAGAGAAAGTTTAGTGCCAGTCTTCACTGTCTGTCTTTTTATTATCCACCGTCTAAATGTAAATGCAAATGAACGAGTGCTGCATTTATCAAATGTTCAATGCATGTAACACCAGCCATTCCTGCATCGTCCACACTCCCTACTGCAGTGTTTGCTGAGATAAAATGTACTCTGTTGTGTTCTGTGTCCTCCGATGTCCTCCCCTCTATCAGAACATCTATTTTTACTTTGCATTATTTATCTGCAAACTGCTCTTCTTGTTCCTACAGAACAGCCCTGGAGATGCAGATTAGCTTATAAAAGCAGCACTCTTAATACTAACTATTATTTTCAGCTCTGATTTTAACCATCTTTACCAACGCTGGAAACTTTCACACATCAACTTAAAAAGTCGGGCTGTCAAGATGCCAGAATTTTCATACTCACTGTCTCACTTGTACAATTTATGTCTTTATTTTACAACAAAAAGTCAGGATTTCCTCTCTGTCCGCCTCAGAGATGTTGACAATCCATTCATTTGGAATTGTGGTCTTTTTTATTTTTAAAGGTTTAGGTCTGGGTAATTAATCCGGGGGCATGGTAGTCTCGTGATTAACCCACTTATAGGTTCAAACTACTCAACAAAACAACTTTGGATAAACAATATGCTACTGTAAGATTCTTTACACACATACTGTGCTTAAAACTATTTTGTGTTGCAAATAAAAGAGTTTCATGTCCTTCCACCAGCAACTTCCCTCCATTAGATCTGGTTAGAGGGTGGTCACTGATATATTTTCCTAACTTTGGGTTGTTTTAAACACGGACATCAGGACTAGGACTGAATGATTTCAGGGAAAATCTTAACTGGGATCTTTCTGGCAGATATTGTGATTATTACCTCCGCCAAGAAGGTTATGTTTTCAGGAGAGTTTGTCTGTCTGTGAACAAAATAATTCAAAAAGTTCTGGATGGATTTGGATGAAATTTTCAGGAAACATTCAGCATGGCAAAAGGAAGAACTCATTCAATTTTGGTGTTGATCCTGATCACCGTCTGGTATGTTTTCATGGTCAAGGAATCTAAATATATAGATGAAATACAGCTAGGACTAATATTTCTGGTAAAAATCACAATATGGGAGAGGACTGTGGTGCTGGCGGAGGTCTGCGCTCTCCGAGTGCTTTTCTAGTTTACAATTTGATTCATGATTTTCTTCAAATCAAGCTTCAGTGCAACATTCACTTTGTGTACAGTACGGACAACAGAAAGGAAATTAATGATCAGAAGAACATAAAACATTATTCGTCATCTAATATTGATGATAAATAATCTGTTCTAATTATTTAAGGAATATTCCAACTTCTACTTCTACTCAGAGGCTTGTGTTTGTTGAGCTGCTTAGCAGCACTTCTGTAAATGCAAATTGCTGCAAATTTGTAAAAACAGTACATATAAAATAGTTGACACAACAGACCCTGGGTCGGTCAGGAGGAGGCAAAAACTGCAGCTTTGACGATTACATGATTGCGTTGTCTGAGATTGTGATTTCGATCTGAAAACGATGAATCATTCAGCCCTAATCCGGACTCACCTCTGCAGCGAGTGTTGTGTTTGCAGTGAGCATGTCACCGATCAGGACTGCAACACATGACAGCAGTTTGAAGGCTTACAGAAATTAAAGAGTTCTGATGCCAGATAAAGACATGTTACTAAGTCCCACTCGTGACAGCAATGGTCTCTAATGCTGTGTTCCAGGCAACCTGTAACTCGTTAAAGTGCACTGGAACGGCAGTCGAACTCGTACCAGATCGATGTACTCTGAGTTACGACTTGTGGCATCACATCACTGTCCAAGCAGTATGGTAGCCTCTTAATTATGACAAACACTGTAAAGTATAGGCTTCTGTTACCTTATGTGTCGTTTCCCCGCTTCTGTTTCACTCAAATGAGTTAGTTGATAAAGCATAAATCTTATAATGTTGATTAATTTACATACCAGAATTCCTTGCACTCACGTTTGAAAGCACTGGCTGTCTGAGTCATGATCACGCTAAAATATATGTACTTTAAATCCCTGTCATGAGCCAATCTTTAGTTTTCTCACTCAAGTCCAACTCTGTGAATTTTGCAACCCTGGTCCTGACTCATGAAGGAGAAGCAGGAAGTTTGTGTACGTATGTAAAAGGAATCACCATGAGGTCGGATAACTCTTGTCTTTTTTAGTAAAAACAACAAAAATTTGCTTTGTAAAGTCGGCGTTGTGACAGAGTTCAGTGAAACATTCTGGCATCCTGACTTTGAACAGTTCAGTGTCATAAACTGTCCTACATGCCTCCATGTTTATTTGGTCTCTCTCTCCTTGTTTTGTCCCCCTTCGTAGCCAAAGCAGACCAAATTAACCAATCCAAAAAGCTCAGCCTTTTGTCCCAGCTCGCCCTCTCGTCACACGGCAGATTCTCTCTGAGAAGTCCTCCAAAGTCCAGAAAGAAAAAGAACGCCGAGCAGGCTGCGGGACCTCCTGAAGCTGAAGTAGACGTGGAGCTGGAGGGTGAGACCGATGAAGGTTTAAGTCCCATCGCCTCGTACGAGAACTGCCTGTCTGCTGGCCTAGACTGTGCCATATCTGATCTGGTCTCACTGGACTCCCAGGCTGAAGTGGACCAAGGTATTGACAAAGGGATGGACCTCTGAAATCAACGTGGTTCCTTCTCTGGAATCTACAGATATGAGCTGCTCTATGAGAACACTTCTTTTCCTTCTCCTTGTCTTTCCTCCGTAATCAAAATCAAAAGGATTAAGGCACAGATTTACTCTGATGAGGAATGAAGTACTAACGTGAATAACCATCTTTGATTGCTGTTAAATCATAAATCTGCTCTAACTCCTTCTCCTTCTTTTTCTTGATTCCAGCCCTTACACTCTGGTTAACAACAATCATAACTCCTGACTTCCTCCTTTCAGCTGATGAGCTGCTGGGGTCGATGATTCTTGCTGTTTCAGACTGATGGTGTCTTTTTTCATTTTGGCTGCAGAGGTGTCACACATTTGTCTAGCAGCATGAACATCCCACAGATTCTTACCTTTCTGCCTTATGTATCCACACCTCCGCCCACCACAGTTGCAGCACGTTGGTGGGGCACAAAGCGGCTGGACTTTGCCCTGTACTGCCCCGACGCTCTGACCGCTTTCCCCACGGTGGCTTTACCGCATCTATTCCACGCCTCGTACTGGGAGTCCACAGACGTCGTGTCTTTTCTCCTGAGGCAGGTGAGTCAGTGTTCGAGTATTAGACGTTGTTTATGACCTGATGATTTACCACCAGCTCCAGAGCTCAGAAAAAGCCTTATAGCTGTTTTAGTGATCCATGGATGGTCTAAACGCAAAGGAATTAAGAGCTATTAAAGGTGCAGTGTGTAGAAATTGGCTTTTTAGCAACATCTGGTGTTCGGATTTTGGAACGAGCACGTCCGTTTCAAAAACATCACGCTCTAAACGATTAAGACCAAAAAAGTAGACGGGCCATCATTTACAACAGTTACAAGGTGAGGGTGTTTTCATTCACATTTTTAACTATTGTTTTGATAGTGTTACGCACCCGTCTGGGAGAAAGTATGTAACAAATTTGAAGGGAAAAAGAGGTAGGAAAGACAATCACTTTCAGTCTCCAAGTGTAAATGCAACTGAAACAGTTATCAAAAATTTTCACACTGTATTTACAAAATGAAAAACAAAGCCAAAGGCAAAAAGGAATGTACAAGAACAAACTAAAAAGCCGAGATCTTAACAAAAGGGTACAAAAACAAAAGGCAGCAAAGGCTGGAACTCAAAATAAGGAATTACCCAAACTACGAAAACTATCTAATGGCCCTTTTCCACTAGCACGCCTTGGCCCTACTCTACTCGGCCCTACTCGATTTGCAGCGTGTTTCCACTAGCCTGGTACCTCCTACAAGCTAGTTTTAGTGCCTACTCCGCTCTGGTTCTAAGCGAGCTGAGTCGATACTAAAAGATGACGTCACTGACTGCCGGCTGCTGATTAGTCAGATAATGTCGTCATCGATGAGTCATGAGCATGACGACCTAGCATGCTAGCGGTAGCTACCGTTAACTTACCCTCATACGTCTCTTCTTTGCAGCTCGATTGCTCTCGTCCTCGGCTTCATTCTGTTGTATAGCTTCCAAAACTCTTCTGTGCTTCTCAAGGGGTATTTCTTCTTGCCACCTGCAGCCTTCTTCTACTTTCTTTTTTTACTTGGTTTGTGACAAAAAGCCACAGATTGTTGTGTCGCGCTCAAAATGACATCACCGCAGCACCGCTCAGCGACACTGCACCCGGTTGGGCAGGCGACTGGGGCTAATGGAGAAGCAGCACAAGGCGAGTAGAGTAGAACCGGGTAGAGTCAAAAACTCACAAAAACTCACCCATAGACAACATGGCGGATCGTTATGTCTGCCTCTACAGAGGGGAGACCCGCGGTATATAGATATAAAAAGCTTTTTCTAACTTAGTTAAAGGAAAACCATTGTGTTATGAGGATGGTTTTACAGTTATTTTGACAGACTTTACATGCAGATAGAAACATTATATTCTACATTCACTGTTTCTGTTCACACTACACCTTTAAAGGGTTAGTTTGTTTTCTTTAATTGGGCTTGCTAGAGTTTTAATGCCAATAAAGGAACTTACAAGCTTTGTTTCTGGTTAGAGATAACCAGGGGTGGATGGCAGCCAGTACATGATGCCACTGAGGGCCTCGTAATTAACCCACTTACAGGTTAAAACTACTCAAAAACATACGTTGGGCCTCAAAGTTTGCAGACACCTGCACCACCAAGTAACTTGTGGTCTCAGTCACTCAATCAATCAGTCAAACTTGGATCAAATATAATCTTAACCCTCCTATTTTCCATGTAAACTCACTGCTTTCATTATTAAGTGGTTATTTATGTATTAAACAAATACACAAAAAACTTGGTCAACATTTTTATGTAAACTGTTTTGAAGGATAATATCCCTGGGGTCAAATTGACCCCAAGAATAAAATGTGTAAGTAAAATTTGAGGTTAATAGGAGGATTAATATGATGTATTAAACTACCCATTCTAGCTCAGCAATGTAGCTTTGCTCTACAGACATGGAAACACCTGAATACTTCACATGGAAACCTGCAGACAACAAAACAGACAGCTCGAGCAGAGTCATATCTGAGCAAACCTCATTGATAAATGCTCCAGTTTGAAACAGTTTTTTGTTTACTGTAACTCTGTGTTTTAACACTCTACCTTTAAATCACTCAAACCTTGTTGACAAACAATAATCTATATTCTCTCAGGTAATGAGACACGAAAACTCCAGCATCCTGGAGCTCGATGGAAAAGAAGTTTCTGAATTCACGCCCTCCAAACCTCGAGAGAAGTGGCTCCGCAAGAGGACGCACGTGAAGATCAGGGTGGGTGTGAGAGACTCTGAAGACAAAGGGCCTAAGAGGCTGAAATATCCTCAATTCTTCTCTCTTATAAACCTTTAAGACATCCCAGAGAAACATTGTGCCATTCAGTTTTTTTAGTGTTCAATCTATTTTGGCTAGTTTGAATCAATATAATTTAAATCTGTCCGAGGATATTTATTTAGTTATTTTTGTAGAGTTGTCATTTCAGTTTCTTGAATAAGCCTAAAATGGCCCAGCTACAAAAAAAAAGACGAATTTGTTGCTAATGACAAAAAATATCCAACTGAAAACAATGAAAATGCAACTTTTGATCCCATATTTATTGAAATATAAACTAATACATACATGTATGCTATGATTAAATTTTGTCCAATGAGCTTTGATATTTCATATTTTTGTTATTTTTCCACCAGATGGTGCTATTTATTTCCATTCAGAGCAGGCAGCAGGTTATCACAGTTTCTACTGTTTTCTGCCTGAAGATAACAATGCATCAGAATCAGTGTTGCTGCCAATCATCATCATATTTTATGGATTTTTTTATTTGCTCATACAGCAAAGTTGTGTGAGCATACTATTCATTGGAGGTTTAAAACACAAAAATATAATTCATGCTTATTATATATTTAGATATATATGCCAAGCTGAAGTTGTTTTGATAGACTGACTCATTTAAAGTAGAAAAATATTTAGTATTTTACAGCAGATCTTGGGAAGAAAGCATTTTTGTCTCAAGGACCTCAAGTGTGATTTTTTTTTTTAACTTGGAACTACAAAAAAAAAAAAAAAAAAACAATCAATGCATTCAGATCAATAATGCTGCCATTCTTTGACCCATCTCATTGTATTATGATAAAATCAAAACAATAATGGTAGTTGTAATAATAATAATCCCATAGCTACTCCTTAAAATGTATGCTGTGGAATTTATTTTTTTTTATTGTTTATTTGTTTTGGGAAAAATAAACAGCGGAGTTATGTAAACATACTGGCTTTTCACAGGTTAAAACCTCACATCAGCCTTTCAGGCTGAAGTGGTTTTTAAGACTGACTAGTTTTAAATAGAAAAAATGACATTAATGTTATTTCTACAGCAGATTTTGGAAAGCTGACATTTTTTCTCGTTAGGGACAAATGCATTGGGTTGTTAAAAATACTCAAACCAAAAAAGATAACGCCAGTAAAATACTAATATTTTGCTTTGTTTTCTTGACCCCCCCCCCTCCTCTGGCAGAACGTGACGGCAAACCACCGCGTAAACGACGCCGTGTTCACAGAGGACTCCCAGCAGGTGGTGACGGGACGCTTCATGTACGGTCCTCTGGACATGGTCACTCTGGCCGGAGAGAAGGTGAACCATCTCAACAGAAAACACATCCATGTACGGACAGTTTGTCCTGTTGTTACTCACAGCTTCTGTGCTTCCTCCTCAGATCGATCTGCACATCATGACGCAGCCTCCATCAGGGGAGTGGGTTTACTTTAACACAGAGGTGACCAACAGCAGCGGACGGGTGTCCTTCATCATCCCTGACGACAAACGCCTCGGCATCGGAGTTTACCCCATCAAAATGGTCGTGAGGTGAGGGAAATCTGTCCAACAAAAAGAGACATTTTGTAAGTTAGAGTGAGGTCCTGTCACTCAGAGGCAAAAAAAACTTCCCGGAAAAGTCAGATTAAATGTTTGGGGAAATTCTAGTGTATTAGTAGAGATGAGAATCAACAAGATTTTATGGATGCCAGTGCCATTATTGATTCTTCCAGTTCTTTATTGACTTCTTCGGGTCGATAAAGAACGACTTCCTTTCCTGGGTGGAAAATTACACTGCGTTCCAAGTACCACATGAAGAATGTAAATTAAACTACGGCAGCATTTCTGTAAATATAAATTGAACTATCCTGTGTATACGGCTGATTTAGTGTCATAAACACCAGTCAGAAGTGCAAATAATCAGAATATTACAGGAGCTTAAAGGGACTGTGAGGAGTTTCTAAGTAATTACAAAAAAGTCTCACTTTTAGATATATGCCTGATCTGAATACACGCTTTAAAATGAGTTTTATAGCATCTAAATAGGTTATCTATAAATGCTATTCCTTAGCTTCACGGTCGGGTCGGACAGGGCTGGACTGGCCTGGATACTCAACTTCAGGAACAGAACAATTAAAACTAGAGCAAATTTATATTATTCAGATACGTCTGAGGGCTGTAAGTAGCAACATATAGCTGTCTACAAAACTACAATACTAAGTTTTCCAAAAATTGCTTGTTGTCACACATCAAAAACTACTGCTACGTAACTAGAAAGAGATACATTACCTCGTCGCTTTGCATCCTGTAAGTTGTTGAAAAAAGAAGTTGTAAAGCAATGCAGAGTTCTGAGGAAGGTCCGAGCTGCATTCATTAGCATCACAACAAACACGCTTTGGCTTGGGTCACGTCTTTTGGTGTGTTCCAGTTGTGGTCAGAAGTCGGAATTTCCTCCTGGGAGCTCGGTGAAACCTCGCCACCCCCAAGGTGTCAATCAAAGATAGATGCCCCCAGTGTGAACAGTTATTGAGCTCCTGTAATAATCCATTTATTTGCACTTCTGACTGGGGTGTGTCGCTCTAGATCAGCTGTATACATAGTATTGTTAGACTTATATTTACAAAAATGCTGCCATAGTGATAATCACATTCTTCATGTGATATTTGTGAACAACAACACAGGGCGTGCTAACAACAGCTAACAACAGCCTGGTAGATCGACTTGTTTTTTTCTGACTTCAACTGGAACGCTGATAAGTTGGAGATGATGTCACTCCCAGTTCCGAGGTTACTGGAACGCAGAATTACGACAGTCACTGCGCGTGCTCATGGGTAGCAAAGTCTTAATGTCGCCGGGAATAGATTCTCCTCATAGCACCTTTAATAACGGTTTACACTGGGGGCAGCCATCTTTGAATGTCAGCTCAGGGGTGGTGAGGTTCCCCCGAGTTCCCAGTAGGAAATTCCGACCTCGGGGTTGAAATTTCCCACTCCGAACTCAGAAATCCTGACTTCCCAGTACAACTGGAAGACAGCATAACCTTGACCAGCCGTGGACTTGTCTGACTATAAAACCGATACTAATGCTCAGGTATAGTGATTGAGACATCCTGGTTACATGTAACATAATGTGTGTTTTTGATTCCTTTTACTTAATTTGTTGTGATTTATTTTCTTTCTCTTTATTTGTTGTATCCGTTATTTAATTTATCTTATCTGTTCATTTATTTGCTGTTATTCCTTTACCTAATTATTTACTGTGTTTAGTGGGAATGACTAAAAACTACAAAATGAAGTATTCCAAAAAAAGAAAACAGATTTAAGTCTCTGTTTCTTGGTTCAGTGTCCTCAAAGATGGTGTCAGCGCTCCCCCGTTTTACTTTTTTTTTTGCTCACATTGGACTTTCTCTTCCTCAGGGGCGACCACACGTTTGCAGACAGCTATCTGACGGTTATTCCTCGTGGCACCGAGTTTGTGGTGTTCAGCATCGACGGCTCGTTTGCTGCCAGCGTGTCGATCATGGGCAGCGACCCTAAAGTCCGAGCTGGAGCTGTGGATGTCGTCAGGTATGGAGCGACTCTTCTTCTGTCCTGTCTTTGTAGCACTCCTTGTTTTTAATTCCTCTCTAAGCTTCGCTCTCCTGTTTCTCCTCCTCACAGGCACTGGCAGGATTTAGGCTATCTGATCATCTACGTGACGGGACGGCCCGACATGCAGAAGCAGCGGGTGGTGGCGTGGCTGTCGCAGCACAACTTCCCTCATGGCATCGTCTCGTTCTGTGACGGCCTGGTCCATGACCCGCTCAGACACAAGGCCAACTTCCTTAAAACCCTGACTGAGGTAAGAGCCAGGGACAAATGTGCAGGGATTTTCACAAGAATATTTAAAGATCCCGTGTCCGTGTCCATTTATTTAACCAAGAGAAACCTCAGTGAGATTGAAAATCACAGCACATTCAACAGTTTTAGACGAACACATGCAGCCATCAAGCACGTTAAACAAGACCAGTACTTTAAGAAAGAAAGTCACAGTTTTAGACAGCCAAGTTTTGCTTGGATTGTCCACGTGAGACAGATAAAGTGCATTAGTCAAAACATCTGACGTGTCCGCCTCCAAGTCGCTCAACATCATCTCAAAAGTGCCCAGTGAATCCAGATCTTTAAGTTTCAGGTCTTTTTGTAGTTCATTCCAAGTGTGTGAACCCACAAGCCTGAATGCTTTTTTTCCAGTTTAGTTTTACATTTGGGACATATAGTAAGAAAAGATCCATTAACCCTTTCGATCCCAAGCAGTTTCTGGTCATTTTTTCTTCTCTTACATTTTTACTCACTGCATTTTCATTTTTCTTTGCAATATGAAGTCCGGCACGTCTATAGATTCAGAACAAACATGGATATTGACTGATCTAACTCAATTATGTCTTCATGCAGTGTAATAAAATTTACAAGCTAAAAATCATTAGAAAAAAGATAAAATGAAAATAAAAATTTTCTAAATATTTGTTTAGATTTATTATACTATTGATATTAATTATTTTAATGTTATTAATTCACAGTCTACACTGCAGAGGTAATCTGTAAAGCTTTCTTTCCTTTGTAAAAACAGTTTGCTGGGAAAAGTTTATCCTGTAACTAGGGATTAGGTACTTTAAGAGGTACCGAACGAATTCTGTAGGTACTACCGAGTACCGATTCACGCAAAATCAAAAGGTACCATGTTTAGGTACCTAAACGCATCCTTGTGACTGTGAGGGAGTAGAAGAAGCAGGCATACTATTGGGTAAAGTAGGTGAATTTTCATACCGGACTTGAACGCAGCACAGCAATAGCATAATGACGTCAGCAGCCGCGGGCTCAGTCAACAAAGCAAGCATGGCTGAGAGAAATTGAAAAAACTGAAAAAACACTGAAAAAATTTGAGATCTTAAAGACACGCAAAAGTACTGAAAATTGGTACCGTTGAGTACCGATACCAATTCCCAGGTACCGGGCATCAGTATGGTATCGGTTCAAACATGAAAGGTACCCATCCTTACCTGTAACACGTCTTCAAGGCTGTGACAGCAGGCATCGCTGCTCAGTACTTATTAGTGTTGAATGGCTCTGAGTAGGAATATCAGCCTGCAAGACACTGCCACAGGATGAAAATTCAAAGACCTTTTGAACAGCAAATCCAGGAAGTATGTGAACCATTCAGGTCTTGTTGAACGCAGTAAGAAGTGTAGATTTTTTTGTTCTTTTACTGAATTTAGCTGTTAGTTAATTTTCTGCAAATTTCAAAGACGACATGAGAATTAAAGCTAGGGTGAGCTGTGCTTGATTACATTATTTACCAACTCTGAGTAGATTCATAAGTCTGTAAGAGGCACAGCTGTCTGAGGGTTCATCTAATGTGATGTTTTAAAGCTGGCCTCGCCGTAGAAGCCCACTCTAGCTCTAAGTTCTCTTGTTTTACTGTCCACAGGCTCACATGAGGATTTTCGCCGGTTATGGATCAACCAAAGACATCTCAGTCTACACCGCCATTGGCCTCCCTGCCTCACAAATTTACATCGTTGGTCGGCCCTCCAAAAAGATGCAGCACCAGTGCCAGGTAACTGTTTTTGAACATCACAGAGGTTTTTCTTAAAGCAAATGTTTTATTAAATAACCAGATCAGGTCAGGTGTACGACTGCAGAGTGGAGGCTGCTTATCCTCTGGCAGCTGCTCCAGCAAAAGCTCAACGAGCAGTGACGTTTACTCACTTGGAAACATGGCGGCTTCCAAACAGAGCACACAGTCTGCGTCTGAGAGTTTGTTTTTAATACAAACTCTCAAAGAACTAAACATTATTGCACGCTTAGATGGTAGGAAAACAAGAAATACTGAACTATTGAATTAAAAAAGTCCACGAAAACTCAGCGAAGCCGGGATAGATCAAAACGTCCAAAAAAAAAGGAACCGCTGGAAAACTCTGAAGGCTGGTTACTATAAGGCTAAACAGCACAACCCTCAAATAATTCAATAAAACACCTACATACTGCCATCTTTGATAAATTACGTGATGTTTAAATAGATCTGCACGCATCACATGTCTGTAAAACAGCTGTTCTGATTAAATGTTGTGGCACATGTAAACACCAGATCGGAATAGATCACGTCACATGTAAACAGTTCACCTGAGATCTTCAATCAGAAAGAGAAAAAATCTGCATGTAAACCTTGCTAGTGACTTGAACCCTCTGTGATCCCCTCCACAGTTCATCACCGAGGGATACGCCGCTCACCTCTCTCAGCTTGAGTACAACCACCGCTCTCGACCGGCGAAGTCCAGCAGTGCTCGCATGGTGCTACGGAAAGGCAGCTTCGGCCTGGGCGCTAACAGCGACTTCCTGAGGAAGAGGAACCACCTGCTGCGCACCATCTCCTCCCAGCCGGCGCCCAGCTCACCCACGGGCAGCATCCACAACAGACCGGAGCGCACGCAGAGCCAATCGGACGGCGACCGTCTGGAGCGGCTGGAGAGCATCCACGGCCACAGCCAGGGGGCGACGCAGCGCAGCATGAGCATCACGGCCAGCTGCTGGGGCCGCAGCAGCAGCACCAAGCTGGAGCCGGGCGTCCTCGGCCCCAAATGAGTTCAGGGAGACACAACGTTTGAGAGATTTGACAAAAACATGCAAGAGTGACACAAGTGTGGCCTGCACCAGAAGGGAAGATACCACAACAACAACACGAGGTGCTACAAACCAATAAACTCACAGTCACACTCCAAACCCCCGAACTGAGGTTATGGCTTTATTTATAAAACACAAACATGCAAGAGGCATTTCAAGGAGCTTCTTCCTGAAGCAGAAACCCGCACACGCAGAGTGAGCTGTAGGAATCAGACTGTTTCTACTGTTTAGTATTTATCAGGCTTCAGTGTGAGGCCGCTTTTCCTCCTGTAGATCACATTAGAGCCCCCCCCTCACAGCAGTGGATCAGGGTCCACACTGCCTGGTAGCAGACTGCTGGTTCTGCTGAAGCACAAACAGAAACTGCATCGGTCGATTGGTGCAGAGTTGTTTTACATTTCTGTTCTTGTTCTGTGACGATCAGATGCTGTCGTGTGTGAGCAGAGCTGAGGAACAGCAGGTCAAACTGGACTGAGCAGGTCACTTTATAACTTTTCTAAAGTCAGATCTGTACTTTTTGTTTTTATAACAGGTCAAACCTCAGCGTGACGGTGCCTACACACTGTATGCGATCACTCTCCAGCCGTGATGGGGCGGGGCTAAACCTAAGCTAACCCTTCTGCGATGCGTTGGCTGCGTTCACTTCATTCATTACAAGATCCCAAAGTTTAAAAAAAGTTTATCTTTTCAGGCAACAACCAATCAGCGGTGTGTGCATGTGTGATGGTACCCGTGACAGACAGTTTTTCATTTGGACTACAGAGGAACACTCCATGTCCGTGTGGAAACATTAGTCAGTGCGTACATTAGTTCCACTTTGATGAACTGCAGAGAACTCAGACGGTGCTGCTGCAGGGTATCAGCTGCAGTGTTTTGTGTTTGATAAGTGTGTTTAAAGGATACAGCTGGAATAATATCCACTTATACATCCTGTTATATGATATATGATCTGATCACAGTGAAACTCGAGCGGATGAGATGTTACTGAGCCACAGCAAAGGTGCCCAAAATGAGGTGTTTATGGACACGTGACACGACTTTAGTGGACAATGCGTGAAGTCGCGATTGGTGTGAATGCAGCTTAAGAATATCCAGCTTA
The DNA here is from genome assembly GCA_036419115.1 of Scarus forsteni. Lineage (NCBI taxonomy): Eukaryota > Metazoa > Chordata > Actinopteri > Labriformes > Labridae > Scarus > Scarus forsteni. The sequence continues at coordinate 11,968,388 of JAZDUH010000066.1, read as the reverse complement.
CACTGGGTGAGGCAGGGTACACCCTGGACTGGTCACCAGCCAATCGCAGGGCCTCGTAGAGAGACAGGTCAAGTCAGAGTTTATTTGTAGAGCACGTTTAAAAAAACAACCTCTTTAACCAAAGTTCTTTACAGAGGTGCAATGTAATCTTGCATATACTTAATCATAATAAAAACAGTCATGACGATAAAAACAGTCATGGAATAAAAATGAACCCAACATCAAAAATGCATATTTAAAAATAGAAATAAAGTTAAAATAAAAACAATAAAAGAAAAGATGGTGGATGACAGATAAAAGGAATAAAAGCCAAGATTACTCGTCCAGCTGGGACTGAACGCCAAAGAAAGCAGACGAGTTTTCGGAAGAGTGTTAAAGTGCTCAGCTGATAAACAACCATTCACGCTTACACTCACACCTAAGGGTGATGTAGACTCACCAGTTAAGCTTAAAAGGTCTGAGAACATGCAAACTCCACACAGAGAGGCCCTGACTGACACAAGGATTGAACCAGCAGCCTTCTTGCTGTGAGGCACCTGCTGCCTCTCCCCTCCTGAGCTGTGATTGGTTAATTACAAGCCTGATAGCTGAAGCTTTGCCTCCCAAACGGTTTTTTATACCGCTCTCACAATAAAATTGCCGGGTCACCGCAGGTTTTTTTAACAATCATGAAGGGACTCCTTTCTCACTGCCAGCAGACCCGGGTCTAACCAGCAGCACACAGGCTGCATGGCTGTTTTTTTTTCCTTTGGAGCATTAAGCTGATGTCATCACATTGATGACATCATCAGCATGACAAAAACCCTCCATGTAAACAATGGAAAGAAGCACAGAGACTGTGGACGTGGTTTTCTTTACTTTGCACTTTTTTCCACTCTACAGTGGACAAAAGTTTTTACAGCCACTCTATAAAAATGTACAAACTCGGCGCTGATGACACAAAAGTGGATGAATTTTTTCCTGAGACCGCAAAGAGTCATGTAAGTTACAGATGGACAGACATCATCCATAAATTAGCAGGTCGACCCGGGTGTGTGATGTTCCCTGATCAGAGGCAAGCCGATTAAAATCTGTGCCCCTTGCAGGGTTGAAATGCCGATCTTAATCCGATCTAAATCCCCTCCAAACTGCCAACAGGAGCTGATTGTTACCGGGTTTATACAGGTTTTTTGGGGTTTTTTGGTCCGTCCGAAAGGAGTATAAGAGACTGATGCAGGGCGGCATCTTGGGAATGTGAAACTCTAGAGTGATAGTCCGGCTCGACAAGCTCTTTAACGGTATTGGATGCTAGAAAACGGATCCATTTTTAGCTCTTCTGAAGCGATTGACCGTCCCTACTCTTTCATTCTTTCTGCAAAGCTTAGATCACGTCTCTGTGAACCACTCAGTCCAGTTTCATTTGTTCTCTTGTTCCTCCTCAGGCCAAAGATCCCTCCATGGAGCAAACAGATAAATCTTTAACCTCTACAGCCCCAAAGTACCTGATTTCAGGAATGCTTACAAGCCCTCCAACAAAAACGTAAGAAAAGTGAACTGTTTTCAAAATCCTCGCCTTGACCATATTATTATAAAACCTCTCTAATTTTACTCTGCTTCACTTTATAACATCAATCCTTTGCAGAGATGGTGTAAGAATATTTTATCATTCATTTTTAGAGTTTTACAGCCACTTCAGCTTCATTTCCAAGAGATATACACAATAAAAACTTGTTGTTTTTAGGCGAGGATGAAATGTTAAAACTATTCTGACTTCTGATATTTCCACATCTGGACAAATCTCTCAAGTGTTACTTTTATTATGACACCAGAATTATTCGAATAGACCTTGGGGGCTGTAGAGGTTACCTTCGTTTGACGGGGACACTTTCCTCCCTGGTTTTAAAGTTATGGTGCGTTCCACTCACGTCAGAACTGGGAGGAGGGAAATTTCATCACATCCCAGTCAGACGTGTTCCAGTTTTGAGCTGGTAAAGACGGAAAAGGACTTCGTGGTGGGAAATTCCCAGTGACATATCTGATCGGAGCTCGGACCATCCCAGTTCAGAGGTCAGCTGGTAAGCCGTAAGTCCACCGATCTGGTTTTTCTGCACCTTAAAGACTCAGACCTGAAGGGAAAACTGCTGAAGGGTTATTGTGCCAAAGTAAACAGTACAGAGTGACGGGCTGTACGCTGGGGGAGGATTTAAAAGGGTCTGGGGTCTCCTGTGTAAAAACCTGTAAGTATGTATTGATGCCTTAAGAGGCGTGTGTGTACATAGTTGTTCTTCTCCAGTGCAGATCTGGTATCTGGTCCACTGAAGACCAGCTCTAAGTGTCTTCTCTACTCCGGGGTGAACGAACACGGCCTCATTCAGGATATTCACGGACTCTGATGATTATTATTGTTATTTAAGCTCTTGGATATTTTCAACTGTATGGAGTTTGTGAACATGACGTGTTTTACTTTTAGGTGTTTATTTCCTTTAAACTTGGGCAGCCAAATGTCACAGCGACCTTCGCCTTGCACAGTATTGTATTTTTATTCTGTTTTTTTTTCTGCTATCTGGTGACATATATAGTCTGTTTGTTCTTATCTATTTTGGAGATTTGGGATCTTTGGCTTCTCTCTGGTGATCCTCCATGCTGTAAATGAGGCGTTGAATGTGCTCATAGATAATCCTTCTTAGGTTAAGATCTATTCTCTCGGCGTCTTTACAGGAAGTTTAATCTGAAGGTGTAAATTCTGTACGATCCAGAGCTGAGGTTTACGTCATGCTGTTTTTCCTGTCGGGGCTGATGACGGCTTATTTATTCACTGAATCCATGCTTACTGAGGTGTGTACAGAGCTGAGTGCAATGGACCAACCTGGGCCTGAAAAAGGGGAAACGTGCAATATTATTCATTCATGACATGACATAGATCAGACCGCGTGAAGGGAAACCACAGCATCGACAATCAGATCAGCAGAAAGACTGGAAAAAAAAAAAGCATCACTCACAGAAGCCTGAGGCGGACGTTCATTCATTCATCCTCTTAACTCTTTAGTCTTATTGCTTAAAACTCTTTCAACAACACAAACATTAAAACAAAACAACCGCCCATATTTTATAAGAGCCAAAAAGATTCACAACTTTTTTAAGAGGCAGGTGTTTAGACGAAGAGCTGCAGCCAAACTCCCACATGAGTCTGACTGCAAGAAATAGAAATACACAATGTTGGATTTTTGCAGATATTCAACATGCAGCGACTTCCAAATGCATAATTACCAAAACTGACAGTCTTTACTTTACAAAAAGTGACTTTTGCTTTTACTGTGGGAGTCTATTTGTGTGGAAACAGATGACAAACGATAAAACAAGGTTTAACTCCTGGCAAGTGAACATTTTGATATTTAAATGTACCCATGCAGTGATGAGGAGCTGTGACATGGTACATTCAGCACTTTTACAATATTACTGCCAAACTATAAAGGATATACATGGCCAGTATGTATTTATATTGGCAAAAAAATTCACTATTGACCAATACTGATATCATATGGGTAATATTGTGCATCCCTAATTAGAAACAACCCAGTATTGAGTGCTCAAGACTTCTGTTTGTTTTGCTATTTTATTAAACACATACTGATATTCTTTAATTCTTTTTGTTTTTTTAAGCTTAAATTTGCATTTCTGTTGTTTTCTCCAGGTGCTGAGGAATGTTCCAAGAGTTACAAATGCACAAAAAACAACATAAAAATAAAAATAATGTCGAATGAACTCGTCGTTTTGCCAATAATAGCACGCTGAGATGTTCCCGAATAGATAGATGCCAAGAAAATTTAATAAAAGACACAGAAAACGTACAGAAAACATATTTTTTGTAAGTTGTAAATCAGGAGTTTTGACATTGTAGAAAAGTACAGCTAATGTCTGATAAGTCTGCCATATTACCCAAAAAAAACAGGGTCTCTAAAAGTTCAGAATTAAATGGTAGCTTATCGCGCCTTTTCTCATCTTCAAGCATTTTTTTTTTTATTTTGTTTAATTCTTTAAATCATCTTTCTTTAAATAATGATAAAACACTTTTTACGAAACAGCAGACTTTTCTTCTCAGTATTTTTAATTTTACATTTTAAACAAACAAAACAAGAAAAGCCACAAAAATAAAAACATAAGGGTCATTTAAGAAGTTTTTCTGACGTTAGCAACATTTTTTACAGGTTTTGGAACACAAAAAAAATATTAGGCCTCCAACCCTGAGAGGCAGGGAACATCTCTGCAAAGGAAAAGGCACTGAAGTTACCTGCTGCACCACCCTCATTAAAATCAGATGATCGATACTGAAGGGCGTTTGTCCTCGAAGGACATTTGTCTGAATGTTTTTCTGGAGGCGTCCTGGCTGATTTAAAGTAACACCCGTCGGTCACTGATCTCATCTTCTGAGGCTGATATGCCGGGTCACTCCTAATCAGCTGTTCTCTTGACTTTAAGAAAACAGACACATATCAGGAAAAAGGTGTTTGGATGTTCGTCCGCTGAGAGCTTCTGTAGCTGAAGTCTTTTTGTCCAAATGTCCAAGACTGTCCAATCAGAGGAGGCCATCAAACATGTTAAAGGGATACACCAACTTTTATTTCTTAAAGAGTTTGTTTTTAAATGCAAATTTCCAGCAAAACAACACTCACAACTCAAACTTATGGTTCACTTAAAAGAGCTGTTCATAGGTCTTAACTTGTTTGCATACATTACATTTTTTTAGGTAGGACAACAAAACAAGCCTCTGTTAGGAAAAGAAGAAAACTAAAAAAGCACTCAGAGGGCGCAGACCTCTGCCAGCGTCACAGTCCTCAGCCATATTGTGATTTTCACCATTAATATTAGTCCTACCTTTATTTCATCTCAATATTTAGATTCCTTGACCATTAAAAAAAAAAAGACCATTAACAACTGGCTTATTAAAGATATCTACTTTAGTTCAGTAGTTCAGTTCTTTTCAGTAGTAGAAAATCACATTTTTCGTCATGGCGATTTTCTTCTGGATCTAGCTTCTGGATACAACAAATCAGATTGAACACTCCAGATTCCACAGTATTTTGGTTATATTTTGTCATTTGTTGCAAGTCTATACCTTTATTTGTTCCCTTGCTAAGACGAAAATTCCAAGGATATCTAAATTTTTGTTGTTCTGGATCCGAGCATCAGGGATTTTGCTGGGATCCAGATCAGTCTTATAGTCTTGTAGAACCTGTTGGAAACTTGTCCTGTATTTTTTTTTCCAAATGCCCTGACTGTTTTTGGTGGTGTAATATGCACAAGTGCCGAAAATGGTCCTATCTCGCAGTGTTACATAATTCTTTAAAGAATTCCTGGATCCAGATAGTGATCTGGATCACTCCCAAAATCATTCGTTCCTTGTCCCAATCCGGACATTTCCTGAAAATTTAATCGAAATCTGTCCATAACGTTTTCAGTTATGTTGCTAACAGAGAAACAAACAAACAGACATCAGCAGTAACATAACCTCCTTGGCGGAGGTAATAATATGATGATAGTAGAAGATAACGTAACACAACAATCAAACAGGACCGTTTAGAGTTGCCAAAGAGTTTTTCTGATGACTGTAGGCAGAGGCAGGCTAACGCTTCCCATTGACACCGAGTGTTTAAGCTAAGCTAATTAACGGTGTGTGAGCTCTTCCACAGTTTGAAAACTGGTGTCATCTGCTTGTCATGGACTCTGGAGTGAGGCAAAACACAAAAACAAAAAAAAGTTGGCGTGTCCCTTTAACACACCCTCTGCATTCGTCGATCAGGCTTGTGAGCGCCTCCTTCAGGGACAAATAAAAAAGGGACACACGATGCTGGAAACCGTCATCACCCACTGACCCACAATCCCCTCCTCACAGCAACAATCACCTGGGTGTCCAGATCCAGAGAATGTAGAGTTACAATCCCCCCCCCGCCCCCCACACGTTACCAGAGGCCTTACATTCCCCTTCTCTGCCTTATATCGGCCATTGTGTTGAAAACGAACGCTGCTTTACCCCCAATCTAGACCAAGAGACTGCTCGTGCGGAGAGGAGACGGCCATATTTTCTTAAAGGCTTTGGTTTGTTTTTACTGTGAAGGAAAAGAGCAAATCTATTTATCACGTCAGAAGAAAAATCCTCTCGCTGTTTCCCCGGGTTAACGCCGCGCCACTAAGCTTTCAGAGGCTGTTTGCTGTAAATACAGAAACCACAGATACGGTAAATATTTTCATTGTACAGGGTGTGACTCCTGTAGGTTTTGGATAATATTCAGTTTATCCATTCCTTTGTGTTTTTATGTACAGTGTATAAAGAATATACAAAGAAAAATCAAGTCTGTCTGGAGTTTTTTTTTCTTTTTCTTCAAATGTATTTGTCTTGTCTTGCATCTACATAGGTTATCTATAAACACTATTCCTTAGCTTCGCAGTCAGGTCGGACAGGGCTGGACTTACCTGGATACTCAACTTCAGGAACAAGACAATTAAAACAAGAGGAAATTTATATTATTCGGACACGTCTTAGAACACCGGGCTGTAAGTAGCGATATATAGCCGGCTACAAAACTACGATACTAAGTTTTCCAAAAACTGCTTGTTGTCACACATCAAAAACTACCACTACGTACCTTGGGTCACGTAGTTTTGTAGCCGGCTAGAAAACTACGATACTAATGGTCCTTTTCCACTAGCCCTACTCTACTCTACTCGCCTTGAGCTGCTTTTCCATTAGCCCCAGTCGCGAGCAGTGTCGCTGAAAACAGCTGAGCAGCACTGCAGTGATGTCATTTTGAGCGAGACACAACAATCTGTGGCTTTTGTCACAAACCGAGTAAAAAAGGAAAGCAGAAGAAGGCTTCAGATGGTAAGAAGAAATACCCCTTGAGAAGCACAGGAGAGTTTTGGAAGCTATACAACAGAATGAAGCCGAGGACGAGAGCAATCGAGCTGCAAAGAAAAGACGTGTGATGGTAAGCTAACGGTAGCTACCGCTAGCATGCTAGGTCGCCACGCTCATGACTCATCGAGGACGACATTGTCTGACCAATCAGTAGCCGGCAGTTGGTGACGTCATCTTTTAGTATCGACTCAGCTCATTTGGAACCAGAGCGGAGTAGGTACTAAAACTAGCTTGTTTTAGGAGGTACCAGGCCAGTGGAAACATGCCGCAAGTCGAGTAGAGCCGAGTAGAGTAGGGTCAAGGCGTGCTAGTAGAAAAGAGCCATAAATTTTCCAAAAATTGCTTGTTGTCACACATCAAAAACTACCGCGGGGTGCTGGTTTGGCAGAGTGGTTCGCGACCAGGCACCTCATGTACTTGCTTCTGCCAGTCCAGGTTCGGATCCCGCCTGTGACCAGTTGGCAGAGTGTCTTCCCCTACTCTCTCACCCCCTTTCACAAGCCTATCAACTGTCTCTCTCCTATCAATAAAGGCACAAAATGCCCAAAAAATACATTTAAAAAAAAAAAAAAACTACCGCTACGTAACCAGAAAGAGATACATCATCTCGTCGCTTTGCATCCTGTAAGTTGTTGAAAAAAGAAGTTGTAAAGCAATGCAGATTTCTGAGGAAGGTCCGAGCTGCATTTATTAGCATCACAACAAACGCACACTTTGGCTTGGGTCACGTCTTTATGATAGTCGCCGCGCATGCTCATGGGTAGCAGAGTCTTTATGTCGCTGGAAATAGATTCTCCTCAAAGCACCTTTAAAGCAGAATTTCAGGAGCAGGACCACACCTCAGCCACACCTCTCCCTGTGTGCCTGTAAATTCTAACCTGACCGTTTAAGTAAATAAGTGTTACTCTTCTTATGACACCAAAACTATTCAAGTAGACTGTGGTTGCAGAGATACACTCTTTTCTTTATGTGTATGTCATTTAAAGGCTTAAAAATGGTCTGAATGAGTTAAAACTTAAAACATGAAACTCAGATTTCAATCTGTAGTTCATACACAACAGCTGCTGCAAGATACTCAAAATTGCAATATGCTGCTGTGGAGGTGAAAAATCAGGTTTATATTTATATTGTATGTGTGTGTGTTCATATTTATACTGTGTATTAATGCAGCCAGCACAAGCTGTGGTCACCTCACCTGACGTACTGATTGTTGTTACCGTTGAAAGAAACTGTGCAGAGTGGCAGACAGAGTCAAACCTGCACCCTGCTGCACAGAGCTGAGGAGGAGGTCCGGCATTCAGAGCTGATCACAGCACCTGTGACCTGAGAGAGTGAAGACAAAGGAGCTGAGACATGGAGGAGAGGCCAGGGACAACTTCTGCCCCACAAAACCAAAGTTTATGAGAGATGAAGACCCTGTGATGACTGGAGAAAGGAGAAAAAAGGAGCAGCATGGAGGTCCAAGAGTGGGCCACTGCTGCTCCTTGAGAAACATGTGGAGGACACCCTCCCTGTTTGGTGACACTTAAAGCCTCTGCTCTCCAGGACGGCCAGTAAACCTTCAAGTGACCCGGACTGGACCTCGTCCTCATCCCACGACTCCTGCTCTTCAAACTGTAAGTCTGTGATTCCCAAACTGGGCTACTCGAACATCTGTCAGGTTTCTGTAGTTAAAGTTCAAACTGGAAAATGTTTGTGTAGTGAGATTTGAAAAAGGTCTGAAGTGTTGGCAGAGAGGCCGAAGGATGGACTGGTGAGACATCGTAGAGAAGAAAATCTGTCCTGAATATTTAAAGATTTTTATTTTAACATAAGTTCAGTCAGACAGTCTTCTCATTAAAGCTGTGATGAGTTTGTAACAACTTCAAGTTCATAAATGAATATGTTCAGAAATGTGGATTTCTTTTTCAAAAGTGAACTCGTGTTGCCCTCTGACATCGCCAGTGAATAAATTTATTTAGTAATTCACCTTAAGAGATTTTATTTGAATTATATGCATGTCAAAAGTGGGAGGTGGGGGTGTACTCCGGTCCTGTTTCGCCTGTTTTAAACGACATTAGCTGCTGTAAAAACATAAAGGATAAATATTTTTTTATATTTTTTCTTGCTCAATTATCTTCATCAAGCTCAGCCTTGATTAAAAGTAATTAGTATTTAAAAAACTATATATAGTTTAACCCTTTAAATGACAGTTTAATAGGAGGTATCACTGATTTGGGAAAAACAAAAACAAAATGACCGATTTTCAATATAAAAAAGGATCAGAGGCTAGAAATTTTTACACGCTCACAGTCTTGGATACGTCAAAGATTAGTTAATACATTGGCTTTTCTGCATTATTATTTTTTGTGAAGCATTATTTTTTTTTTTACTTCCGTTGGCTGTTTTAAGACACGACTTTAGCTGCTGTAGAAACACAACAGATACTTTTTTTTCCATTTTTTTTACATAATTCTCTTCATCAAGCTCAGCACTGATCAGAAATAAGGAATATTTGGAAAACAAATATTTATGTGGTGTTTTTGCAGCAGCTAAAGTTGTGGCAGAAAACAGCCAAAATAGGACAAAAAAGTGTAAACCTATCTACGTGTTTTTGATGTTTTAAAATTTTTGAAATAATATTTTCTAAATTTATTTAGAATTAAAACGTTTTCACTCCCTTAAATAGACTGAACGTTATGGTCAATTATCACCTTTTTGTGGCCAAAAAAATGCCAAAAAGGTAGCCAAGGGTTAAGAGGAGAGCATCCTCACGAGTCTGAGGAACAAGATTATAGAAGATGTTCTGACTCTGAAACTCTGGACTTAAGAGAGAAGTCTGACTCCCCTCCAGAGAAGTTTTGTTACAGGACAAGACCAGAAAACGTGACTGTGATCAACCATCATGTCTCTGCAGTCCAGCAGCAGAGAGCTGCTTTGTTTGGATTTCTGTTTGGGGGGGAACAAAGAAATAAATCAGAATTTTCCAGCTGCAGAGAAGTTGGGTTTCATTGACTGAACTGTGTTTTCTCAGTTTCTCTGATTCTCTCTGAAGGTCTGAACTTTTTTGAAACGGTTTTAGATGAGCTTTATTTGATCTTCTATTGCAGCATGTTTTTTATTTGGCACATAATAATACTAATATTAATAAGGATAATAACAATGATGATGATAACAATAATAAATTTAATTTTTAAAGCGCCTTTCATGACAACAAAATTCATGTACAAGTTTAAAACATCAAAAGTTGTAACGCCACAGCAGTCTGCCATCGGCATTTAGGCTTCATCCTAAAAAGTTCTAAAACAAAATAAAAGTTTATTTATTTTAACGCATGAATTAGAAGAGAATCTACATTTTCTCTGAAATCAAAATCATCAAAAATTGCAAAATAGACCTTTCAAACAGAGCATGTTTCAGACCTGAGTGTTTCACAGTCTGATGGACAAATCATGACGTCAACCCTCAATTCTACTCGTACAAAAAAATCCAGAAGCCACATGTGAACCTTACAGGATGTTCAGTTGTGCTGCTCCAAAGAGAAACAGAAATGAAAAAATTAAACCTCACATTGTTAATGTATTACCGTCAAAACGGCCCAAAATACCTCCTCGGTCTCCCCTCCCTCCTTCTCCTAACGTGTTTATTGATTACCTTTGAATTGTTCCTTTTTTAAAAATTATCTTTTTTTTTTTTTAAACATGCCAGTGTTTTGTCTCGAAACAGCAGGAAATTGTAAAAGGAAAAACACAGATGTTGAAATGTATGTTCTATGTGTGTTGCCAGATCTGTACAAAATAATGCCAAAATTATATGAAAATAACAAATAGAGTTGGAAAAGACAATCATCCTCAGCTGTCAGGTCAAAGTCAGACTTCATAAACTTTTTATTGCCTTAAATGTCAAAAATCAAATCCAAACTTTTTAGTTTATTTCAGGATCTAAAGGAAACGGCTGCACAACAGGAGGAAACAAACTTTCAATCAGGTTCAATCACGTGTCCTGAGAGATCCATTTTTAATATTTCTGATGAACTAAATCCCAGAGCGGAGTTTTTAAGGTTCTGATGTGAGTCTCTTGGTGAAGCTGAACCCTTTAGGCTCTGATCCGTCCTCTACCTGTTGATCCCCAGTTTCTTCTGAAAGGCGTTCCCGTCTCCCTTCGTGGCCTGCTGAAAAAAAGAGAGAGAGATCATGAGCTTCAGTCACATGTTAAAAACACACCGATCGGTCCCTAAACTCACCATCCATTTCTCTCTCAGAGAGGAAGTTTAATCACTTCAGATTACTGCAGACTGTTAAAGAGCATCAGGCTCAGTCCACAGAAATAAAAGTATTTTTAAAAATATCTCCTCCAGTTAGAAAAATGCATACATTCCAGTATTATTTTTTTTCAGTATTTATGAAAAAGATTTTTTATTTTCACATCTGTTCAAACCAGCAGCTCCATTTGGTGTTACAGTGTGAATCGTGGCCGTGTTAAGTGATGGTAACAGACGTCTGAAGTAAATATTTATTTCTTATATTTAAATATGAGACATGCCTCAAAATGTTGATCAAATCCTGTTTTTAAAAACTTTCATAGGCACTCTGTTGGTTTCAAAAACTGTTACAACCACAGGACAAGCCACCATGGGTCACCAGTTAACATGGTAACCTGTAAAATCACGACACCAGGGGCCTCATTTATAAACTTTGCATACACAACGAGTAAGCAAAGTTTGGGATTTATAAAAACAAACTGGCGGGAGAAAGTGTGCACCTTCACAGCAGCTCTGATCCTGCCGTTTTCCTCCTCTCTTTCTACCAAACAGGCTGAATGAGAAGATGGGTCACTCTGTCTCAACACCTTGGTGCATTGGTTCTATAGTGGAGTGAGCATCTCTCAGTGATTCATGAAGTGATGGTTGGATATAAAAGTGCACGCACTCACAATGTGTCAACGCACAGAGGCTGATCTGGCACTGCTGGAGGACGTGGCAGACGAGAGACTCCAGCGCACTTGGTGCATCCATGTCCCCTCCCCCAACTGTCACTCAGACATTGTTCCTATGGAGAGCGATTCACATTTTTGGCTCCACTTTTATATCCAATCATTTGTTTTTCACTTCAGCCACAGTCTGACCCTCTGAGGGCTTTATTTACAGACACAGGCGCCACTCTGCTGCCTTTCTTCTTATGCTGCGTTCACACCGCAAGCGACCCAGCTACCAAAATCGCGTCGCCCACTGAACTGATAAATACCTCAGTTTGGTCACTGTTGCTGTGGGCCATCGCTCAGTGATGTATGTCTGCTCGAGTTTCACCTCGATCATAGATATCATATAATAGGATGTATAAGCGGACATTATTCCAGCTGTATCCTTTTCACTCGCTCATCAAACACAAAACACTGCAGCTGATGTCCTGCAGCAGCATCATCTGTGAGTTTACTGCGGTCCGTCTAGGTGGAACTAATGTCCTCACTGACTAATGTTTCCCACACGGACATGGATCGTTACTCTGTAGTCCGGATGAATAACTGTCTGTCTAGGGCACCGTCACACGCGCACACACCACTGATTGACAGCCACGCACGACATTGCCTGAAAAGATCAACTTTTTTTTTTACTCTGACATCGCGCAACGAGCTATGTGGTAGTGGGAAAAGCGGCTGTCGCATCGCGGGAGGGCTAGCCCCGCCCCATCGCGGCTGTACATTGACTTGAATGGAGAGTGATCGCCAAGGTAGTGCAAGTACTGTCCGGTGTCCCATCCTGAAATCTTAAGGGAAACGTGTTAACCTGCAACACATTGCTCTGAGGTGTCAGCTTGGCCTGGCAGAAGAAAAAGACAGATACAGGCAGCTCATAACTGTTAATAACTAGCTGGGCAGGGCTAACCAAAGGTTCATCTTTACGGAGTTCACACACTCGTGAGAAACTCTGTGTACCTTGTTGATTTCTTTGTGTCTGTCTCGGCTGACAATCTCCTCAATGATTTCTCCTTCTCCTCTCACCAACCTGGAGGAAGAAGGCGCTGAGTTAGTAGATTTATAAAGCAATAATAATAATAATAATAATAATAATACACTTTGCTTTAAAAGCCCCTTTCATGACACCCAAGGATGCTGTACAAATTTGAAACAAACAAAAATACAGAAGAGCAGCAGCAACCACTTGTGCCAATGTGCACAAAAAGGAGAACGGGGGAAGAAAAAAGGGGGAAAAAATTCCAAACTGCGTATGCAGAAGCCCATGACCTTGACTCTGCTTCAGTCCCACCATTGTCTCTACCATCTGATAACTGATGACTAGGAGATGGCCTAGTCATCAGTTAGCTCTGTGTTAATTTTAACAGTACTTTTAATTTAGTTTTACTCTTCAGCCTAAAATATCTTTTAGTTTTAGTCATAATTTAGTCATCTAAGTTGTTTTAACTTCAGTCTAGTTTTAGTTGATGAAATTTCACAACATTTTAGTCGATGAAATCTGCTGTAAATTTAGTAGACTAAAATATGAAGTGTAAAGTGTAAGGCTTTATTTGTGATCCATTCTTAAATGCAAATTGCTTGCAAAAACAACAGCTAACTCAAAACTGCTAATTGTTTTACATCGTTAAATAAAAAGGGCAGTTCAACAGAGTGGAGTCATTCCACCACGATGGTGTTAATTTTAAATACATTTAACAGACAGTTAGTTTGACTTTAAGAACTTCTTAACTTGTGACAATTTTCATGTGAATCACTGTTAATTTTGACGACACTTTGTGATTTAGTTATAGGGTTTTGCCTAAAATATCTTTTAATTTTAGTCAGAATTTAGTCATATAAATTGTATTAACTTGAGTTTTAGTCGATGAAATCTTCAGTAAATTTAGTAGACTAAAATATGAAGTGTAAAGTGTGAGACATTTTTTACGTTTCCTTGAATTTTCTGAAGTCATGTTTTACACTTGGATAAAATGAAACATCTAATAACTACTGTTTGCTCGTAAAGTTTGAATGGAAAAATAAATGAACAGAAACAAATGTTACTTCTGTGGTAAATGCAGTCACCTTTATTTAGTCTACCGGTCAGAGCATCTCAGTTACAATACCAGAACTGACAACAAACAGTGAACCTGCTCTATATGAATATATCAATTCATAAAGAGAGCAGCTCTGATTGGATCGCTCCACAACTTATCCCACCACCACCAAGCTAAGGCAGCTGTGATTGGATGTCCCTCTGAACTCATCCAACCTTTAACACAACCAAAGTAGCTGTGATTGGATGTATTCCTAACTTGTCTCTACTTTCTACATGACCACATTAGATCTGATTGGATTAAGTCTGTCAGACATTTTAGTTCAGTTTTTATTTGTTGATGAAAATGTCAGTTAATTTAGTTTCAGTTTTTGTCCACGTGCACTTTTTTCTATTACTTACTGTTTCATTTTCACCAGGGGACAAAAGGTTGTTCACAACACTTTCTGTTTAGTAGAAGAAGATAATAAGACAAAAGTTGAAGATAACATAATGCGGTAAAAACGAGTCATTACAAGCACACAGGACCATTTAAAGTTGCTTAAGAGTTTATCTGATGACTGTAGGCAGAGGCAGGCAAATACTTCCCATTGACTCCCCGGCATTGCATAAGCTAGCTAAACTAAGCATTTTGTTTTTGTTTATTGATGAAAATGTCAATCAATCCTGTTTTAGCTTTTGTCCAAGTGCAGCTGTTTTTTTTTCAATTATAGTTTAGTTTTCAATTACAGTCCAGAAAAAACAACCTTTTTAAAATCCATTGAAAAAATAATAAGTCAACAAACTCATCACTGATTCAGCCTGGCCAAACTAACAAATTTTACTCCAGTACAGTCTCTTTAGAGTCTGTCCACTCTTGACTTGTTTCTCACCGCGTGCGTCCTGTTTCCGGGTCGACCACCCTGCGGATCACGCTCTGCCTCGCCTCGTACTCCTCTTTGGTGAGTGGCCTCTTCGTGGAGAGTCGGGCCTTCTGCTCGTCCGTCATCACTGCAGGAAGGAAACAGAGTGAACGATTAGATTTCAATGTTATTGGAGTCCTCTACATTAAAAATATGGGGTTGGAGAAAGTAGAAGACATTTCAGTTCAGTAACACATACACCGTTCAGGTAACATTATCAATTAAATTTCTTATCAAACAGAAAATGTAGCACTATGTGCTTTATAAACAGACAGCTAAATTAAGATAAGACGACATAACATCATGACACTGACAGGTGAAGTGAGGAACACTAGCCAGGTTTACATGCAGACTTTTTCATTCTGATTGAAGATCTGAGGTGAGCTGTTTCCACGTGACGTGATCTATTCTCATCTGGTGTTTACATGTGCCACAACATTTAATCAGAACAGCTGTTTTACAGACATGTGATACACGCAGATCTATTTAAACATCACATAATTTATCAAAGATGGTGGTAAGTAGGTGTTTTAATGAATGATTTGAGGGTTGTGCTGTTTAGCCTTATGACAGCCAGCCTCAAGAGTTTCCAGCGGTTCCTTATTTGTTCCATGTTTTGGTCTTTCCCGGCTTCACTGAGTTTTCGTGGACTTTTTTAATTCAACAGTTCAGTATTTCTTGTTTTCCTTCTGTCCAAACGTGCAATAATGTTTAGTTCTTTGAGAGTTTGTATTAAAAACAAACTCTCCGACGCAGAGCAGTGCTGTGTGCTCTGTTTAGAAGTCACCATGTTTCCAAGTGAGTAAACGTCACTGCTCGTTTACGTCAAGACTGAGCATGTGCAGACAGAATCCAGCCTGACAACTTTCAGATTCACCGTTTACATGACAAGATTTTACTTTTATTCAGTTTGGGGAAAGGAATATACTACCCCTGTGCAACCCAATGAAATTCCATTAGGATTTGGCTTGTTTATTCTGATTGAGGTGTTTATGGAGCATTTTTATTCAGTTTGGGCTTCTAACCCGATTCTAATCGGAATAGTAGGCTCCATGTAAACCTGGCTACTGATCATGTCCTTCATGGCTCCTGTTTGTGGATCTATCAGGCAGCAAGTGAACATCTCGTCCTCAAAGTTGATGTTGGAGCAGAGTCTGAGTCTGACAAGGACCAAAGTGTGATGGCTGGACAGCTGGGTCACAGCATCTCTAAAACTGCAGCTCCTGTAGGATTTCTGGTCTGTTGTGGTCAGGATCTACCTGAAGTGGTCTAAAGAGGGAACAGATTCATGGGCGGCCAAGGCTCACTGATGGACATGGGGAGTGAAAGGCAGCCTGTGAGGTTTGATCCAGTTTAGGTGGTGACCACACAGAGATAAAAACATCTGTTTTCTAAAAGGTTCTCTGTAAAGACGGCATCGTTTCAGGAAATGTGTCCGTCCACATGCCGTGGTATATATGCCAGACCAGTAGGGGTTGTGTAACACTGCAGACAAACGCCAAAACCAGAGAAGACGTTCATAAAACAGGTACGATGCAACAAACAAAACAAGATGTGGCATCTGCTGCTGTCTTTGTTGCAAAAAGTGCTTCACATAATCCAGACAGAAAACAAGAGTTAGGATGGTGGGACGCCATCTTGAGTTAAAAATGAGGAAACACAGGAGCTAAGAATCAAATTACTAAAAACCACGACAATAAAAACGATATTATCATAGAAGGGAAAAAAACACTAAAAAAATCAAATTTAAAATGTGTTATCGTGAGATAGAAAAACAAAAAGTGGGTGATTTTTCATTCCATTTTGTTAATAATTCAAAAGTGAAGCTAAAATAAAATCACTGTCCAAGATTGAAGAAAATAACTCGACAATATCTAACATTTAAAAATATGTAAACTAACAGAGAATAAAGGTCTGAACAATAAATCTGAACTGAAATGGGAAAAAAAAACAGAGTAAGAGAATTTAAAATAAATAAGAAAACAATAATAGATCAAATCAGCACAAAGCCAGACTAAAAAGTTCAGTCTTTAGTTTGCTTTTAAAAACATGAACAGCAGATGCTGCCCTCAGTTCTTCAGGTAGACTTCACCACAGATGAGCGCAGTCAGAAAGAGAAGAAGCTTCACCGTATGTTTAAGCTCTAAATCAACACCATAAAGGAAAGGTGCATAACGTTTGTCCAATCGGTGTATAAGACGTTCAGCAGATACTCTGACTGATGGCAGATTCAGGAAACAACCGCCCACCCTCCACCGCCAAAAGACAAATTCATCAAAACAGGAAAAACACCAAAGCTTGAGTCAGCCTAACGAAGACAGAGGAAAGTCCCTTCAGTCTGCTGGTCCAACTGTTTCTCCTAAACCACGTGACCTGGTCTAGAAGGACCACAGCAAACCCCTGATCTGATTCTGACCACTTATGACCAGGAGTCATCAGACTGACCCTCCTCAAACTCACTCAAATCCTCACGCTTGTCCTGCTCTTCACATCGACTCGGAGGACAAAATGTTCCCTTTCTGCCTGATTCATCCAACCATCGAACAGGAGCCACGATGAAGAGACGACCAGAGTTACACTGTACAATGTAGAGTCTGCTGACTAATTATTTTCATCAAAGTTTTTGTCAACAACCTTTTTCCCCTGACCAAAAGTAGACATTAACTAATAAAAAATAGGGGAATTGGACAAAAACTCAGACTAAATTAACTGACATTTTGTCTGACAGACTTAATCCAGTCAGATCTAATGTGGTCATGTAGAAAGTAGAGACAAGTTAGGAATGTATCCAATCACAGCTGCCTTAGCTGGTGGTGGTGGGATAAGTTGTGGAGCGATCCAATCAGAGCTGCTCTCTTTATGAAGTGATATATTCATGTAGAGCAGGTTTATTTATTCATTCAAACTTTACTAGCATTCAACAAAGGGTTATTAGATGTTTCCAAGTGTAAAACAAGACTTCAGAAATTCAGGGAAACATAAAAAATGCCTGACACTTTACACTTCATGTTTTATATTTAATTAACAGCAGATATCATCGACTATAATGTTGTGAAATTTCATCAACTTAAACTAGACTTAAATGAAAACCATTTAGATGACTAAATTAAGACTTCAAAAATCTTCTGTCTCTGATCATGTTTTATATTGGAAAAATAGGTCATTTGATGCTGTACCCTTCACATAATCTGTCCAATATTTCTTTAAATGGCCATTGAGATGTTAAATGTTTTATTTATTTTCCAATGCTAGCTAGTTTTGAGCAGGGCAGAAGTGAATGAAGATATCTAAGTGAAAAGGGAAAGAAAATTTTATTTAATGTTTTTAGAGCAGTTAAAAGTATAGCGGCTGAAAACAGCCATAACAGCACTAGTGTACAGTAAATTTGTCCACAGTGATCTATTGACCTTTTGAAAATTTTTAAATCATATTTTCAAAATGTATGTAAAAATAAGCTTCCTGCCCAAAATTCATTCAATTTGCTGCATTTCAAGAAAAGTTATGGTCAAATAACTGAGAAAATTGTATTCAAAATGGCTGTTTTCAGCCCGAACAGTCCACAAGGGTTAAACTAAAAGATAATTTAGACAAAAGACTAACTTAAAAAGTGCAGTCTGAATGAACGCTGCTCTCTCCTGTCGCTGCTCATGATGTTTCCTGACTGTTGTGCTGATTCAGTTTTCTAATTCAAGCTCTTATTTCTAAAGTCACTAAAGACGAGCTGAACCTAAACCTGAATGAATCACATGGTGAAATGATCGTGTCTCACCTGGTCCGAGCTCGCCCGCCCCCTCCTCACTCTGCCACACCTCCAGGTAAGATGGAGGTCTACCTGGCGGAGGAAGAGGAGGACCGGGTGACAGCATCAGCTCCTCCTTCTTCAGCTTCTCCTTCTTCAGCTTCTCCTTCAGCTTCCTCTTCTCTTTTTTCCTCTGTTTCTTCAGCTTTGCTTTTCTCTTCTTCTCCTTCTTTTTCTTGGCTTTACTCTTTTTCTTCTTCTTTGACTTTTCATCGCTGGACGAGGACGAGGAAGATGAGGCAGATGAGGAGGAGGAGGAGGAAGATGTGGATGAAGAGGACGAGGACCTTCTGCGTTTCTTTTTTTGGGACTTCAGATCTAAAATGGAAAGACGACTGTTGTTGAATCTGTTAATTATTCTCGGTGAAAGATGTGATCTCTGTTTTTTTAATGATCAATAACAGAAAGAAAACAGACGTTACATTTTCAAAACAACAAGACCAACCAGGAACTACCATTTTGGATTACCTTAAAATAGTAACACAAGAAAACAACAACTCAACCCATCAATTTCAAATTTTCTTAGCATTTTGTCTTCATACATTCTCTTGAACTGATGAACATTGGTTCAGACTTTTAAGTCACTTGTTAATTCCATAATTTGATACCACACACTGAAATACCCATTTGTTTTAGAGTAGTATGAAAACCAAACCAATTTTCGTTCTATGATCTTTATTTTCTGAAGTAAAACCAAAAAAATGAATATTTCCTGGCAGCGTTCAGCCTTTTACCTTGAACATAACTAACATAGTTAATTAATCCTGACTTAATAAAAAGTTTGTTCTCTTGCCTTCACTTTATTTGAAACTCGTACTGCTCTTTTCTGTACAGACATTGTCACGTTACCATCCCATTTCACAAAAAATACCTCAGTTTTTTCACATTAAGTGATAATTTATTTTCATCAAACCAATTTTTCGATTTAACCACTTTCTTTTCAGTGCGGTCAGTCAATGTAGAAAATCCCCAAACTGTCCCTTCACTCACCTGGGGCCTCATGTAGAAAGGGTGCATACGCACAAAAACATGGCGTACGCTCTTTTTCACAGCAAAGTTCAGATGTATCAAGAGTGAAATGACCGTGGAAATGTGCGGTGCCTCACGCCAACTCCATGGCTGTCGTACGCACGTTTCTATTGCTGTTGCTCTTTTGGCGACACTTAGAGGTGATGCAGGGAAAGTGTTAAAAAGGCTAAATAAAAGCGAAAACAATTAGTTTTCAGAGACACAATTAACAATTATGAAAAATTTACACACCCATGTGTCTACAGTTACATCAGTAATAGTGGTGGAAAAAAAGAAGTAGGCTAAATGTTACTATGCGAAGAGAGTGTGTGTTCGGAGATGGAGAGGATTTACTGACATATGATGAAGATCATCAGCCGTTTTTCGCTCCCGAGTGCAGTCCTCCTGAAACTGTGGACAGAGCCGCAGCCGTTATTTGACATTAAAGGCACAATTTGCCGTAAGAGACAATTTCCCTAATGTGATCAGAGCTGTCTACTGCACACACGACTATAAAAGAGCCATCACATGATGATTTGTGTATGTCAACAGGATAAATTTTATTAGATTGTTGAAAGCCCATGTTTAGTTTGAAAGAAGGCACAAGTCCAGATTAGATCGGTTAGCCAACCATTTATTGACAATATGTGAGACCATACATAAAATAATAAAAGTACTCAGCTGCTGAGGGCTCAGTTCTGCACCTCACCAGGGATGTACAGAAAAGAGCATTGAACAATAGCATACACAAGATCTTATACACATCAGAATTAGGGAAGTACCAACTTATCACGTGTTAAGATCATGTCTGGTTTTATAAGCTACGTATGTCTGTCAAGAAGATAAAGATAATGTCTAGATAAAGGTCAGACTTAAGGCAGAAGTTCAACCAAGAGTTCAACAAAAGTCCTCGTCGCTTCACAAAACCACAGGACCAACTACAGGATGTGAAATGGGGAGGGCAACGCCCCTCAAACCTTAACTGAAACCACGGCTCTGTCTAACTGCAATCTAACACCTATATGACTTGTGAAACATCTGACCTGTTGAACAAACATGTTTGAACTGATCTGCCCTAACATAATATGTTTGAATAACTGTTAGCATAAAATGACATCTTGGGACAAATGTTAGCATTAGCTTGTATATAATTCTAACAAGATCAATGTAAAGGTCATATGTGAGGTGCAAAAACCGTTTACCAACATTGTGGCTTGGTGGCCTGTTTTTTTTAACAAACAGAAAACAAAAACAGAAACAAACTAAACGCTGGCACTGTGCATGATGGGTGGCTTCTTGGTCAGTAAATTTATTACAGTAGTTGTCTTAAAATAATCCTCATGATGCGCATTGAGCATGTGCGCCCCCAATTCCATCCCGTCTTAACAGCATCATTACTAATCAGTGGTTTAAGTTTTAGACCTCCTGTTTTTTGCTGATTCAACTACATCTTAAGATCTTTCTATTAAGCCCCTGATTATCTCTGTGTGTTGTGTAGTCATCTTAACAACCCCGTGCGTAAAAGTGGGAAATGCCTCGCCTTTTCCCTGACGCACTTCTGCACTGATTTGCAACGACAGGGTTTGATCCAAGTTAGTAGTGGATGAAATTAATGAATAAAAAATGTAAATCAAGTTTACAGTGATATCCTGTTGGATATGGTAGCATGTTTACATTAAAATTCAGAAGATTTCAAACCAAATAATACCATACAGCGTTTACGCATGAACCTCTATCCGAGGGATCGGCAAGTTTGGCCTCAGGCCATATCATTTTTTTAGAGCCACTTCATGTCGGGCCAGAACATAATCAGGTTATTATATACAGATGAGTATTTTTAATTAATACATAAAAAGGGGAGTGACGAGAGAAAATGGGGGATCACTGGGACGATCGACTGGAACCTGTATTACGCACAGATCAAGAGAAAAAACAAATCACACCCCTTTATGCTGTTTTTATTATAATATTTGTTGTTTTATTTATTAATAATGAACCAACAACTTCGATGGGATTTATTAGGCACAACAACAGTTTTCAGGACAGAGAATGTCAGATGTTTTTATTCATTAATTGGTATATTCATGCTGACAGCAACTTTGAATGACTCTTCTTAAAAACCTGAGAAATAATTCACAGCCAAAGTTCATACAGATGTGTTCTTAAGCTTTAATTATTTACAGATCGCTCGTGATCTGCAGCTGTAATTTGTGCGCAATTAAGCACTACATTATGTTTCTGAGTCAGCGTGAGCGAGTGAACAGTCTGCTCCTTTCTGATCTGCTCTCAGATAAACTAATAAACATCAGAACAGATGACTAAACAAAGGTTTTGTCTCTGTCTTACATCTCTTCTGCAGCGATCTTCCGTTAGGACAGAACCACCTTTTGGTTCAAAAGAAATAAAAAGGGGACTCTATATGCTGACCCCTGCCCTGTCTTATGTGGCTGTGTATGAACACATATTGTGAGTTACACAAATTCACAGGTATTTACCTTGGGGAGTTACCCAAATATGCTAAACAAACCCTGAGATATGTATATTATTTTAGGACAGCACGCCAAAGAGCACGTTTTTGCGCTCCTCCACTTCAGTGAGTAGTGCCTAAAATGCACTTTCCATGAAATTCTGTTAAAAGACCATCTTCCTAATTTTTTTTTTTTAATTTTCTGATCATCCAGAGAGGGAAATCTCAAGCACAGGGCTTAGTTAAATGTGATTTGCATATGTATTTGGACGAAGCGTGGACGGGGAGGGGCCGAGTATTCCAACATGTGCGCTCAGTTCCATGCTGATTGGGATGTACAAAGGATATGTGCTTGGATTCATGCGTGCGCACAGATTCATACATCTGGATATTTTTGTGCGTACGATGTTTTCTGGATTTGATCGTACGCCATGTTCTAGTATAAAATCACCGTAAGTCTTTGTACATGAGGCCCCAGGAGTGGAAAACTACAGCTACACCCACGCTTCCTATTTTCTTGTGTGTGGCACCAGGAGTTCATAAAGCTCTCCCCTTACTTTCAATTTCTCTTTCACTACCAGACTGAGAAGGATAAAGGACTGTGTGGCTTTCTGCTCAATGTTTGACTGCTGAGTAAGTTTTTGATTATCCTGTGGCTCGTATGTCTTTATTCATAATTTCAGCTCTTTATTAGTTTTTGTGTTTAATTAATAAATACTACCTTAGTTGAAGACTGATGCTTCCATTAGAGACAATTTGTTTGGTTTAATACCGTTTTATTCTGTGCTTCTTTCTGTCAGACAAAAGCTCAAACATTGGGAAATAAACCCTTAAAGGAAAAGTTTGGTTTCTACAGCTTTTACATTGTTTATAGAATGAAGTAGAACAATATACTCACCCAGAAGGCTTTCCTGACTCAAACAGAGCTTCGGGAGATATTTAGATCCAAAATCGAGCGATGGACATCTGTATCATGGTAGCACATATTGCATAGATCGCCGCTCCTAAAAACTGCATTAATAGTCCAAAAACTCATTAGTTTCACTAATATTCCATCATGGTCCGTCCCGGCCACTCCTCCATTACAGTCTGTGTCACTCCAGACAGCGTTGTGTGGCTGTACTGACCTCCGAACTGAAGAAGAAGAGCGCTTGCCTCTGCACGTGCACAGTACTCTCTGGAGCGCTGACTCCACTTCCTCCTTTCGATGAGCTCCTCATCTGTAAACTCTGGCTCGAAACTGTAAGGACACCCATCATATTCAAAGTTCTCCTCCACAACATCTTCATCCGATAGATATTCATCCACTTTGCACAAAACTGGAAGAAGAAAGTCGTTGTGTAGCCGACCGTCTTCCCCTGAAACAATGAGCCGTACTGCGCATGTGCGGAAGCAAGCGCTCTTCTTCCTCAGTTCAGAGGTCAGTAAAGCCACACAACGCTGTCTGGAGTGACACAGACTGTAATGGAGGAGTAGCCCAAACAGACCATAATGAAATATTGGTGATACTAATGAGTTTTTGGACTATTAATGCAGTTTTAGGAGCGGCGATCTATGCCATATGTGCTACCATTATACGGATGTCCACTGCTCGATTTTGGATCTAAATATCTCCTGAAGCACTGTTTGGATCAGGAAAGCCTTCTGGGTGAGTATATTGTTCTACTTCATTCTATAAACAATGTGAAAGCTGCAGGAACTGAACTTTTCCTTTAAACTGGATCCCTGACTGTGCTCCTCTGTCCTAATTGACACACCATTGAGTTTAAATTATCCCTCCAAACCAATCAGTCTCTCACACTGAAAATATTCTTCAGTCAAAGTCTTCAAATGGTCTCCTGAACTAAGAAAAAATTGTGTGATCCGCCTTTATAAAGCTTGTTTATGTACAACACAGGGCTTGACATTGGCATCAGTCACTTCACACATAGAGGCTGTGAGTTAGAAAAATAAACTTGGCAGCACAGATGGTGAGGTGGTGAGTTTGAGCCAGAATCTTATCAGACTAATAGACCCACATAACCTTAAACACCCAAGTCAGCAGTGTTATAGATGTTCATATATCAAACCTCCATCTTTAAATGATATAGAGTGGTGGATGGCACTAAATCGATCAGCATTATTTGTGATAAGGTGTGTAACAAACAGTCTAAAAACTGAGTAACCATATAAATAAATGGCGGATCAGGATGGAGAGAGAGTCGAGATTTGCTGTGCTACATACAGTAAGAGGTTCTGCGAGTTGGTGTTTCCACTGATGTCGATTTCTCGAGTTGGTTGTTATTAACTGCAGTTGGTTTTCTAGTCCCATCCCTCGTTTACAACACCAGCAAAAGAAATAAACTTAACGGGCAACAGAGGCGTTATCATACAGGCCACAACTAGGGATGGAAGTTAAGAAGTTTAGTTGATACCAATGCCATTATCGATTCTGATTCTTTGACAATATCCTTTTCAATTCCTGCTGGTTTTCTAATGTGGAAAAAATGCCTACATAGTTTTTCAACAGCAAAATTGTCAAATTCTGGTGTTTAATGCTGCAACTTTGACCTGACCTGCCTGATAAAAACCTTTACTTCTTTTCAATCTGATCCTAAATTTTTAATCTGCTGGCCTCCTCTGATGAAGCTTCAAATCTGATGTACAAAGAAGTAAAGTAGAATGAATTGATGAGGGAGTTGTTAAGCATGAACCCTAATGATATGGATTCTTTATATAAAAGATTAACAACAACTGCAGAGTTTAATGAATGATTTGAGGGTTGTGAAGTTTATAAGTTTGATTGATACCAAAGCCACAATTCTGCAGATGATCTGATTCTTTATTCCTGCCGATATTCTAATGTAGAAAAAAAGTCTACACAATTTTTCGACAGCAAAATTGTCAAATGCTGGTGTTTAATGCTGCAACTTTGACCTGACCTGACCTGCCTGCCAAAAATGTTTACTTCTTTTCCATCTGATCTTAAATTTCTAATCTACTGGCCTCCTCTGACGAAGCTTCAAATCTGAGGAAAAAAGCAGGAAAAAATGTCCTATGGTCATTCAGTGTAGTACACACAAACACACAAAGCCTGTTTTGTTACAATACGTCAGATTTTTTACCTCTTTAACCCTCTTGTCTGCCATCAAACTTTACTTCTGATTATTAAGATCTCAAGATTTTAATCTGCTCACTGCCTCTGGTGAGACTTTAAAACTTAAATTCATAAATCAGAAGAAGGAATTGACACGGGGTTTAGTAAGCATGTGCACACTAATGATATCGATTCTTTGAGGGAGATGTTATCGATTCTCAACTGGGACTACTTTTCTTTTCTCATCCCTACATCTTAACGCTTAAATGTTGCAATCTTAGTATCAACTAAACTGAAGAGGCTACAACTAGGGCCGGATACTGATACGTTATGTTGATACTAATTTGTTATTAATGCTCCTGCTGACTATCCGAATCATTAACGATTCTTTGATTCATTCCTGCTGATGTTCTGTGCAGAAGAAAATTGACCAGAAACATGCACATTAAGCACCTTTCTATTAATAAACCCACGGTTTTGACCTCCTCAGCCCTCTGCCATTCGTTATTTCATCTAATTATTAAGATCCTCAGCCTGTAATCTGCTGGCTGTCTCTGTTGAGACTTAATATCTTTGATTTATCGATTCCCATCCCTACATGTAAACACTTAAAGCCTTCAGTCTGCGGACTCAAACATGTGTTTCCAGTCAGTCTGCTCCTCCTCCTCACCTTTGCTCCTGTGAGATCTTTTCTGTGACGCTCTGCTCCGACTCCTGCTGCTGGATGAAGATGAGGACGAGGAAGAGGAGGACCGTCTCCTCCTCTTCTTCTCCTCTTTTTTCTCTGTTCCAGCTCTGTCACGGGATCTACTGCGGCCCATTTTAGATATGAAACACAGAAGAATAAACAAAACCCCCTTCTTTATTTTTTCTACATGTTTACCTCAGTGGTAAACTCATGGATGTATTATTTTAACTTATATTCTTATAATACATCCATGGGTAAACTGCTCACTGATTCTTCTTCTCTCTTCCTTTCTCTTCTTCTTCTTCTCTTTCTTGTTGAAGCAGCTTCGACGCTCCTACAGGTGTAACACTGCCCCCACTGGTCAGACAGGGAGTCACAGTCTGGGCTCATATCCTCACATAGTCCTGTGTTTCGCAGGAACTGGAAACTTGCTGCAATAATTTGCTGGTTGTTGTTTTGGAGGCCTAATAAAAATTTAATAGAAAATGAATATAGCCCCAAATTCAAAACTTTTTATATTACGACGGCGTATTGGGGCCACTTAAGGAAATAAAAGAAAAAAATGAAACCTCCAAATTTTCAAGAAAAAAAAAAAATCAAAATTTTCGAATTTTTAAAGTAGCAAATTTGCAACTTTATAAAGTCGTAAATTTGTGACTTTATAAAGTTGCAAATTTGCTACTTTATAAACTCGAAAAATTGCAATAAGCTGATATTTCGGGTCAGTTAATCAACGCAGTTCCAAACCCGACCCTTCATTTTAATCAATGTGACAAAGACTGTGGGCTACAACCTCGTTTTCCTCCAAACGTGCCTCCTCTGAGCCAGAAAGCTTCACTTTGGTCTAAATAAGCTGCCAGTGGAGCTGTCAAGCTCTTTGGGGGAAAACGAGGTTGTAGCTCACAGTCTGCATCACAACTTTATTTAGTCATAAATTTGTGACTTTATAAACTCAAAAGTTTAGAGTTTTTGCTCAGAAATTTTGAGTTTTCTTTTATTTTTTATTTCCTCAACTGGCTCCAATACGACGGCGTATTAGGGCCACCTGAAGAAATAAAAAAATAAATGAAAACTCGAAAATCTTCCAGAAAAAACTCGAAATTTTTGAGTTTTAAAGTCACATATTTACGACTTTATAAAGTTGCAAATTTGTGACTTTATAAAGTCGAAAATTTGATATAAACTCATATTTCGGGTCAATAACTCATCAATAAAACAACGTAGTTTCAAACCCGAACCTTCATTTTAATCATTGTGATGCAGACTGTGAGCTACAACCTCGTTTTCCCCCAAATAAGCCGGAAGCTTCACTTTGTCTCAGTGAGCTGCCGCTGATTGCTGGCTCGGCGGCTTAGGGACCGATGGCAAATTACTAAATCGGAGGAATAGTGTGAATGGAAATTGAATAACTTCACCATGTCTTCAAAATCACAGCACACATAAATAACTGTAGGTTGTTCAGAGCACATGTCATAGTTTTTTTTAAGAATTGTAAATTAAAATATTTCACAGGATTTTTTGGATTGAAAATAAAGCAATCAAAGTTATGAAATCTACCAAGGAAATGATTATAAAACAAGAATGATGACCCCCTCTGCCTTAAAGTACAGCTCTAACTTCAGAAAAAAAGCTTTTGATTT
The DNA here is from genome assembly GCA_036419115.1 of Scarus forsteni. Lineage (NCBI taxonomy): Eukaryota > Metazoa > Chordata > Actinopteri > Labriformes > Labridae > Scarus > Scarus forsteni. The sequence continues at coordinate 11,940,931 of JAZDUH010000066.1, read as the reverse complement.
GATTTAAATGATTTTTATATATTGAACTGTGTGTATTCATATGTAGCCTAATGACAATAATTACTGTACTAACTATATTGTTGCAGACTGTACTGACACCAAACTCATACTAATGATCTAACATTTCCTCTCACTTATACAACAGCTATACAACAGAAGCTATATCAACATGACTATAAAAACTTTAATAACTGCACTGTTGTTCACTTTAGAAACACCAAACCCAGCCTGATGATCCAGCATCTCTTCTAGTTAATACTGCAGTACTTATTTAAGAGATACAGGTTTTAAGGTAATTTAGCCAATGTAGTTTTTTTTATTATTGACATAAATTCAACTTCAAATTCAAATTCAAAACAGGCAATGACAACTGTAATAACTTTGCTGATGACTGTAGTGGCACCAAAACCAAATAACACATCTCTACAGTTTATACTACAGCTCTGATTTTGATAGAAATAGTTTGTAATTTAATCTATAACTATTACTTTTTTTTAAAAATAATGACTGTAAAAATTGTAATTACTGTACTATTGTTGACTGAAGTGACACCAAACTCAGCCTGGGGATCAAACTGCAACTACAGCTTTACACATGTACATATATATATATATATGTATATATATATATACAGTCATGGAAAAAATTATTAGACCACCCTTGTTTTCTTCAATTTCTTGTTCATTCTAATATCTGGTACCACTAAACGTATAATACAATGAACACAACAAAAAATGCAGCTGGTCCCATAATACTTTATGTCCTATTTGACATTCTTAAGCTCAATTGATTCCCAGGGTATATAAGAGGCCATTTCATGTCACAAGCAGCACTGCACATGCAAAGGCCTAGAGTGGTTTCCTGCTTACATTCAAGCCGTAGCACAACTCAGAAGTTGTCAGCTCTCACATAATGCCTAAAACAAAAGAATTATGTGAAGCCACAAAGGCAGCCATCTTGGCACTGCTGGAAATTGGCATGAGTGAGAGACAGTTAGCGAAAAACTGAAGATCTCCAAGACAGCCGTTCATTACAACAAAAAAAACAAGCTGAACATGGCACTACCAAATTGCTACCTGGCCATGGCAGGAAACGCCTTTTCTACCCCACGAGATGACCGTGCACTCATCCGTTCCTGTGTCAGGAATCGTCGTCAGACCTCCAGGGACCTTAAAATGAGTGGGCACTGTCGAGATATGTGACTTGTTCAGCAAGGACAGTTCGAAACCGACTTGTTGAAGCTGGTTTGAAGTCACACAGAGCACGCAAGAAGCCCTTCATCAATGAAAGGCAGAGGAAGGCCCGGTTACTCTTTGCTCGAGACCACAAGGATTGGACTGTTGATGATTGGGCTAAGGTTCTCTTCAGTGATGAATCCAATTTTGAATTGATGCCCACTCCAGCCAACTTACTGGTTAGGAGGAAGCCTGGAGAAGCTTACAACCCAGACTGTCTTGCCCCTACAGTAAAACATGGGGGTGGATCAGTCATGATCTGGGGTTGTTTCAGTCTGAGTGGAACAGGGCAAATGCAATTGCGTGAAGGCCGAATGAACCAGGTCATGTACAGGACTACCCTTGAAAACAGTCTTCTTCCATCAGCTGGAAAACTCTTTCCTGCCTCGAATGACTGGATTTTCCAACAAGACAATGCCCCTTGCCACACGGCAAGGTCAGTTAAAGCCTGGATGGAGAACCACAACATTCGCACCATGCCTTGGCCTGCTCAATCACCAAATCTTAATCCAATTGAAAACCTGTGGAAAATCATCAAACTCAAAATGGAGAACCACAAGCCCAAAAACAAAGAAAATTTGTTTGAATTTGTCCAACAGGAATGGGCTGCTGTGACAGCAGAACAATGTCAGAAGCTGGTGGAGAGCATGCCAAGACGCATGGCTGCAGTCATCAAAAACAATGGTTATGCAATCAAGTATTAACTCTTGTGTGTATCATGTGTTTAAAGCAAACAGAAAAGAAAACATGGAATGCTTAAAAGTAGTGTTTTTGGCGGTACAATGCCATAGCTATTGATGTAAGAATTTAAGTAATTTTGGTTATTATCAAGAAAACCATGGAAAATGAATAGTTCTTAGTTCTTAAATTAAACTCTCATGAGCTATTTTTGTTGTTATCATTATAATTGTCCAAACAAATGTACCTTTAGTTGAGCCAGGCATTAAAATTAACAAGAAATTGAAGAAAACAAGGGTGGTCTAATAATTTTTTCCATGACTGTATATATATATATATATATATATATATATATATATATATATATATATATATATATATATATATATATACATTTATTTATATATATGTGTGTGTATATATATATATATATATATATATATATATATATATATATATATATATATATATATTAGATCGGTTTGGTGTTCCTACAGTCAACAACAGTTAAGTTACAACAGTTCTGATATTCATTATCTATTTATGAATATACTTTATATGTAAAAGCTATATGATTGAATTTAAACATATTCATCTCGCGCAGAGCTGTATTATAAACTGGCTTTGGTGCCACTACAGTCAACAACAGTAAAGTTATTGCAGTTTTGAAGTCATTACCTATTAATAAATATACAGTATGTCAATAATAATAATTAAAAAAACAAATGGCATTAAAACTATTTCTTGAATAACCTAAATCTTAAGAAACTATGACATGTACTATAAACAACCTATGGTCATTTATGTGTGCTGTGATTATGAAGAAGTTATGTCCTTGTGGTCAAGTTACTGAATTTCCATTTATACTCCAATATGGTAATTTACCATCGGTCCCTAAACTGCCGAGCCAGCCATCACCGGCAGCTCATTGAGACAAAGTGAAGCTTTCTGGCTCAAAGGAGGCGCGTTTGGAGGAAAACGAGGTTTTAGCTCACAGTCTTTGTCATACTGATTAAAATGAAGGGTCGGGTTTGGAACTACGTTGATTAATTGACCCGAAATATGAGTTTATATCAAATTTTCGAGTTTATAAAGTCGGAAATTTGCAACTTTAAAAAGTCACAAATGTACGACTTTTTCAAGTCATAAATATGTGACTTTATAACCTCAAAAATTTCGAGTTTTTTCTCGAAGATTTTCGAGTTTTCATTTTTTTTTTTTCTTCAAGTGGCCCTAATACGCCGTAGTACTCCAATGTGCCATCATATTTATCAATATTTCTCTAAAGAAAAAGTCAATTCTGAGTTTTTTTCCTGAGAATTCTGACTATAATCTCAGAATTCTGATTTTTTTTCTTTAAAGAAACATTATTAAAAAAAAATAGACCCCATTTTTTTCTCATTGGCCATAATCCTCTTCCATAGTATTAACTACATTCTATAAAAATATGTTTCTTTGTTTCAGGGTCACTTCATCCCTGCTTCATCCCTCCCTGCATCTGGATGAAGTATTACTCAGCCAGTTTACTTTCGACAGGAGAGGGCGTTGGATGGACCGTTTTCTCCGTCTCTGCCTCCAGCTGAAGGTAAAGTCACTCCTCTATAATGTTTTTATTGAAGACATAAACTGACGGATTTTAGGTGTGAGCAGAACATAAAACATTATCTTTGATTAACTCTTAACTTAAAAAATATGTTAACACCAGCCTGACAGAGGATTACGCCGAGTATTCGAAAAAGAAACCTCGAATTTTTCAAGTTAATAAAGTCGCATATTTCAATAAAACTGGGGTGATATGTTAAAAAGTAAGACAGAACATGTTAATAAACTTAATTGAAAAGGTAGGCTACTTAGAAATATTTAAAATGTGATTCTTAAAGAGCTTGGTTTGTACTTACTGGACTGATTGTGAAAACTTGCTTGTTAAATCATTTTGTAATAGATAAAATTCTTTAATCTCTAAAAATAGAGATTAAAGATTTTTTTGGGGGGGATTTCAAAAACCAAAAGTGTCCCTAATTGAATAATCACCCAAACACAGAGGCACCATTTGAACATCCCAGAAAGTTGATGGTGAAGTACGACCTCTGCTGGCCGAGCATAGATGCTGCACGTGCCAACGAAAGCCCCCCATTTACTGTATGTAACTTACAGATAGTTACGGTGGCCCTGAAGGCCAATGCGAATTAACATTTCAAAATACGCAAAAACATTAATGAATGCGCAAAAACATTTCAAAATACGCAAAAACATTTTAGAATGCACAAAAAACATTTCACAATCTGAAAATACATTTTAGGGATCATGAAAAACATTTCAGGAATCATGAAAAACATTTCAGGAATCATGAAAAACATTTCAGGAATCAGGAAAAACATTTCATGGATCAGGAAAAACATTTCAGGAATCAGGAAAAACATTTCATGGATCAGGAAAAACATTTCAGGAATCATGAAAAACATTTCACGGATCATGAAAAACATTTCAAGAAACCAGAAAGGGTAGGTCCATGCTACTTGTCTCTGATTGGCTGAACTGAAACACATCTCACTCAAACATCATTTCCTGTTTTCACTGGATAACCGCTACAGCACAGCCAGCTAATAAATTCAAGCGTTTTCCAGGATGGACGAGGAGCTTGTCTTAATAGAGCTAGTGTCTCTTTACACCGATGTCTGGGGGGCAGCAGCCTCTCTTCTCTCTGGCTAACTGCCTGCTGACGGAGCCACACCGAGCTCCGAGCAGCCTCTCCTTGGTTAACTGCCGACGGAGCCTAACCGGCCTGCCGGTGATAGTGTCACTTTATAACGAGCTCCGGAGGCAGCAGTCTCTATTTGGCTAGCTGCTGACGACCAGGCTCTGTTTGCAGTGTTTGACTGTGGTTAAACCAGCTGTAGTTCGTGTTTGCTTCGTCAAATCACCGGCACGTCTTTTTCTAATGCGCGAATCTACAGAGACTTACAGTGATCGCTGCTCTGAAGAGCTGGGGGAGTGAGTGAGGGTCGGACTTAAGTTTCACAGTCGGACCCATGATGAAAACGATACTTTAACAGTAATTAGTCACATGCTTTCTAGATTACCTGTACAATATGAAGTACTTTTACTATGTACTTTTTGAGTAGCCTAATCCATTGTCAAAATCCCAAACTGTAAGATTAAGAATACTGCACCCAAATTTAGTGTGGCATAAAGAAATTTGTTTCCCATAAGCTGTCCATGATTCACATACATTTGAACTTGGTACCTCCCAGTCTACCACTATGCATAGTATGAAGTACTTTTACTTTGTACTTTCCAAGTAATCCTTTGTCAAAATCCTAAACAGAGGACAAGATTAAGGATATTTCCCCCAACTTTGATGTGAAATAAAAATCTTGTTTCCTATAAGCAGTCCATGATTCACATATACTGTTGGACTAAGTACTTTCCAGACTACCAGCATGCATTTTATGAAGTACTTTTACTGTGTATTTATCAAGAATTACTATGTCAAAATTCTTATCTCAAATCAAATTTGGATGAAATATCCTTTATCTTGTCCTCTGTTAAGGATTTTGACTATGACATTTTAATGTTCACAGTAAAAGTACTTCATGCCTTTACTTATGCCACTTCAAAGTTAGTTGAAATATCCTAATCTTATCCTCTGTTAAGGGTTTTGACATATTACTCGAAAAGTACAATGTAAAAGTACTTCATTATTTGCATGCTGGTAGACTGGGAAGTACTATGTTCAGTAGTATACGAATAATGGACTACTTATGGGAAACAATTTTGTAATGCCACATCAAAATTGGGTAAAAAAACACTTGATTTTGTACTAAGGGTTTCAACATTGTAGTACTCGAAAAGTAAAGGGTTGAAGTACTTCATGCAATCAAACTCAATCAATCAAACTTTATTTGTATAGCACTTTTCATACAGGACTTTGTAATATAAAGTGCTTTACATAAGGAAAAGATACAATAAAATATAGCACCAATTCATAACAATTGTCATCTCAGGACACTTTACAATAGAGCATAAAGCTCTTCATTTTATGGATACACATATATGCATAGATACATATATACATATAAAATACACATATACATATATATACAAATATGTACATCCAACACCAACATGAATCCATATAGCCAATCATGAATCCCCCATCCCTCCCTCCAATAGATGAAGGTAGAATGTGAAGCACTTGGTTCAACACTATATGAAGCATGAACTACTTATGGGAAACAAGTTCTTTATTCCACATCAATATTGGATTAAATTATTTAAAACACTCTTGATTTCACTGTTCCTTTTACTTTCATTTCTCTTTACCTTGGGCATCAATGGACTCAGTAAAAGTGACACCTATCTCCTTAAGATTTTGTTAGCATCCAGTAAAAAGCCATTACAAAATGTTGGCTTCAGAAGAAATGTCCCACAGCAGGTATTTTTATTGGTATTGTGAAACAATTACATCTTCTGGAACAAATGACCTTCTCTTTAAGACTTCAAAAAGAACTGGGGGAAAACGATGGGAGAAATGGTGTATTTATTTAGCCAGGAATAAATAAAAATGTATTGCTTAGATTGTATGAACAGGCATGTGCATTGGGTATAATCTCATTTTAAATATTGCTTACTTGTATAGACTGACCTTTCTTTCTGCTGTTCTTGTATGTATGTGTATGTGTGTGTGTGTGTGTGTGTGTGTGTGTGTGCGTGTGTGTGTGTGTGTGTGTGCGTGTGTATGCATCTGTATGTTCAAAAAAGAAAAAAGGTGCAAAATAAAAAGTTTAAAAAATATTGGATTAAATGTCCATTATCTTATCCTCTGCTAAGGATTTTGACAAAGTAATACTTGATAAATACACAGTAAAAGTACTTCATAAAATGCATGCAGGTAGTCTGGAAAGTACTTAGTCCAACAGTATATGTGAATCAAGGACTACTTATAGGAAACAAGATTTTTATTTCACATCAAAGTTGGGGGAAATATCCTTAATCTTGTCCTCTGTTTAGGATTTTGACAAAGGATTACTTGGAAAGTACAAAGTAAAAGTACTTCATACTATGCATAGTGGTAGACTGGGAGGTACCAAGTTCAAATGTATGTGAATCATGGACTGCTTATGGGAAACAAATTTTTTTATGCCACACTAAATTTGGGTGCAGTATTCTTAATCTTACAGTTTGGGATTTTGACAATGGATTAGGCTACTCAAAAAGTACATAGTAAAAGTACTTCATATTGTACAGGTAATCTAGAAAGCATGTGACTAATTACTGTTAATGTATCATTTTCATCATGGGTCTGACTGTGAAACTTAAAGCTGTGGTCTACGATTTGAAACCGCAGCCTGCCCCTCCCTCCCTCACCTCTCCCCCCCGTGTTCCAAGATCCCGCCCCCAGCTCGTGTCGCCTGATAAAGCCCCCTCGGACAGAGCTACGAGCGACAAGCACAATATATCAGCAGCAAACTCAATCAAAAACAGCTCAGCTCAACTGAAAGTATCAAACACGACAGACATCCCCCTTGTAACACACAGCAGTAGCCATTTCAATTGGACCGGCGGCAATGCGGGTCTGGCGCCGCCAGAGCGGAGCCGAGTGTGGGGGAGGATTTATCTTTCTCAGCCTGTCCTCCCCAGCTCAGCTTACAGTGCAAACGATTAGCGGCTAACAGGCTAACCCGCTCCCCTACAAGTTATTAGCCCGTGCAGGCACAAACTAACCACAGTTATTCAGCAGACATCTCCCACTGTAGTAAACAAAGCCATTACCTGATCAACCAGGGGCGAAACAGTCGATGCTGAAGGTCTGACGGCCGGCTGAGGCTATTCGTTAGCCGTTAGCCCGCTAACAGGCCTCAACCCGCGGGCAGAGCTCCGTTGGGCCCCGCGGGAGAGGGAGGTGGATCTCGGCGCTAGGCTTTTCCGGCTCCATGATAGTTCAGTAGCTAACGCTGCTAGCTGCTCACCGGAGGTAGAGGGGAGGAGACGGGACCATGACGCACTACGCATGACGCTGCGTAGCGAGGGAGACGAGGATTGGATGGACTCACGGACCAACTCACGGACCAATTAATAGTCGCAGGTTCTTAGGTTTGATTGGTCAGCTAGTATGCAGCTTTTCAGCGGATATACTGAATGGATTTTTTTAGTTCTTTTTGGTCTTTATACTGTGTAGATAGGACCATAGGACCATAACAGCCTTATAAACGGTGTTATTAATATGTACAAAGCTTCCAAATCGTAGACCATAGCTTTAAGTCCGACCCTCACTCACTCCCCCAGAGCTATATAGCTCTGACTCCCCCCAGCTCTTCAGAGCAGCGATCACTGTAAGTCTCTGTAGATTCGCGCATTAGAAAAAGACGTGCCGGTGATTTGACGAAGCAAACACGAACTACAGCTGGTTTAACCACAGTCAAACACTGCAAACAGACCCTGGTCATCAGCAGCTAGCCAAATAGGGACTGCTGCCTCCGGAGCTCGATATACAGTGAATATCACCAGCAGGCCGCTGTGGCTCCGTCAGCAGTTAACCGGAGAGACGCTGCAGCCTCCGGAGCTCGGTGTGGCTCCGTCAGCAGGCAGTTAGCCAGAGAGAAGAGAGGCTGCTGCCCCCCAGACATCGGTGTAAAGGGACACTAGCTCTATTAAGACAAGCTCCTCGTCCATCCTGGAAAACGCTTGAATTTATTAGCTGGCTGTGCTGTAGCGGTTATCCAGTGAAAACAGGAAATGATGTTTGAGTGATGCCCGATGTGTTTCAGTTCAGCCAATCAGAGACAAGTAGCATGGACCTACCCTTTCTGGTTTCTTGAAATGTTTTTCATGATCCGTGAAATGTTTTTCATGATTCCTGAAATGTTTTTCCTGATTCCTCAAATGTTTTTCCTGATTCCTGAAATGTTTTTCATGATCTGTGAAATGTTTTTCCTGATTCCTGAAATGTTTTTCATGATTCCTGAAATGTTTTTCATGATCCGTGAAATGTTTTTCATGATTCCTGAAGTGTATTTTAAGATTGTGAAATGTTTTTGCTCATTCTTAAATGTTTTTGTGTATTGTGAAATGTTTTTGCGCATTCTAAAATGTTTTTGTGTATTGTGAAATGTTTTTGCGCATTCTAAAAAGTTTTTGCATATTTTGAAATGTTAATTCGCATTCTTAAATGTTTTTGTGTATTGTGAAATGTTTTTGCATATTTTGAAATGTTTTTGCGCATTCTAAAATGTTTTTGCGCATTCTAAAATGTTTTTGCGCATTCTTAAATGTTTTTGCGTATCTTGAAATGTTAATTCGCATTGGCCTTCAGGGCCACCGTAGATAGTAGGCATTATGTGTTTGTTTTCTATTAGTGGATACTAGTGTAAAATTTAACATTAGTACTTCTTTCAGAGATGACCTTTGTGAAATGAGCAAGATTAACATCCATGGTACGCCAGGTACTTACTTCAGCAGAGTGACATCAATTCAGCAAAAATTCTAGCCCAATCACTATTGTCTAATATTTATAGTCTATTTTTAGTTTTTTTAATTTTGACAAGATGTGCCTATTTATTCCATATTTAAAGGAGTAGCCTATTTGATGATCACAAAACTGATAAAAACATCAATATAGGTCAGTGCTGACCAGAGGTGGAAAAAGTACTGAAAAATTGTAATTGAGTAAAAGTATCTTTACTTTGCTTAAATCCTACTCAAAGTAAAAGTAAAAGTACCCATCTATAAATTTACTCGAGTAAAAGTACAAAAGTACATCATTTAAAATGGAATTTGAGTAAAAGTTACTTAGTTACTTTCAGTTATTTAATGCAAAAAAAAGGATGAGCCATGAATCAAATCCAGCACAAGTTGTTTTAATCAACTTCGAGGCATATTAAAGTACACATCCACACTTGTAAAAGCTCAGCTGAGCTCAGTAACATGATCCTCTTACTTCCTCACAATACAAGGACAACAAGGACAGTCACAACCTGTACTGTAAAGTGCAAACTATTTTCAGTCATATTGTCCAACTGACAACACTACAATTAGAATAAAGAAAATTAAACCAGAATCAAAGTATTCAAAACACAAAATGCACACAAAATAAAGTGCCCACAGGATCCCACAATTCAAAATAAAATGCCCGCAGGATCCTGCTATTCACAATAAATCTCTCCATATCCATATCTCCATATCTTGGTCAGCAACAGCCATCTTCCACCGTGTAGATCCAATTATGAGACAAGGCGTGGGCGCGCACAAGGCAAGGTAATGCAATTGACTTTCACTTCCAGGACACAGGGGTTTTCCGCCCGCATTTAATTTTTTTCACTATCAATATTGTACTCAGTAACGATAGGGGGTTCAAATGTAGTGAAGTAAAATACTTGGGTCAAAATGTACTCGAGTAAAAGTAAAAATTACATATTTCAAAAACTACTTAGAAAATTATAAATTACTCATAAAAAGTACTCAATTACAGTAACGTGAGTAAATGTAATTCGTTACTTTCCACCCCTGGTGCTGACACAGATAGGATAGGCCTTTGAAAAATTGAAGAATCATTTAAGTATCATCATCCATGTATGGATCACTTGGACATTTAGGGATGATTGATGGTATTGTTATGGCACGGCAACACCTGCTGGTCATTTAAATGCCTATTTTCAGCGTGCCTCGTCGATCTTTTCTTGTGCGTGTTATCCCAGATAAAAAGGCCTGTCTCTAATCAATAGATAGATAACTTCTGTGTAAATCCTTTACTATGTACACAGCTTGCATTGATTTGCAATAAATACAGTGCACTGAAAGTTCAGTTCTCCATGCCTGCCAGAGAACAACTTTTATTGTGAAGGGCACAGCACTGTCGGGCTACAAAGCCCCGCCCACCAACAAAATAAAATATTGAGTGGAATTTTCGTTTTTTGTGTGAAAATGAAAAAAACAAAAACGGGCCGTTTCCTGTTTTTTTTTGTTTTTGTTTGTTTTTTTGCACAAAACTTCTTGTTTCTGCTTGTGTCTTTTATACCCAGGAAACGGACTGATAAAACATAACTTGGTCTTTGTACTCTGCATATTCATTTTTTTAAGCTTTTCTCTTCTCTGTTTTCTCCATTCACCAATAATTTCCTTTATAGTTCAGTAATTTGTAACCACATAAATAAGTCCAGAAATAGCGCTGTAATATATTGTAGATTTTAAGGGTTTATGCCTTTGGTAAAAATAACATCCCTGCAAAGGAAATAAATGAGAAACTGACGCTAAACATCAGGCTAAACAGTCAACAGAGTGAATTTGCACTCTTCATTATTTTCAATGTAGAGAAAACACCAACACCCAAAATTGTGTGTTCTCAGTTGGTTAATTTAAGAAATAATTAATCCATGGACCTGCGCTCTGTGTCGCACCACTTTTTCATTGCTTGATAAAGGCATCCATTGGGGAAAAAGAAGCTCTATTATATTGCAATATCATGAACCAATAGAAAGTGAAATGCAATTTTTCAAATCTGACTTTTAATCTTTGATAAACATTATGTTATTGGAATTTCATGTCTTTGAAGCTACTGTTACACTCAAAATTGGCTATATGTTTTATTGAGATTTTCACCTTTTTTGAACAAGTTAGAGTATTTGGTATGGTTACAGAACATTTGCATATTTACCATTATATCCTAAAAGTCTCTCAACATTGATCAAATCCAGAAATTTTAGACTGGGTCTTCGAAAGACCATGTATTCAATTAGTTGAGAATTTATTTTCAAATTAGAAGTTTTTAGAATTTAATTGATCCATGGGAACACAAAAAAATGTATCCTCTCATTGACCAGAGCATGTATTTGGGTGTGGATGCTTATATTTCTGCATGTTTATAGACATAAAGATATATTTAGATGTGCATGTGTGTGCAAAATGCTGCTGCTCGCCTCTTAACTGGAGCACGTAAGAGGGAGCGCATTACTCCCATCCTGGCCTCTCTCCACTGGCTGCCCGTGCATTTTAGAGTTCATTTTAAGATTCTTTTATTTGTTTTCAAATCTTTACAGGGTCTGGCCCCATCTTACCTCTCTGAGCTTCTTCACCCCTACACTCCTGCTCGGTGCCTCAGGTCAGCTGATCAGCTGCTCCTGGAGGTACCGAGGTCCAAACGAAAGCTCAGAGGGGATAGAGCTTTTTCTGTGGCAACCCCCAAATTGTGGAACGAGCTTCCCGTCCATATCAGACAAAGCTCCTCACTGTCCATTTTTAAAACTCGTCTTAAAACTAATTTTTATTCCTTGGCTTTTGACCCTGCATGAGACTCGGCTCCTGTTTTAGTGTTTTAGTGTTTTAGTGTTTTATGGTTTGCTTTTATTTATTGTTTATACAGTTTTAAATTAGTTTTTAAAAACATTGAAACAACTGTTTTAGTATTTATATCGGCTTTATTTTATACATTGTTTTTAATTAATTTTTGTCTGTTTTGTTTTGTCTATATGTGTACAGCACTTTGTTTCAACTGTGGTTGTTTTTAGAGTGCTTCATAAATAAAGATGAGTTGAGTTGAGTTGTGTATGTGTATTAGTATATATTTCATGCATGTACACTTTGCGTCACTGTTTGTAAAGTGTATCGTAGGTCATCTTGATAATTTAGATAGAACAAGAATATTTGATTTGAATATTTGATTTTCCATTCCTTATTAAGAAACCAGATTAGAAAATTAATTACTTGTTCTTAAATTGATAATTTGGAAACTATATAATAGGCTATTTACTGATAGACATGGGTTTGAATCAAACAAGCTATTTACTGTAATATGTTTGACTTCTTTTCACTCCTTTTCCAACCATGTAATATTCATACTTGTGCCAGTTTTCTTTTCCTTTTTCCTGTCTGTAGTTTATTTTGCCTTTTGTTTTATATTTGACATAAACTCATTAGTCAATCAATAGATGTTAACTCTCTATTCACTCAAATTACATTACAATTTCATTGCTGTTTGGCAATTTAACAAATGTCTCTTTGTGATTATTATACCAAAATCCAAACTTTGCTTCAAGTTTCGACATTGTGCCTAAAACCTTATATCAAACCTATCTAATATTATCAATAAATCTCCAATTTACTCTCAAAATAAAAAAAAAAATCATGAATTATTTAAGCTTTCCTACACAAGACTTTAATATGATACAGAAGTTCACTTAGTTTCAAAAAACATCTTGGAACTTCAGTTTTATTCTCGTAGATTCACAACTTCATTCCTAAAGGAAGAGGCTATTTAGCCGATTTACAGTATATACCTCCTTTCTGATAAGGGTAATACCTAATTGTAATTTTGCACCTCTCAATGTCTTAAATCACTCCTCTTATTGTCATAAAATCCTGGTTACTTCTGCTTTACTTATTCATTAATTGTCCTAATTTCTATCTCCCCCTTGCACAGGTTAATTAAATGTAACATTAATTAAACTGTGCACCTCTAAAATGTCAAAACTAGCTTTTTGTGTCTTTTTCCATTTCTTTGAGAATTCCTAAATCTCTTTCAATAGTTCTAAATATTTCCAGCTACTAATAGCTACTGATGTATTTTTTTAGCACCCGTTTTTGTGGGCTGGACTGAGTCAAAGTCCAGGGCTGTTTTTCAGTCCCAGTGCGCCACTGCCTTTATAAATTAAAAATGTATCAAATGTGGCTAAAAAAAAAAAAAGATCAACCAACATATGTCAACATATCAACTGTGTCTGATGCATCTGAAAGACATCTACCCACTCCATACGCAGGTTAAATATCCAAAATGTGTACTTTAGTTTGTCATATACAAGAGCTTTAATTTTTCCTGGCCTTTAAAAAAGGGTAAAACTTCCCACAGCTCTTATCATCTGTGCTCTGTGAAAGCAGGGGGAGCTCTGTGAGCTTGTCTCTCTGGAATGCTTCACATTCGGCTAAAAAAAACCTGTCTGTGAGCAGCTACTGGACCACTCCTCTGCTTTGACTCGCCTCTGAACTTGCTCATTTTGTACCTAGCTTCTTAAGAGTAAACATCAGTCTAATAGTACCACACCCTTGATCAGATTTCTAACTGCATCATAAGCTACAAGTCCATTTTTTTCATCCTGCGGCAGTTTTTTTTAAACTATGTTGCTTTGTGTATGCCCTGGACTTCTGCATACCAGGGCAGGGGGGAGCTGTGGGATTTTGTAAATGTTACTGTGTTTTATTGGCCATCAATTAAACCAGCCTAAAAAGTTTCCTCTCACTTTTGTCCTACTTCATTATCAGTACTTTCAACATTTTGGGAAAACGCACTGAACAAATTCAGTTTAAACTGTTCAACATTCTACAGGATTACAACATAATCACATCATTGGGAATCAATGTCAGTGTTTTAATTGAAATTCCCAGCTTTAGATAAAGTCTTAATACTAAAATCATAATATAGAGAAAGAAATTAAAGGAACAGCATGAGATTATACACCATCTCAAGGAAATATTTTAGACATTAGAGAAGGTAAAGTGTTTCAGCAAGGTGACAGTATCTCAATGTTCTGTACAGAATATTTTAATAATTAAATGGACCTTTTAACGGTGTAATTATGTTGAGATATACTTTCAATTTTTCAGAAAACTTTAAATTATGCTCTAAATTAAATATTCCTGCTTTAGCTCCTGGGCATGACGAACCCTCTTTATAAGGCCCTGAGGAAAGAAGGGAGAGGTTTAAAGAAATGGGTGGGAGGGAGGGGTGTGCTGAGTGAGTGAAACAAAAGGGGGAAATGGTCAGGTTAGAATTTCTAGGAACAAAGGAAGAGGTGTGGTCCTGCTCCTGAAATTCTGCTTTATGCTCCACTTTTATTGTGCTTTTCATACATACCATTCTTTATCACAAAATAATTGTCCTATTTATTTGAGCTTGACAATATTCTCAACTGAGTATCTTAGATTGTTGTCCAGGATTTTCCCCAGAATTTTACTAAGTTAACATTTTGGTTAGTGCTTAAATGCTTTGCAAGGTTATGATAAAGCATGTTATAAACCACGGGTGTCAAATTGATCCAGTAAAGGGCCACTGTGGCTGCAGGCTTTCATTCCAACCAAGTACACACCTGATCCATCAAATCAACTGTATAAAGACAGTCCAATTGATTGAATAATTTACATCAGGTGTGTTCTTTAAAACCAGCAGCACAGTGGCCCTTTACTGGATCAGTTTGACACCCCTGTTATAGACTGAGAAAAGAAATAAACAACACCTCACTTAGCTTTTCTAAGGTCCCTTTGCCGGTCCCAACCACACATTTTTGTGATTCATTCACCTTCTATCGGCCTATATCCTTGTAGAAAGGATGTTTGGTGTCATGTATACAATTTTATATATTTCTGTACCTCTAGGATTCACTTTTCTTTGTCCATGGTGTCGTCCATGGAACCCTCGGACCTACTGCAGACCTGATAGGTGATGATAGGTTTACATTGAAAGGTACAGTGAAATCGTATATGTCACAAGGGATCCCTTTTTGAACTTTGTATATTCTCTTAATTTCTCCTTTGAACTGGATTATTGACATTTATGTTATTTAGCTACTCTTATTATTATTATTATTATTCATTAATTACTAATGAAGCGAAGACTGTGAGCTAGTTCAGGCAGACAACTTGAGCTGCTCTGCTAAGCACAAGCCACATGTCACACATCACGCTCCTCTCATCCATCCTCCAATCACACTCTCCACCTCTCAAATTGGCAGTATATTTAAAATGGAAATTTACCCATCACTCCTCCATGCCTTCATGTAAACCTTTCTGCAAAGGGTGATGAGACTGGAGCTTGGGCGCCAAACCTGTAACATGTATTTGCAGCTACAATAAGACAATTAAACATGAGTTGACTGCCCGAATTTTTTTTATTTAGCTTATGTTTTTAAGGTTTGGCCTAATAAGAAATGGGAGGATTGACTTACAGATGTGGCAATTCATAGAGGGTGTCTCACCCAGTACAGCCCCCAAACAAGGCTTGTGTTTGGGGGCTGTACTGGGTGAGACACAATGTAGATATGGGTAAGAACGGCTTAATGCTGAAAACACAGCATGGAAAAAAAATCTCAAAACATCTAAATGAAATTTGTCACAGGTTAACAAACTCACAGTGTCAGAATTGCATTTGTCTCTTAAATTTAATCATGAATTGATCAGTTCTTCAAGATGTTCTGGTGAGATGAGTTATCGGGTGATTATGCTTCTGTTTTCACAGGTTCTCACACTGATTGGCTGAATAAACCGAAAGGATGGGGAACGTATCAATAAAAGACTGTGACAGGTGTGGCGAAGCCATTAAGAAGATGTCAAGGGCAGGGTACCTGGTACCTTTTCTGCCATTGGCCCTACACCTCAAATACCGCAATAAAAAACTTTGTGAGAAATGTTTAAAAGAAATTAAAGATTTGGAGGAAGAGGAACAGAGAAAAGAGGAAGAAAGACGGAGACAGGAGAGACAGAGACAGGAGGAGGAAAGAAGGAGACAAGAGGAGGAGAGACGCAAACAGGAGGAGAGAAGGAGACAAAAGGAGGAGAGACGCAAACAGGAGGAGAGGAGACAGGAAGAGGAAAGAAGAAGACAGGAAGAGGAAAGAAGGAGACAAGAGGCAAAGCAAAAGAGGCAGGAGGAGGAGAGAAAGAGGCAGGAGGAGGAGAAGAGGAAAGAAGAGAGAAAAAGACAAGAAGAGAAAAGGAGACAAGAGGAGGAGAGGAGGAAAGAGGAGAGACAAAGACAAGAAGAGGAAAGGAGACGCGAGGAGGAGAGGAGGAAAGAGGAGGAGAGACAAAGACAAGAAGAGGAAAGGAGACGCGAGGAGGAGAGGAGGAAAGAGGAGGAGAGACAAAGACAAGAAGAGGAAAGGAGACGCGAGGAGGAGAGGAGTCAAGAAGAGGAGAGAAGGAGACAAGAGATGAAGAGAAAGAGACAAGAAGAGGAAATAAAGAGACAAGAGAAGAGAAGGAGACAAGACCAGAAAAGGCATAGACAAGAGGAAGAAAGACAGAGGCAGACGGAGAAGAAGAGGCAGGAAAGGAGACAAGAGGAGGAAAGAAAGAGACAAGAGGTGAGAAGGAGGAGACAAGGGGAGGAGAGAAAAAGAAAGAAACAAGAAGAGGAAATAAGGAGACAAGAAGAGGAAATAGGGAGACAGGAGAAAAGAAGGAGACAAGAGGAGGAAAGACAACAGAGACAAAAGGCACGAAGAAGGAGACAGGGGGAGGAGAGAAGGAGGCAGGAGGAGAAAAAAAGGGGAGAGGCCCTGAATCAAAGACTAGAGGAGTCTCTAGGTCGGGCCTTGGAGCAGCAGGACGTGGAGCTGAACAGTCAGGTTTCTGAAGAGTACAAGTCAAAGCAGGATGTCCTCAAAGTGACTCTGAATGAGTTTGAGCTGAAAGATGATATTAGGGACACTGATGAGCTTCTCGACATCATCTCTCTGAAATGTGATATTCCACTTCATGGCCTTTGCCTGAGTCTGCTGACCTCTGATGATCTGCAGAGAATATTGTCAGCCCTGGAAACTTTGCTGTTTGATGAATGGGTGACGGCCCAGCCCTCCCTCAGCACCCTGCGGCACACTCATGTGTTCATCACGGAGCTGTGTGCGATATCTTTGCAATCTGCTGAGGGAGTTTTCCTGCAGAGCGTCACCAAACATGTGCAGGACCTGGTGGACTCCATCAGCCAATCAGCATGTAACGTATATGAGAGTTTCCTGCTGAGCCAGGCGCTCTTTCTAACCCTGATGCACTTCCTGTCTGAGCACTCTGATTGTGATGTGGTGCTCATGGCCAAGCAGTGGGCTGAAGAAGAACTTTCTGTAGAGGATGTCTTCATCATTGATTTCCTTAGCACACTCATGTCATCTCTGCAGACTTGTGTGGAAAGAGCCACTGTTTTCATTCTCAAGATGGAGATCCAGAGTCTGAAGCTTCTTTTAAACACAATCTCAAACATCAGAGAAACTTTTTCAGAATCAACCCAGAGACTACTCAAACTTGTGCAAGTGAACAACTGGACTCCAGTAGAGGCTATGAGTCTGTTCACAGAGCTGTCAATGAAATACTCAGAGGAGGAGTCCTTGAGTAAAGTCCTGGCTTTGGTTCAGGTCCATGAACTTCCTCCGAGGTGGATGGATGAGTCAGGATGCTCCCTCATCCATGCTTTGTCCTCCGCAGACCCTCACAGGTCTTATGAAGACTTTCAGATGAGGCTAAGACAGAAAGATGAGAGCAGTCTGAGTGAAGAACTAACAGAATTAAAGAACTCATTGAATCTAGATGATTATGCGGCTGAAATGATTGAAAACATTGTCACTGGTGTCCTGCAGGATTTAGAAAATGCACCAAAAGATGAACTTTTCTCCAAAGATTCCTTCAAAGGGTTAACATTTGATGCAAATGATCTCACAAAGTGTCTGAGTTACCTCTGCAGAGGAGTTTTTTACTCCAAAGGCTGGTGGCCCACCGTCAAGATGATGCTGCGCTGGTGTGTGTTGGTGTTGACAAGGAAGGATGCAGAGGTAGAGCTGGTTGGTGCAGAAGCAGACTCATGTGTCACTGCCATGATTTCAGCAGTGCAAGTGCTCATGGGAAACAAAGTGGACATTTTGCTGAACTCTGACAGGCAGCCAGAGGAGAGAGCAGAGGAGTGGTCTGACTTCTACAAGTACCTGGGGCTAACCGTTGAAACAAGCACCAGTAAATCAAACACACTGAGCAAAGACATCTTTGGAGCGGACATCTTATACTGGACCATCTCTGACTTTGTCTCAGAGTGCATTCAGCAGGGCAAAGAGGTCATCAAAACAGGAAACACTCGGCAGAGTCGTAGCTTTAAATTCGAAGGACAGAGTCTCACTTTATCTATGGACCGAGAACTTTTAAAGCTCAAGGACTGTGAATCTGGACTGATCCTGCAAAGCCTGATGGGTAAAATTCCCAAAGAGGATACTGAACTGAGACATGGATTCATCAAGGCTCTTTTTAAGGTTCTCCACTCCACTCTGAGCAAAGATGTAAGCTTAAACAGTAAGGTCCTCCGTGTGTCCCAGAGGATTAATGGAAAGAAACTTCCCATCATTGAGGTCTTCATTCTGACCTCTCTGGAAAAGCTCCTGAAGGAAGTTACTTTGGAAACAGAAAGTGAGGAGCACAGGACATCTGCAGGGAGGTGGTGTTTGGAGATGCTGTTCAGCTGTATGCAGCGAATCCAGCCTACAACAACAGCAGAACTCCTCAGGATGATTTCAGACCTGGTGGCACAAAAACTGTGGTCAGCAACAGAGTCTCTGGAACTCCTTGTGGCATTGACGGACCATCATTATGAGAATGGCTGCATTAACATCATGAAGATCCTGCATTTGATGCTAACATATCAAGTATCTTCTCAGTGGATGGATGACAAGGAACAGAACCTCATGCAGCTTGTGGGCAGATACAGAACCAACAATCTGATCAAGCATTTGGAGAGGAGCCTCGAAAATGAGAAGGCCAAAAGTATTGATGCTCTCTTCCATGAACTAAAGCAGATGACAGACGTGGATGAGCAAACACTGGACAAATCATACAGGGTAGTAACTCATGTCAGGGAGCTGATCAGGACAGGTGAAATTAAGAAGCACACAGATGTTCAGAGAGCTCGAGCTTTGAGCCACAGCAGAGAAACAGAGGACCTTCAGCAGGTCCTGGCAGTCATATGCAATGCTGTTCACACCACTGGTCCATCATTCAAAGGAGAGGATTTATGGCCCAGAAACACTCAGATGATCAGCTGGTGTCTCCTGGCCCTGTCTGATACCGGGAGGCTGCTGGAAATGGGCACTGGAGAAGGAAAGTCATGTGTGATAGCCATGTTTGCTGTGCTGCGTGTGCTGCAGGGTGAAAAAGTGGATGTAGTGTCCAGCTCCTCAGTGCTATGTCAAAGGGATGCAGAGGATTGGAAGAACTTCTATGAGTACTTTAATATGACAGCTGACTCAAACACAGACAAATTTGATGATACAGATCGGAAAAAATGCTTCCATAAAGATGTGGTTTATGGAACCATTGAGGCCTTTGCAGCAGATCACCTCCGCCAGACATTTGAGATGAAAGATGTGAGGCCTGATCGTAAGTATCAGTGCATCATTATCGATGAGGTTGACTCTTTGCTGCTGGATCAGGGGGTGCAGCTGACATACCTCTCAAGCCCCATGGTCTCAATGCAGCACCTCAATGTTATCTTGACCATGATCTGGGGTCACATCAGTCAGTATGGCTTCCTGTCTGCAGAGCACCGCACATTTGTACAAAGTCCTCCTGCTTCATTCTTTAAGGCCATTTTTGACTCAATAGACACAGAAGGGAGTGACATCAGTGATCCAATGGACATTTTGAAGATTGCTGAAGAGACGGGCACAGTGGAAGAAGGATTTATGGAGGAATGTCGAAGTGAGAAGGATGACCTTCTAAAGAAACTAAAGACTGTGAGTCAGGATGCTATGGTGGACTTTTTCCAAAAAATTGAGGACTATGTCCCCTATGGTTTCACTATTTACACTTTAGACGACCAGGGATTACTGTCTCTAAGAAAGTCTAGTCCATACAATGACAAGGACATTCCAGAGCTCAGGTTTCTCGTACTTGATGAAGGCTTGTGTTGTACGCTCTATGATTCAGAAGAGGACCTCATCAAGCCCATTGCAGACTTAATCTTACAGAAGGTCCAATACACTCCATGTAAAGATGATCAGAACAAAATCAACATCCCCGGATTCTTGAGGGACCTGATTGAGAAAAAAGTGTCTGTGTGGGTTCAGAATGCCTTTTTGGCGAAGCAGTTGAGAGAAGGGAGGGAATATGTTATTAAAAACAACACCGTCTGTCCTGTGGACTTTAGATCCACGGGAATTGTTGAACTGACCAAGAAATGGGGTGATGGTCTGCAGCAGTTCATAGAGATTAAACACCAGGTCAAACTGAGTACGATTTCAATGGTGACAAATTATGTTTCCAACATTTCCTTCTTTGAGATGTACGATGGGAAAATATATGGAACAACTGGGACTCTTGGGAGCAAAGCAGACATCTTGTTTTTGCAGGAACTTTATCCAAACCTTTCTACATGCAAAATCCCAACATTTAACAGGAGGAAATTATTTGAGCTCAAAGGAACACTGACTGACTCTCCTGCCTCCCCGTACGAATGGAAATCTGAAATAAAACGTGTGGTACTGGATCAGATTTTACCAAAGTCATACAGGGGAGGAAGGGCAGCCCTTGTGATCTGTGAAACTATTAACAAGGCTGAAGAAATCCATGAAGAGCTGAAGGACAGCATCCCAGGTGAAATCATCCTCTACTGCCGCAGTGATGAGGACAGTTTGAGCAGAATTGATCAGGAGTTGCAACCTGGGGATGTTATTGTTGCCACAAATCTTGCTGGGCGTGGAACAGACATTAAAGTGTCCAAAAGGGTTAATAACAATGGGGGATTGTTTGTGGTATTGTCCTTCCTGTCTGAGAACACAAGAGTGGAGCTTCAGGCCTTTGGACGCACTGCACGCAAAGGTAAACCTGGATCTGCTCAGATAATCATCTCTGCTAAAGACCAGCTGCAGTGTGCCAGGCTGCCATCTTCTCTGGAGGAAGCAAAGGACACAAGGAATGAAGTTGCAACAGAAAAACACAATCGTATGATGGAAGACATCAAGGAACTGAGACTGCGGGAGGAGCTGTTTTCAGACTACTGCAAAATTCTTCAAGAAATTTGTGAGAGCACAGATGGCAGTGAGAAGAAGGCTGCTGTTTCCATCTTAAATGAATACTGGGGCTTATGGCTGCAGATTAAGTCAGAAGACATTGAACAGTTAAAAAGAAATGACTTAAAAAAGAGTTTGAGACAAGATTTAGCTGTGGCAAAAAGTCAGTGTCAAAGTCAATCTTCTCCGTGTTCCAGCATTTACCACTACATCAAGTTTGGGAACTTGGCTCTGAGTGAAAGACAATGGGAGGAAAGCAGCAGGCTCTTTGAAAAAGCCATGCAACAAGATAAAAGCTGGGCAGCAGTAGCTTTCTACAGCCATGCATACTGCACCATTATGCAGAAGAAAAAAGATTACCTCAGTAAGGCAAGGGATGACCTTCAGAAGGCTCAGGATTCTCTGAAGTATCACAGTGAAGAAATCCTGGTCTGTTTGCAGATGGTCAAAATGTCAACTCGAACGAACAATATCCAAGACCAAACTCTCCTGGAAAAGCAACTATTAAACAAGCAAGAAATGCTACATTACTGGGAAAAAAATATCACTGAGGCGATCCAAATGCTGGATGAAATACAAGCACAGGGGCGTGATGCAGTTGCCAAAAAATCCTCTACATTCTCGTTGGTGTCAAGTGATGATACAAAGTTCGAAGAGGAAGCCACTAACCTGTTTAGACAGGGTCTGCAGTATGTATTCTCCATTGAGAAGGAACCTCAGATTCCATGGGATGCTCTGCTAGCATTTGCTATTGGAGCAGCAGAAATCACTGGAGGAGTATTGCTGACTGCTTTTACCTTTGGTACATTTGCCTCAATTGGCATGGGACTCATCTCTGAGGGGATATCAGACTGCATATCCGCTGTTGAAAGTATGGTGAAAGGAGACTTCAGCTGGAAAGCATGGGCTATAGGAAAAGCTATTTCTATTGGTGTCAGCATTGTTGGATCTGGTATTGGAAAGCTTATTTCAAAGGGCTTTAAAGCTGCTAAGATAACATTGGGCAAGTTTGGCAAACAGCTAAAATGTTTGCCAAAGTTTCTCTCCAGACAGGCTAAAGAAGGCTGTAGTGTTGTTGCAAAAACAAACATGAAAAATGCAGCTGTTATCACAGTTAAGAAAATGGCAGAGGAACTTGTTTTCTATGGGTTAGGGAAGGCAGAAGAGGAACTCCTTAAACAAATATTAAACAAAATTGAAAACACTGTTAAAGGACAAATTACAAATGATGTGAGGTCAAAGCTAAAAGGAAAGGAACTGGGCTCATTATTGGATACTATCATCCTCTCACATGTTCCTGATGAAGGAAAACTTCAGGATCTCCTACAGGACAAAGACAGAAAGAGTAAACTCCTAAACATTTTCAGAGAGCTGAGTAATACTGCAGTACAGCCGTTCTATGTAGACCTTGGGTT
Source organism: Scarus forsteni (assembly GCA_036419115.1). Taxonomy (NCBI): domain Eukaryota; kingdom Metazoa; phylum Chordata; class Actinopteri; order Labriformes; family Labridae; genus Scarus; species Scarus forsteni. The sequence goes on along the minus strand of JAZDUH010000066.1, from coordinate 11,917,864 downwards.
GTTTAACAAACTGAATTCATCCTTCCGCAGTGTGATTGACAAAGTTAAAGCAGAAACCAATGGAAACGCAAAGAAAATTTTGACAACCATTCAGCTCATCCACTGGGGATCAATGGCAGCTGATGCAACTATGACTGTGCGCAGCCTTTCCAACAAGTTCTTCTCAAACTTCCAGGGAAAGCTGAGAACATTTAAAGAGAAGTGTGTCTCAACAGAGGAGAAGGAAAAGCCTCCAACTCCTCAGGTCTCTGAGATGTTGGAAGAATTCAAGCAGGAGTTGGCTGACATCATCAGTGGTTTAATGGCTGCTGCTTTGGTGGAGGTTTTACACCAGAAGTTCTCCAGCCACTTAGTTTCCTGCATTCAAAGCAAAGTGCATGGTGTCATTTCCTCACATGTTAGATCTGCTCTGAAGACTGACCGAACAGAGGAGTTACTGCGAGCTGGACAGAACATCAACTACATTAAAAACATGCCAGTGTGCCTGGACTTTAAGCATCATGGGGGTGAGGCAAGGGAATTGTCAATATCACATGCTGAGAAGATCAAGGATCAACAGACTGAAGGCACCATTCTGGACCTCAGAGTCTTGTCTGAAACTAGCGGCACGAAGATCGTCATCCTTACTGAGAATAGCAAGGGCAAGCTGACCACGATGCAGGAGCTGAATCCAACCTCCAGCCCTGCTGGTGAAAAAGTCACACTGATCTACCGACCAAAGAGTGACCTGTATCCTGACGGCCATTATGATGTGCTCATCAATAATCAGGCAGTCAGCATTGACAGTAAGAACAAGAACTGCCTCTTTCATGCTCTGGCACGAGGGATGAACCCACATGCCAGTGAAGCAGAGATCACAAAGAAAGCAGATCGACTCCGACATGTGGAGGCCGAGGCTCTCCTCAGACATGCAGGTCAATGGGGGTCCTTCATTAAGAAAAAGGAGTGGACTGAATCTATCAGAGGAGGAGACTGGTACTTGGCAAAAGGAAGTGGAAAAAAAGATCAGAGAGTTGAAGAAACTTCAGAGTTACGCGAGAAGCTGGTCGGAAAAGTTGGATCATACAAAATCTTGAGAAAAGATCAGACTGAAAATCCAGGACTTGGACAGATTCTCAATGCAGATCATCAGCCACCTGTAAGTTGTATAGTGAATGCACTTGTCACATCTCAGTCTGCAGCCTCAGCCTCTCCCACAGCCTGTCACTCCCAGCTGCACCTTAATCAGTCCTGACTCACCTCACCTGTGCCGCCGCTCACACCTGCACCTCATCACCCGTAATCAAGCCAGCTACAAAAGCCCCAGCTCCACACTCAACCAGCGTCAGACTGTCGTCGCACTCATGCTGAAAGGTCCAGACTTGTTTCCCGGATTGATCACCCGTTGCCGACCAGTTTCGTCCCAGACTCTGCCTCATACGCCTGACCCTCGGCTCGACTCCAAGGTATCGACTAGCTTCTGTCCTGTATTCATCCGCCTGTCTGAATCCCGGCTTTCGATCCTGCTGAAGTCTCCTGTTGCGAATCCAGCCCGCTCTCGTTGTGACCACGTCTGGTATCTGACCCTGCTTCCGCCTCCTGTTGCGAATCCAGCCCGCTCTCGTTGTGACCCAAGTCTGGTATCTGACCCTGCTTCCGTCTCCTGTTGCGAATCCAGCCCGCTCTCGTTGTGACCCACGTCTGGTACCTGACCCTGCTTCCGTCTCCAGTTGCGAACCCAGTCTGCTCTCGTTGTGCCAATCGCCTGGTGTCTGACTTCCTGCCTGTCTTCGACAACGCGAGTTCGCCTGAATCCCTCCTCCAAGTGTTCCTGAGCGCCTCAGCTCGTCTATGCGTGAGTCAAGCCTGCTTCACTTCTTTCTATAAAGACTGTGTGAGCTTCTGTCACTGCATCGCCTGGGTGGCTCAGTCGGTAAGGCGCCCGACTGTGGACCGTGCTGTCGCGGGTTCGACCCCCGCTCAAGCCACAGCCTGTTCTCTGTCTCAACGGTGTGGGTGTCAGTTTTGGACTCCTCTGAGGTGCTGCAATCAGAGGAGTGTTCACCTCTTAAGTTCGCTGTTGCGGGTTGAAGCCCCGCTCAAGAATCAGCTACTCCCCTGTAAAGACTGTTTGAGCTCCTCTCCGTCCTCAGCCTCTTCCCTGAAAAGGCTGTGGGAACCGACAGCTGTACAGCTCGGGTTAGCTCAGTCAGGAGCGCCCGTCCACAGATCTCCTGGTCGCGGGTTCGTAGCCGCTCTGAACTGTTCTGAACTTGGTTAATAAAGACTGTTCTAATCAAACTGCTTGCTTCTGGGTCCTACCTGCAATCGTGTCAGTACAGTCTGACCAGAAGATGGACCCAGCGAGCAGTTCACCATCAGCAATGGACAGACTGGAAAGAGTTGAAGGGTTGCTGGCTCATCATGAGGGGCTAATTGCCACGTCTACTAGCCACCTTCAGAGTGCTGTGGATACTCTCACCCGGACTGTCACTGAACTGCGCCTCCAGGCTTCAAGAGTCACCACCAACTCCAACCCCTGCACCTGTTCCTCAGCCTGCTGTATCGCCTGCTTCTCCAGAACCACGAGTGGGCTCTCCTGAACGATATGATGGTGAACCTGAGACCTGTTCTGCCTTCATCACCAACTGCACCCTGCTCTTCGCTCTACAGCCCCGCACCTTCTCCTCTGAAGCTGCAAAGGTTGCCTACACCATCAATCACCTGACTGGCGAGACTCTGGGGAACCGCTGAGTGGGATCGTCAATCTCCTGCCTGTTCCAGTTTCCTCACATTCACCTCTGAACTTAAAGTGTTTGGACTGAATCCTGATAGGGCAGGAGTGCATGGCGGGCCTTCTGAAGCTTCAACAAGGTCGGACGGTCGGTGGCTGACTTCTCCATAGACTTCACTCAAGCCAGCCGCAGTGGGTGGAACTCTTGACAAATTGATGCCTTTGTTCATGGACTGGCAGATTACATTAAAGACGCTCTGGTTTCCCATGAACTCCCTTCAACCCTGGATGGCATCATCGACCTCGCCACCCGGATCGATCTCCGCATCAGGGCTAGAAGAGGAGCTAGGAGCTCAGTCCCGGCTCATCTGCCCATCACCTGCCCACCACACAGGAGTGCACCCCAACAGGCTTCCGCTCCCTTGGTAAGGGACCCCGAACCCATGCAGCTGGGCCGTACCTCTCTCACCCCAGCCGAGAGGAAGCGACGGGTTTCCTCTCAACTCTGCCTTTATTGTGGAGGACAAGGACATTTTGTTAAGGACTGCCCGTTAAAAGAGAGAGCTCACTCGTAAGGGAGGAGGTACGAGTGAGCTCATCCCTCAGACTCCTCAAGTCCTTCGTCCTTCCCTGCCTGCCCGCCTTCTTCTGCCCTGACGGACCTCAGACACTGGCGTACCTCATCGACTCTGGGTCCGACTCCTGTCTCATCAGCAAGAGAGTCGCTAATCAACTGGGACTAAGTCTGGTTCCCTCAACCATCCTATTCCTGCCAGAGCATTGGATGGCCACAAGATGGGGTGATAACTCATCAAACATCCCCGGTTACCATGCTCATCTCTGGAAACCACAAAGAGACAATCCAGTTTCATGTGCTTGATCACCCTGAAGTGCCACTGGTTCTCGGCTACCCTTGGCTTCGACGACACAATCCTGTCTTGGATTGGTCTACTGGCTCCATCCGTGGGTGGGGATCTGCCTGTCATCTAACCTGCCTGAAGGATGCCTTGTCCCCTCACCCTTCTGTCTGCACCAAGATCCAGCCTGAACTCTCCCGTGTGCCCCCCGAGTATCACGACTTCAGCGCCGTGTTCAGTAAGGCCAATGCCACCTCTCTGCCTCCTCATCGTCCGTATGACTGTGCCATTGACCTTCTTCCAGGCACCTCACCTCCGAAAGGAAGACTGTTTTCCCTGTCGGCGCCAGAAAGAAGGGCGATGGAGGAGTACATCAATAACTCTCTGGCTGCTGGTATCATCCGCCCTTCTTCATCTCCTGCTGGTGCAGGGTTCTTCTTCGTAGAGAAGAAAGACCAGTCCCTGAGGCCCTGCATCGACTACAGAGGACTTAACGACATCACGGTGAAGAACCGTTATCCTTTGCCTCTCATCTCCTCGGCATTCGAGTTACTTCAGGGGGCCACCATATTCACCAAACTCGACCTCAGGAATGCCTACCATCTCGTCCGCATCAGGGAGGGGGGCCGAGTGGGAAGACCTTCAACACTCCCATTGGTCACTCGAGTACCTGGTGATGCCCTTCGGCTTGACCAACGCCCCAGCAGTGTTCCAGGCCCTGGTAAACGACGTCCTCAGAGACATGTTGAACAAAGCGTCTTCGTCTACCTACGACATCCTGATCTTCTCTAAGAATCTCAGCGACCATGTGCATCAGGTCCAGTCTGTACTACAGAGGCTCCTCGAAAACTCACTTTTAAAAGCAGAGAAATGTGAGTTCCACGTTCCCACAGTCTCCTTCCTGGGCTTCATCGTCTCACAAGGTCACATCCAAATGGACCCGGCGAAGGTTTCAGCCGTTACCACCTGGCCCGTTCCTGAGTCCATAAGCAGCTTCAAAGATTCCTGGGTTTTGCCAACTTCTACCGCGGTTTATCAGAAACTACAGCACTGTCGCTGCCCCTCTCACCGCCCTCACCAGCAGCAAGAAAACCTACCTTTGGTCTCCTGACGCTGACACTGCTTTCCGTACCCTGAAAGAAAGATTCACCACTGCTCCAATCCTCCAGATGCCCGATCCAGATCTCCAGTTCCTGGTTGAGGTAGACGCCTCTGATGTGGGAGTCGGAGGTGTTCTGTCCCCAACGTTCCCGTCAGATCACAAACTCCATCCCTGTGCCTTCTTCTCTCGACGACTCACCCCAGCAGAGAGAAACTACGACATCGGCAACCGCGAGCTCCTGGCGGTGAAGTTAGCATTGGAGGAATGGAGACACTGGCTTGAAGGTTCCAAAGACCCGTTTCTGGTTTGGACTGATCACAAAAATCTAGAATACATCAAGACTGCTAAAAGGCTGAATGCCCGTCAAGCCCGATGGTCCCTGTTCTTCTCTAGATTCGACTTTACCTTGTCATATCGACCTGGCTCCCGCAACACCAAACCTGACGCCCTTTCCCGCCAGTACCTCAGAGACGATGACAACCCAGAGAAACCTGCTCCCATTCTGGCTCCCCCTTGTGTCGTGCCCACCCTCACCTGGGACATCGAGGAGAGAATCAAGCCTGCCACTCAGGACCAGGCTGGTCCTAGCTCTTGCCCTCCTCATTGTCTTTTCGTTCCTGACGCCCTTCGGTCTGAAGTTCTGCAGTGGGCCCACTCTTCAAATCTGACCTGTCACCCTGGATCCTTTTAGGAGGTTCTTGGCAGAGGTTCTGGTGGCCCACTCTGGAGGAAGACACTCGGGACTTCGTTAAAGCCTGCCAGGTCTGCTGCCAACACAAGTCCTCTCACCAGGCTCCTGCCGGTCTCCTCCAACCTCTGCCCATTCCACGTCCATGGTCCCATGTATCCTTAGACTTCGTCACGGTCTACCTCCCTCCGATGGTCACACCACCATCCTCACCGTGGTGGACCCGATTCTCGAAGATGGCACACTTGCCGTTCCCCTGCAGAAGCTCCGTCAGCCAAAGAAACCGCACAACTGGTCCTCCATCACGTTTTTCGTCTCCATGGTCTTCCAGTGGACGTGGTGTCGGATCGTGGGCCCCAGTTCTCGTCAGTTTTCTGGAAGGACTTCTGCCATCTCCTGGGAGCCACCGCCAGCTTATCCTCTGGTTTCCATCCACAATCCAACGGGCAATCAGAACGGATGAACCAGGAGATGGAGACGGCTCTTGATTGCACTGTGTCCCAGAACCCTTCTACATGGTCTCAGCAGCTCCTATGGGTGGAATCGCCCACAACTCCCTGGTCTCCTCCTCAACTGGCTTGTCCCCATTCCAGTGTGTTTACGGCTACCAGCCCCCGTTGTTCCCGGCCTTGGACAATGAGGTCTCCTGCCCGTCTGCCCTTGCCTTCGCCCGTCGATGCAGAAGGACCTGGGCCCGAGCCAGAGCTGCACTCCAGAGGGCCGTCCATCGTTACTCCTCTTCTGCCAACCGCCATCGAACTCCTGCTCCAACCTATCAGGTAGGCCAGAAAGTTTGGTTGTCTACCAAAGACCTACCTGTTAGGGTTGAGAGCAGGAAGCTCGCACCTAAGTTTGTTGGTCCTTTCCCCATACAGACAATCGTTAACCCGACGGCAGTGAGGCTGGCCCTTCCCAGATCCATGAGGGTCCATCCCACCTTCCATGTCTCCAAGATTAAACCGGTCCATGAGAGTCCCCTGTCTCCAGTCGTGGCCCCTCCTCCTCCTCCACGCATCATCGACGGAGGTCCGGCATTCACCATCCGTCGTCTGCTCCGTTCCCGCCGGCGAGGAAGAGGCCTACAGTACCTCGTGGACTGGGAAGGATATGGTCCAGAGGAGAGATCATGGGTACCTTCCCGGGACGTCCTTGACAAAGCCTTGGTCCGGCAGTTTCACGTGGACCATCCGGAGCAGCCGTCCCTAGGAAGGCGGGGTCGTCCAGCTCGGCAACCCTCGCTCGCCAGTCCTGTAGGCTCTCCCACCGCGGAGGCCTCTGAAGAGGAGGAGGAGGTTCCCCGTCCAACTGACGTCCGAGAGGACTCCGCCTCAGAAGAGTACTGAGGTACTCTTCCCACCCGCCCCACCCCTCTTGATGTTGTTGGACGTCGGGAGCCGTCCCTTGAGGGGGGGGTTCTGTCACATCTCAGTCTGCAGCCTCAGCCTCTCCCACAGCCTGTCACTCCCAGCTGCACCTTAATCAGTCCTGACTCACCTCACCTGTGCCGCCGCTCACACCTGCACCTCATCACCCGTAATCAAGCCAGCTACAAAAGCCCCAGCTCCACACTCAACCAGCGTCAGACTGTCGTCGCACTCATGCTGAAAGGTCCAGACTTGTTTCCCGGATTGATCACCCGTTGCCGACCAGTTTCGTCCCAGACTCTGCCTCATACGCCTGACCCTCGGCTCGACTCCAAGGTATCGACTAGCTTCTGTCCTGTATTCATCCGCCTGTCTGAATCCCCGGCTTTCGATCCTGCTGAAGTCTCCTGTTGCCGAATCCAGCCCGCTCTACGTTGTGACCCACGTCTGGTATCTGACCCTGCTTCCGCCTCCTGTTGCGAATCCAGCCCGCTCTCGTTGTGACCCAAGTCTGGTATCTGACCCTGCTTCCGTCTCCTGTTGCGAATCCAGCCCGCTCTCGTTGTGACCCCGTCTGGTACCTGACCCTGCTTCCGTCTCCAGTTGCGAACCCAGTCTGCTCTACGTTGTGCCAATCGCCTGGTGTCTGACTTCCTGCCTGTCTTCGACAACGCGAGTTCGCCTGAATCCCTCCTCCAAGTGTTCCTGAGCGCCTCAGCTCGTCTATGCGTGAGTCAAGCCTGCTTCACTTCTTTCTATAAAGACTGTGTGAGCTTCTGTCACTGCATCGCCTGGGTGGCTCAGTCGGTAAGGCGCCCGACTGTGGACCGAGCTGTCGCGGGTTCGACCCCCGCTCAAGCCACAGCCTGTTCTCTGTCTCAACGGTGTGGGTGTCAGTTTTGGACTCCTCTGAGGTGCTGCAATCAGAGGAGTGTTCACCTCTTAAGTTCGCTGTTGCGGGTTGAAGCCCCGCTCAAGAATCAGCTACTCCCCTGTAAAGACTGTTTGAGCTCCTCTCCGTCCTCAGCCTCTTCCCTGAAAAGGCTGTGGGAACCGACAGCTGTACAGCTCCGGGTTAGCTCAGTCAGGAGAGCGCCCGTCCACAGATCTCCTGGTCGCGGGTTCGTAGCCCGCTCTGAACTGTTTCTGAACTTGGTTAATAAAGACTGTTCTAATCAAACTGCTTGCTTCTGGGTCCTACCTGCAATCGTGTCAGCACTAAAGTCAAACCAAAACAGCAAGCTTGCCAAAGCCATGCTTGAAGTTGGAACTAAGTCATCTCCTCTGGATTACAGCCTGATTGAGAAGGTAAAGAGTAATCATGGCCTCGAACTTCCAAGTGTGTATGTTCCAAAAGAAGTACATCAGGAGTTTTCAAGCAGTAGATCAAAGGACTTAAGAAACCTTGTGCAAGAACGCATAGAAAATGATGATGTTGTCGGGACCTTCAAACTGACCTTTCTTGGTTCAATGCCGAGATTCATGCTTAACAGCAAAGAGGGCTTCAAATCCTTCAATACATCACTGAGCAACAAAAGGCTTTCTAATCATGAAAAAGAATTTCAAAACATCTGTAAGACGATGGGAGAGACATGGCACAACCTGCTGAAAGGCAAAGGAGTGATGACACAGGATCATCTAAACGACATCATAACATGGATCGACAACAGAGGCTACAATGATCAGAATGATCCCTTAAGACAAAAGGTGTCCAATCTCCTGCCATTAAAAGGTAAACTAACAGCTTATATGATTCTTGACAAAGCACACAAAGCATTTTGATACACCAGCAAACTTAACTTTTAATCCTATGTCATGATTGATTTTTAGGCACACATGTCCTATCCAGATTTGTGACCTTGAACACTGGCCCTTTCTTTTAGATTTTTGATCTCAAATAAGACCAAATAGGAGCTTGTGAAATCGCTTTAAGCATTCTCTAAAGACCTCATTCAAGGTCGACCAAGGGGATCCATTACTTTGACCTTTGACCTATTTTATAGCAGACATTTGGTCAAAGTTTGAATGAAATCACTTACAGAAGTCTTTAGATTTTGTGTTCACAAATTTCCTTTCACAATTAATGAGTAAACAAGAGGCAGCAGGACTTTGATCTATAAAACCTTCATGAGTCAAAATGGACATCCAGATCTTGTTTGATGAGAGTAAAATGAGGGCTGTTCAAGTTGTACAAAAGTTTAGGAAAGGAAGGTTGTTGCCTTCTTAATTATCTTCTTTGGCTTAGGAAACACTGGATCATCCTTTAAGACAGAAACGGAGACAGGAGCACACCATAATGCTGTGTGGCAACAATGTTTTTAGCAGTTGTAAAGAAAGAGATATGCTTCAAAGTCAGTGCTTTCAAAACTATAACCTTTAATTTATTTTTTTTACTCACTTCTAAGTTGGTGAACAGATGAACAATTACATTTTACAATGTACAATGCCCTTTCAAGTGTTTCTTTTTTCTCCATAGCCGCCTACAGTGTTGATGAATATTAAACATACAATTGTGGTAGAGAAAATGTGGGCTTGAGCGCTGCACTAGGTCATGATGTGTAAAAAAGTGTTGGGTTCGGGTGCTCTTCAAGGATTCAAGAATGCCGGTACTTTTAAAAACAACATAAAATCTGAGGTACTCCAATAAAGTTAAAAAAATTCTTTATTGTGTCAAGAGCATGTCAAAGTGTTTTGACTCCTGTCTTCATCAGGACATGATGAACAACACAAACAGGTATTCAAAATACTTAGGAGATTTCATGTGACACTTCTGTGACATCAAATATTAAAATGACATTTGAAGCCTGGCTGCAAAAATGAACAGACTACACCAAACAATAATGGACAAAATAAATTAAAAAAAAAAGGAGAATTCAATTTCCACGTTGAGACCTGGGAAGGGAGTGGCTTTGAGAGTATAGATCCAAAATGTTTCACATTGTAAGAGATGTTTAAGTCTGTCACCTCCTCCCAAGGATCTAGAGATTACTTCTATTGCCATAATTTTGAGAGAATTTGGATTAATGTCCCGCAGAACTGTAATGTTGACCTATTAGGTAGTCTTGGTTGAGAGTTTTTATGGCATACACTACAAAAGTTGTACTGCAGTTTACAAAGTCCTGGCAGTAGTAAGTTCTGTTGTTAAAATGTCCATAAATTGATTGTCTTTTTATGTGAAGGCAATGGTTACAGTTCCCACATACCAAAGTGCCTTTGGGTTTTGTAAGCCATCAAGTGGAGGGAGGGGCAGGCAGATGGCTCCTAACCAGATTGTCCTTAAGGGGCCCTATAAAGACAAAAAGCCAGAGGTTCCAAGAATGCAGGAGCAAGTGAGGTATCACTTAGTAGGATTTCACAGTTTTCGTTTATATTTTCTTTCACAAGACCAATTACTATATTGTGTTGAAAAGAAAATTCTGGAAGATTGTTGGCCTTGCTCAGCTCGGGGTCTTTTGTAATAGATATTCCCTGTTTTGACACTTTGCTTTGGTAATTACCGACTTCTTTTTTCAAAACTTTTTTTTTTTTTTCAAATCTATTTTTTATGTCATTTGCCTGAAGTTCAAAACCTCAAATGTGGCAGTGACAGCCAGAGTGGATAGAGCTGCAATTGTGGTACTTGTTTCTTGTATCAGTATTATATATTAATTATTACATTTCCATCATTTCCATATTAATTTATGAAGTTAATCATTAGAATAATAAGACAGAACAATGGAGTCTCTGATAACGTTTATTTAAATCCAATAAAGAAAGGACCAATGAGGCATTTTACTATACTTCAAATATAACGACAAATTTAAACAACGTTCACTATTATATATGTGAATGAAACAGAGAGAACAGTGCTTCTGTTGTCAACGTTTACAGATGTTCTCACCTAACCTTACAGCTGTGAGCAGAAATTACACCAAAGGACAAAACACCAGTCATAGGTAAATGCTGTGATAATGAACTGTTATTGCTAAAAGGTGAAGCCAACACAAACACCACTGTGAGGTAAAACAGAGGACAAAGACTCTTCTTGTACAAAACCCCAAAACCAGTGAAGTTGGCACATTGAGTAAATTGTAAATAAACACAGAATACAATGATTTGCAAATCCCATTCAACCTATATTCAATTGAATACACAGCAAAAACAAGATACTAAACGTTCGAACTGGTAAACTGAATAAGAAAACACTTAGGAATGATGTTTCGAATGCATCCATTGTATTTTCAAGCAAAGGGTCATTACAAGTCTCTTTGACTCTGACCTTTGATATAAGACCTCTAAAGTCTCTTCATCTGGGTGGATATGTGGCCAAAGCTATAAGAGAATACATGTACTTTAAAGATTTTTGGAGATGCTGTGGTCAGATTTGACAAACAACACAAATCTTGATGCCTTCAGCTTCAGCCGTTGTCAGCACACAGGAACATTCATTCATCTTTCATAGCAAACATCATCTTTTCACATGTTACATGTGACCAAAATGTCTCGCACAGTAAAGCTGTAGTCAAGTCTCACAAGTTTTTATTTTCATATTAAATTCAAATGTTACGTGTTCTGTCTTAATCCACTTTGTGTCAGCAGTTAAAAAATTAGGTCTGTTTGTTTTCTTTGCAGGAAAGAAACGAAGAAATCTGTGACTTCAGAAAAACCTATAAAGATGACCAAAGAAACGAGGTCACCAACTGGATCTGAAGATTGAGGGCTGCATGATTATGGCCAAAATGATGATCACAATTATTTTGATCAATATTGTCATCACAATAATTAATGACAATTATTCATAATGTTAGGGAAAACACCTGTAATTTTATTGCACAACTTTTAAAAAAATGTGTGAACAGTTTTTACTTGCTTAACTTGCCATTATTGTTATACAGGGCCGGCCCAAGCCTCCATGGGGCCCTAAGCAAAATTTGATTTTGGGGCCCTCTATTTCTGCCAATATTGATCATTCACATACCTACTATAACTCATTTCATGTTCTACTCTGTCATTATGAATACACTTGTAAAACTAGATGTCAGATCGTTTGTATGTCCTTTTTTGCGACATAATGTGTAACCTGCACCTAGGCCCTTGGATGCGCAGTGCACACTGCACGGCTAGATGCAAAAGTCTCTGCTCTAAATATCAGAGTGGAGCTCTGACATTTAGAGCAGAGAGGAAACTACACTCTGTTAACATTATAACATCGTTTTTGTACATGAACGTACATTTGACAATATATGAATCAGGGCTGCCAACTTTTCAAAAATCTTGGAGTGAGATTTGGTGAAGCCAATTCAAATTTTCAGCACGTCAGGGCGACATTCAACACAACATGCCTCATTTTGTGTGGGTTTAATCAGAGTTTGCAACACTCAGAAGTAACAAAATGGTACAAGTGCAATCAACTTAGGTAAAGGCAAAAAAAATAAAATTAAAACAAATGCTGTATTTTTGCTGTGTTGTCTGATCCTCAAATTGCCTATATAGTGATATTTAAGCCATACCTGTAATTCTGTCATTGTACCTCATAAGTCTGTTTCCTACCTGTATTCAGGTTTGTGTTCATGCACAACCAGTAATTTCAAAACCAGCGTTTTGCTCTCCAAAAACACCAGTCTGATCACCACTACAGCAGCTTTACAAGAATTAAAATTTCAAAACAATATCTAAAACTCAACTATTCTTGAAGATGTTTTTTTAATCAAACTTTACACAAAATAATCTGAATATATCACAAATCTTAATACACAACCTTTACACGATTAACCCATCAAAGCCTTCTGTATCATATTTGATATATATTTTTGTGATACCTTTACCAAATCAATATGACCAACAAATACCCCTCAAAAAACAGAGTAATTCAGAAAAATGGTATAAACGTTTGTTTTGTGGCTAATCAGTTGCCAACAGCTAATTCTATCAGATGAGATACAAAAAAATAAATATGGTAAATTTTGAGATTTTTTAATTTTGTTGAATTTCAGTAGAAAGTGAAATGAACATTTCAGATCCCAAAAAATGATTTTTCTTGCTATTATTTGTGCTTTCATGCTTGAAAGGGTTAAATTATGAAATGCAATTGAATATACAATCAGCCAAGATTTAATTTTCCAAGTAAATGAAACACATTGGCATCAATGTGTGTGCTATAAATCTACACCATTACGAACCATCCAGTATAAATCTTGAAAACCTATGTAGTGATTTTAATTGGACGACAACAAGGAGTGAAAATTAACCTTCAGAATGTGATCATAAACTGGATTTGTTCAAGTCATTATTTTCAAATCAGTACATCTTTATAAAATTTCAAACTCAAAGTAATAATACCCTACATAAATGAATTTATACATCTTGAGAAATCTAAAACAGAGTAATATTTGTGTCATAAATGAGAGGGTGAGGATGTCAGACCCTCTGACTTTCACAGCCAGGCAGTACACAGATTCATTGCAAACCATGACGATCAGCTGTGCTATTTACAGTGGAATTTTTGTTTTATTTTAACAATTCACTCCCTGCTTTTTAGTTCAAATACCATGCTGCATTAATGTGAAATGTTGAAATGTTGTCAGTAAGCTTGTTTAACAAGTCAAGTGATAAAGACATTAACCGAGGATGGCTGGGGGGTTGAAATGGGGGTTGAAATCTTTCAATAATTAAAATTGTCAAAGTATTTATAAAACTTGACTTGGCTTGTTCTGTGCAGTCAGAAAACATAACAATACATTTGGAAAACTTTTATTTGGGTTTACAGTGGGGATTTCTGGTGGACAACTTAATAGAAGGTGGGGAAACGACCAGTGGTGTAATTTTTCTTTTATTCTAGTTGTTAAACACTGTTGGATATTTGTGCACTTAGGCCTCCACACACTGAAGACATTTTTACCTCATTTATACACTGTCCACTAAAAACAGCTCTGAGACCTACTTATGGGTCTCCACCCACAGGTTGAGAACTACTGCACTAGTAGATTGTATTTGAAGCTTGATCCCTCAAACATTGCTCTTATATCATGAAGAATATGAGACCCGGGAAACCTCAGGATGAAGTAATCGTTTAGGAAACAGTGAGTGAGTGAAACAGAGGCTCAGAGCTGGACTGATGAAGAATGTCGCGTTTTGATTCATCAAAAGGTTGACCCGTTATTTCTTAAGTCTCTGTGTTCACTTAAAATGTGCGCATGAGCTATCAAGACACAGTTTGAATCATAGAATCACACAAAGTGACTCCCTCTCTCAGTGATCTCTCACTGTCTGCTGGGATCTTGGCGTCTGCGCCTACGCCACCGGCACACAGAGGATCGCGCATACACGGAAAGTGAAAGTTAAAGTCACATAACCATCCTATAAGTATGCTTGCACATTTTTTTGTAGTTATGTTGTATTTCTTTCTGGTGTGTAAACCCTGTTTACCTGCGTATCTGGTTTACTACACCACTGGACACGACCCCTGCGGTTTTTGCTTCTGACTTCAGTGTGAGAAATCGGACGTGTGGCGCGAGAGCGTGTGAAACCAGTCAAATGCGTGAGTCTCACGGCCAATTCGTGAGAGTTGTCAGCCCTGTTATGAATCATCATCACTCACACATGGAAAAAATAATTTATTACTTTTTTCTTTTTTTAAGTTAATTGCTCTTGGGGGCCCCCAAGTGGTCACGGGGCCCTAAGCAGGTGCTTAGTTCGCTTATGCCTTGGGCCAGCTCTGTTGTTATACCATATTATACTGCATTACTAAAGTTAGAACTAAATTAACAATAATTGTGTGTACACATTGAATATAGGGCTTTTGACAGTCAATTAATATGAGCCTGTGTTATCACTGTTGTTTTTATGAATTTTATTATTGTCTCATTGTTTGTCAGGAAATGTATATATAGTATAGTTTTTTATGTATTTGAAACATCTTTTTCTCACTGTATCTTTGACTACATGTTTTCTCTCACAGACACACACACACAACCTTACATAGCCCCACTCCTCGTCCATTGCTCCTCCTTGTTATGTCTGCACCTTCAGGACTAACTCAAACCAGCAGGAGAAGTGGAGATTATGTTGAGTTCACTTCATCTCACACCACAGGTTACACACACATTCTCATAAATGAGAGAAGACATAGTATTTCTTCGGTTCAACATTCATGTTGTAACATGCATGCTGTAGCTCCTTGTTATAACAAGTAAAATTCACCTTGATTGCATCCAGCTGCCTTCTCATCATCTTTATTCTGAATTATGTCAGGTGTGGTACGAACTGGTTTCTGAACAATCTTAAGACTGTAAGGGGAAAAATCCTGACATAAGCTGGTCCTTCGAGCTGCTCCTCACAGCTGTGACACTGAGAGAGGGCGGACCATCATGAAAGTCTGTGCACGGCCTAGAAAAAGATTTCCAGCATTGAAAAACTGGTCTTGAGGTTTCGGTGGTCGTCTTCTTAGCGGCCTTACAAACTGCTGGTTTTCGGTGTAGGATTATCCAGAGTGGATTTATAACCCCCTAATGCCCTGCACCAAGAGTTTAGGATGAAGCAAAGGTAGTGTGTGCAGCTATCTAATTGTCCCTAAACTAGCCCACTCCTAAGTGATTTTTAACGGCTCTAGAAGGCAGTCTTGGGAGTGAAGACAAATGTTTGACAATTATATAACGTGTGTGTGGTTGTTGGCTGCAGTCGTTCTCTGTTCTAAATTGAGAGACTGTAGATGTGTGTGTGTGTGATACTGATCAAATAGAGAGGCTGCAGATAAAGACGGCTACATCCGCTGTGAATTAGTCACAGTAGAAGCTTGAAGTAGTGGACGATCTTTCTCTGATGGTGGCTGATCTGTATTGATTGGTGTATGACATATATATTGTAACATAGGAAAAGAGAATAGCAAACTGAGTAAAGAGGAAAAAGATAGAACAAGGAGTATGGGTTTGATGGAAACCTGCGGTTTAAGAAGCCAATAAGAAACAAGATAACTGTAACATGTAACAGCTGTAGTTGGATCATTACCAAAATACGATGACTTTCCAAGTAAAAGGTAGAAAATTTTAATTCAGTTTTCACAAATTTAATTTAATGGGAGGTATTTACAAGCAAGGTAACCATGTTACAAACAATAATGGACTACTGGAACATTTGTTTTTTTATTATTAAAAAAAGACGTATTTAGTTTTCTGTCATTAATGTAACCACACTTTAGGTTATCATTTCAAGATTGATAAATGCAAGAAAATGGATCAAAAGACACATGCCATTACATCTGGAAACTGAGGAAAAAAACAAGATTAAATACTACTTTTTAAAATTAATTTTAAAATAATAAAATACCAAAATACCAACAAAATACCAACATGAAAACAAAATGTCAGAAAACGCCTTCCTCAGGGTGTACTCAGAGGTGAAGACAGCGATTTTGGAGTCGTTGAAGTCAGCAGAGAGAGTTGCTCTTACTGGGGATGTTTGGACTTTCAGAGCAGCTGACTGCTTCATAACTATCACTTCTCATTTCTTATCTAAGGAGTGGGAATTAGTGTCCAACGTTCTGCAGACCAGAGTCCTGCATAAAGCCACATGGAGCAATTTAGTGAACTTTTTGAGAGAGGTAATAAATGATCAGAGTTTGAAGGCGTAGTCAACGATCTTCTAATCTTCTAATCTCATGCACTATTTGTCAAAATCACCGTATTTCTCCTCTCCATCCATAAGATGTCACCACTGACAGCATGCTGAAAAAAAAACTCCGGTTTCCATACACAGCCTTGGCTCTGAACTCCAGCAGGTAAATATTGTAGCCGGGTCACCAAAACAGATCACACCCCCACACATCTACGGGGCGATCATACTCATGCACAGATCAGACAGAGGGGGGAGGGGGCGTAGTAGGTTGAGTAGCGTGCGCAGTTAGCATAAGAGAGAGATACAATAGGTGCAGTAGCAATGGCTGAAAAACAGCCCAAAAGCTAAATGTCAGAGGAGTGAAAAGTGAAATGAAGGGCTATGACCATGAAAGAGCGAAGACGCGGGTCAACACTGGTGTTGCTTTCTGACAGTGGAGGGAACTCCGTGAATTGAAAGACCTGAAAACAGATGCAGATGTTGCCATCTTTCTGCAGGACAGGTAAGCAACATTAGCTTTGTGGTGCATCACATAACAGTAACAGCTGTCTGTGCTACAATACTACTAAATCTTGACACACTACTACTACTTTCAAAGCAATAAATACGGCTTCCCGCTTTAAAGCTAACTGACCCTTGAGCGTTTGCTGGTCCGGCCTCTGCAATGTTGGTCAGCTATGCAGTTTCTACGTCTGTTTCCATGACAATGCATGTCCATCAGCTTTTGAGAGGCTGAGAGGGTCTAAATTCGTTTATCAACAACCTCTCCACTTGTTTTCTCCTACATCGCTGACTACACCTTTAAGAGAAGAAAGTCTCAGAAACTGTCCCAGCAGCAAACATGCTTCTTGCTGTCCGTCTCACTGGGTCACTGCATGTTGACTACTTTGCTCATGTTCTTAATGTGGCTTCACAGACAGCATTAAAGAAAAACCCTGCCGTCATATGGCTTCTCAGCAGAGTGAAGCACATCTCCACTTTTTGCCAATGAAGCACTTTAGCCTGTCATGCACTCAAGAAGAAACAGAAGTTGTGGACCTCCCACATCACAAACTATTGACTAACTGGAAAGAGCTGTCTCCGCTGCATTACCTACCCCTGAAGTATGAAAAAGATCTGTGCACCCTCTAGGAGGCAGACACAACAGCAGCAGAGGATGATGCACAAGCTCTGAAGCCACTGAAAATTCCACCTTAGTGATGTCTCAGGAAGGTTCCCCAACTCTTGTCTGTCATCACACCCCTGAGAGAAGACCTCTGTAGGAGATGCGACCAGCCCCCAATGCTTCTGTGATGATGGTGGAGGAGATGAAGTCTGCTGTGTGCCAGGAGCTCCAGAAAAGGTATTTAATGTTATACGAACAACATTTTTTACTTCACACTACCAGATCTATTTATAAAAGCTTTACCTTAATATCAAACTTCTTTTTTTCAAGGTTCTTGGGCCCGAAGGATGAACTCTTCATAGCCTCAGCTCTGGACTCAAGCTTCAAGGCCCTGCCTTTTCTGTAAGATGATGGTGAACATGAAGAAATCTTCATCCATCTCATCACTCTAGGCAATTGATAAAAGCTCTCTGTAAGTACAAATGTGTATTGAATGAAGATGCAGACTGTGTGTGCACAGAACATTTTTGTTGTGTTTTCTCATGGAAACAGTCAGTCTGTAATTATTTGAACACTCACTGGAAAAGTTTATGAAAACAATTTTGCCTCAAGTACATACAGCCACAGTGCATTTGAGACTGTTTGAAATTATAAAGCCCCTCTTTACTAATGTGATTCATTTATTTTTTCAGCATTGTTGGCCGAGAAATGCGGCAGACAGTGAAGCAGTTGAGGTGCAGTGTCCAGATCCACAGAGGACAAGGCATTCGATGAGATGATGAGGTACGAAAAGGTAAAACCACTGCCGCTCTCCACCAATCCACTCAACTGATGAAGGGGACGTGAGGGGGAATACCCATCTGTTCTCATGAAAAACTAAACTGTACCTTTGTATCCCTGGAACAAGTGTACCAGCAGAGAGGACCTTCTCAACAGATTGTGAATTTGTCACAGCCCAGGGAAGAGCTCTGAAGCCTGAACATGTAGACCAGCTGCTTTTCCTGAACAAAAATCCCCATGTGCACACTTATTGCCCTTTTCCATTAGCCCTACTCTACTCGTCTCTACCCGGCTCTACTCTACTCGCCTTGTGCTGCTTTTTCATTAGCCCCAGTCGCCTGTCCAGCGGGGTGCAGTGTCGCTGTAAACAGCTGACCGGCACTGCGGTGACATCATTTTGAGCATGACACAACAATCTGTGGCTTTTTGTCACAAAAAAGTAAAAAAGGAAAGCAGAAGAAGACTGCAGGTGGTAAGAAGAAATACCCCTTGAGAAGCACAGGAGAGTTTTGGAAGCTATACAACAGAATGAAGCCGAGGACGAGAGCAATCGAGCTGCAAAGAAAAGACGTATGAGGGTAAGTTAACGGTAGCTACCGCTAGCATAAGTTGTCACGCTTATGACTCATCGATGACGACATTGTCTGACCAATCAGTAGCCGACAGTCGGCATCTTTTGGTATCGACTCAGCTTGCTTGGAACCAGAGCGGAGTAGGTACTAAAACTAGCTTGTTTTAGGAGGTACCAGGCTAGTGGAAACACGCTGCAAATCGAGTAGGGCCGAGTAGAGTAGGGCCAAGGTGTGCTAGTGGAAAAGGGCCATTAGTATGCAGCCAGAGATGAAGGGACTGGTTAGTAAAGAAATACTGTTAAAGTTTACATGCACTTTACTTTATCAGCGTTCATACAGAACTGTCATGTTTTTCACTTTTGCACTCCATTTGCACAAATAAGTTTTTATTGGACACATTTTTATTTAGAGATATTTTATTGCTCAAAAATGTGAGGTGTGCATTCACCACCAAACATGACTTGGCAACTGATAATGTGTTGCTCTCTCAATTTGCAATGCGTGTCTATAAATAGCTCATTTTGTCACCACAGCATCACGTCACTCAGTGATGCTCATTTACTCATCCAGATATTTAGATCTCAACAGTTTTCTTTTCTATATCATTCATTCATTTTCTGTACCCCTTTATCCCTGGGCTGGAACCTATCACAGCTATCATTGGGTGAGAGGTGGAGTACATCCTGAACCGGTTGCCAGTCGATTACAGGGCCACATAGAGAGACATATAATCATTCATGCTCACACTCATACCTAAGGACAACTTTGAGTCACCAATTAACCTAGTGAGCATGTTTTTGGTCTGTGGGAGGAAGCCAAAGTGCCACTTGTAGTATTCTTTTTATCTGCACTTCTTACTAGTGTTTATGGCATTAAATCAGCCATATACACAGTATTGTTGAACTTATATTTCTGGAAATGCTGTGAACTAAAATGCAGGGTGTGTGACAACAGCAAAAGCAACGGCTAACTGTAGCCTTCAAGTTCTTTCCAACTTTGTAACTGGAACGCTAAAAACTCGGAGATGATGTCACTCCCACTTTCCTCTTCCCAGTCCAGAGGTTTATGGAATGCATCATATTGCCCCAAGCAGCAGTGGACCAATTAGTCAATAACCACAAAGATGACCTGTCAACCAATCAAAGCAGACTAGGCCCATGTGGGGAAGAAAAGGCTTGAAGGGGGCAGGAGCTCCAACAGAGCATCTCAGACAGACTGAGAATACAACTGTACGAGGGGACTCTGTATGAAAACTAGAAGGTTTTTGGACCATGGAAACTATCAACAGATGCCATTGTCAATTAAAAAATGTGATTGTTTGTTAAAAAACAAAAAAATGATCTGTTTTTGGTGAGAAGAGGAGCATAATATCGAGCAAGGGGCTGTCTCTGATCACCATCACCCTGTAGTAACGTTGGAGCACTTTGCTGCTGACATGAAGAAAAAAAGTTTTACAGATTGATAGTTATGAGTAAATTAGAGAAGTTTTGTTATCCTTGTTTTGATGATTTCAGTATAATTCTTAAATGATCTGCTGCTTTACACTCATTGTCAGTTAACTCAGTCAGTGTACAACCTGAAGTTCAGGCCTAATATTTATATTAATATATATTTTTCACAATGCACTCTGCTTCTTCTGACTCAAGCATACGTGTTATTAAGTTTTGTTTCGTCTTTTTTTCCAGCTGAATTGTAGCTGCTGTGTAACTGACTATAAAGTGAAGCAATCATGGACCAAACAAGCCCTGGAGCAGACTTAGCCAGTAAGTGCATCTGACCAAAAACTCATCAGAAAACATGTCAAACAAATTCTGTTGGTTGGAGGAGTTGCATTTATGTTGTTATATCAACAGGGCCGTATAGAACAATTAAAAACAACATGTATGACAAGCCTGAACAGCATTACTGTACATAACATACACCTTTCTGTTTCCTGACAGGGCCAGATGCTGCAAGACCAGCAAAACGCTGTAAAAGTCATGAACTTGAGCGTCCTTCCAGTAAGTCTTTAAAGCTGAAGTCAAACTATTTGTTGAGAAAACTAAATTCTCAGTGGTCAATGGTTTGAGAGTTTCATGTGTGTGACTTTGAATTTCATTTAGCCAAATACCAGAAAGTACCAAAAGATCCTGGACTTATCTGCCCTAGATGTTGGTCAAAGAACAAAACTGTAGTACTTAAGCAAAAGTTTAGATCCTTCTGGTCAGATAATAGTAACAGGCACAAGTCAGTAAAGCTCACAGTTGTTGTAGACTGGATCTCTACAGCTATTCAACCAGGCAGGTCCAGCTGAAAGGTTACACCATACTACTGCAGGCAAATCCATAAAAGGACATTTGACTGATCTACCACAAGAAAGAAACAATAAGTTTTTACTGTAAGCACATACAGCTTAGTTTAAGATATATTCTGGAATAAACACACCTGGCCATTTACCTGGACATTCTTGAACTGCAAGTTTTTGCAGACAGTAATGTACTTTGTGTGTTAGGCAAAGCAAGCGTGAAAGGATACCTTTCTTTACTCTTAAAAACCTGACTATATTAAAAACAAAAAGAAGCTGTGCTACGTAAAATAGATGATTGTTGAAAATCCATAATAGCATCAATATTTAAAAAAATATATATATATCAACTAGAAAAGCACTCGAAGAGCACAGACCTCTGCCAGCGCCACAGTCCTCACCCATATTGTGATTTTCACCATAAATATTAGTCCTACCTTTATTTCATCGAAATACAGACATGGACAAAAGTGTTAATACCCTTCCATTACAGAGAGAGAACCCCACATTGTCACTGAAATGAGCTGAAACTGACAAAAGAAGAAATAAATCAAAATTTACTTAAAATCAACTAATGAAAATCAGACTTTGCTTTTGAATTGTAGTCCAAGATAATTATTTTAAAAAACAAACTAATGAAATTGCCTGGACAAAAATGATGGTACCCTGAAAAAATATTGAAAATGATGTGACCATAGTGACATGTTAAACTCAGGTGAGTCCTGTAATTATCATCACAGGTGTCTTCAAGCCTGTAATCAGTCAGTCTGCCTATTTAAAGGCTGAAAAGTGGTCACTGTGCTGTTTGATATCATGGTGTGTACCACACTGAACATAAACCACAGAAAGCTAAGGAGAGAGCTGTCTCAGGAGATTAGAAAGAAAATTATAGACAAGCATGTTAAAGGTAAAGGCTATAAGACCATCTCAGAGCAGCTTGATGTTCCTGTGACTACAGCTGCTCAGATTATTCAGAAGTTTAAGGTCCACAGGACTGTAGCCAACCTCCCTGGACGTGGACGCAGGAGGAAAACTGATGACAAACTGAAGAGACGGATAATACAAATGGAAACCAAAGAGCCCAGAACAACTTCCAAAGAGATTAGAGGTGAACTCCAAGATCAAGGTACATCAGAATCAGATCACACCATCTCTCACTGTTTGAGCCAAAGTGGACTGAATGGAGGACATCACTGTTGAAAGCAAATCATAAAAAGGTGAGACTGGAATTTGCCAAAATGCATACAGACAAGCCACAAAGCTTCTGGGAGAATGTCCTTTGGACAGATGAGACAAAACTGGAGCTTTTTGGTAAGTCACATCAGCTCCATGTTAACAAACACAAAAATGAAGCATACAAAGAAAAGAACACTGTAAACACTGAACACCTACTGTGAAACATGGAGGAGGCTGAGTTACGTTCTGGGGCTGCTTTGCTGCATCTGACACAGGGTGTAATGAATCTGTGCAGGTACAATGAAATCTCAAGACTATCAAGACATTCTGGAGTGAAATGTGCTGCCCAGTGTCAGAAAGCTTGGTCTCAGTCACAGGTCATGGTTCTTCCAACAAGATAACAACCAAAAACACACAGTTAAAAACACCCAAGAATGGCTCAGAACAAAACACTGGACTATTCTGAAGTGGCATTCTATGATCCCTGATCTAAATCCTGTTGAACATTTATGAGAGGAGCTGAAACATGCAGTCTGGAGAAGACAGCCTTCAAACCTGAGACAGCTGGAGCAGTTTGCTCATGAGGAGTGGACCAACATACGTGGACAGGTGCAGGAGTCTCACTGAGAGTTACAGAAATGACCTGATTACAGTGATTGACTCAAAGGGTTGTGCAACAACACATTGAGTTAAGGGTACCATCATTTTTGTCCAGGCCAGTTTCATTAGTTTGTTTTTTAAATTAATTCTCTTGGACTGCAATTCAAAAGCAAAGTCTGATTTTCATTAGTTGATTTTCAGTAATTTTTTATTTATTATTACTTTTGTCAGTTTCAGCTTAATTCAGTGACCATGTGGGTTGTTCTCTCTTTAATGGAAGGGTACCAACAATTTTGTCCACTTCTGTATAAGGCTAAACAGCACAACCCTCAGTAATTCATTAAAACACCTACTTACCGCCATCTTTGATAAATCATGTGATGTTTAAATAGATCTGAGCGTAACACATGTCTGTAAAACAGCTGTTCTGGGGTGCTGGTTTGGCGGAGTGGTTAGCACCCCATGTGCATGCTTCTGCCGGTCCAGGTTCGGGTCCCGCCTGTGGCCAGTTTGCGGAGTGTCTTCCCCTACTCTCTCTCTCCCTTTCACGGGCCTATCCACTGTCTCTCTCCTATCAATAAGGGCACAAAATGCCCAAAAATATACATTTAAAAAAACAAAAAAAAACAGCTGTTCTGATTGAATGTTGTGGCACATGTAAACACCAGATTGGAATAGATCACGTCACATGTTAACAGTTGAGAAAAAATCTGCATGTAAACCTGGCTACTGACTTGAACCTTTTCCGATCTCCTCCTCAGTTCATCACAGAGAGATACGCCGCTCACCTCTCTCAGCTGGAGTATTACCACGGCTCTCGACCGGCGAAGTCCAGCAGTGCTCGCATGGTGCTACGCAAAGGCAGCTTCGGCCTGGGCGCTAACAGGGACTTCCTGAGGAAGAGGAACCACCTGCTGCGCACCATCTCCTCCCAACCGGCGCCCAGCTCGCCCACGGGCAGCATCCACAACAGACCGGAGCGCACGCAGAGCCAATCGGACGGTGATTGCCTGGAGCGGCTGGAGAGCATCCACAGCCACAGCCAGGGGGCGACGCAGCACAGCATGAGCATCACGGCCAGCTGCTGGGGCCGCAGCAGCAGCGCCAAGCTGGAGCCGGGCGTCCTCGGCCCCAAATGAGTTCAGGGAGACACAACGTTTGAGAGATTTGACAAAAACATGCAAGAGTGACACAAGTGTGGCCTGCACCTGAAGGGAAGATACCACAACAACAACACGAGGTGCTACAAACCAATAAACTCACAGTCACACTCCACACTGCGTCTGAACAGAGGTTATGGCTTTATTTATAAAACACAAACATGCATGAGGCATTTCAAGGAGCTTCTTCCTGAAGCAGAAACCCGCACACGCAGAGTGAACTGTAGGAATCAGACTGTTTCTACTGTTTAATATTTATCAGGCTTCAGTGTGAGGCCGCTTTTCCTCCCGTAGATCACATTGATGACATCATCAGCATGACATAAACCCTCCATGTAAACAATGGAAAGAAGCACAGAGACTGTGGACGTGGTTTTCTTTACTTTGTACTTTTTTCTACTCTACAGTGGGCAAAAGTTTTTACAGCCACTCTATAAAAATGTACAAACTCTGCGCTGATGACACAAAAGTGGATGAATTTGTTCTTGAGACCGCAAAGAGTCACGTAAGTTACAGATGGACGGACATGATCCATAAATTAGCAGGTCGACCCCGGTGTGTGATGTTCCCTGATCAGAGGCAAGCCGATTAAAATCTGTGCCCCTTGCAGGGTTGAAATGCCGATCTTAATCCGATCTAAATCCCCTCCAAACTGCCAACAGGAGCCGATTGTTACCGGGTTTATACAGGTTTTTTGGGGTTTTTTGGTCCGTTTGAAAGGAGTATAAGAGCTGATGAAGGGCGGCATCTTGGGAGTGTAAAACTCTAGAGTGATAGTCCGGCTCGACAAGCTCTGTAACGGTATTGGATGCTAAAAAACTGATCCATTTTTAGCTCTTCTGATGTGATTGACCGTCCCTACTCTTTCATTCTTTCTGCAAAGCTTAGATCACGTCTCTGTGAACCACTCAGTCCAGTTTCATTTGTTCTCTCGTTCCTCCTCAGGCCAAAGATCCCTCCATGGAGCAAACAGATAAATCTTTAACCTCTACAGCCCCAAAGTACCTGATTTCAGGAATGCTTACACGCTCTCCAACAAAAAGTAAGAAAAAGTGAACTGTTTTCAAAATCCTCGCCTGACCATATTGTTATAAAACCTCTCTAATTTTACTCTGCTTCACTTTATAACAACAATCCTTTGCAGAGATGGTGTAAGAATATTTTATCATTCATTTTTAGAGTTTTACAGCCACTTTAGCTTCATTTCCAAGAGATATACACAATAAAAAGTTGTTGTTTTTCGGCGAGGATGAAATGTTAAAACTATTCTGACTTCTATCTTCATTTACTCTGTCCCTGGAACACATATACTAATAATTCCTCATCTGGACAAATCTCTCAAGTGTTACTTTTATTATAACACCAAAATAATTCAAACAGACCTTGTGGTTTCTTTATGAGTTTGTCATTTTCGAGCAGAAGGCTTAAAGAAGGGGCTGTAGAGGTTACCTTCGTTTGACGGGGACACTTTCCTCCCCGGTTTTAAAGTTATGGTGCGTTCCACTCACGTCAGAACTGGGAGGAGGGAAATTTCATCACATCCCAGCTCGACATGTTCCAGTTTTGAGCTGGTAAAGACGGAAAAGTGACATATCTGATCAGAGCTCGGACCATCCCAGTCCAGAGGTCAGCTGGAGCGCACCGTAAGTCCACCGATCTGGTTTTTCTGCACCTTAAAGACTCAGACCTGAAGGGAAAACTGCTGAAAGGTTATCGTGCCAAAGTAAACAGTACAGAGTGATGGGCTGTACGCTGGGGGAGGATTTAAAAAGGGTCTGGGATCTCCTGTGTAAAAACCTGTAAGTATGTATTGATGCCTTAAGAGGCGTGTGTGTACATAGTTGTTCTTCTCCAGTGCAGGGCCCTGTTCTACGAAGCAGGATTACTGCCTAGCGAGGTAGCTTTGAGAATAAGTTCCAGATTCCCTGTTCTACGAGACGGGATCACTCCTTAGCGAGGCGAGTCTCCACAGCAACATGTGCTGAACGGCTAACCTGCTCCGGGGCAGGTTAGGATCCAGGATTGAACTTCGAGGAAAATAAAAACCCCGCCCACCAACCAATGAGCTGACCCGATGGCTGCAGCTCCTCTGCAGGAGTAAAATCTGGGGGAGGAATCCCCCCCAAATCTTTTTGTGTAGCCTACTTTGATTGCTGCTGAAACGAAACCAGATTTAGAGTCACTACACAGTAGCCCACATTACACTTGCTACAGGTAGTTAAAGGGAATGAAGAACTCTCATTGCCATAACAAGATCTTCAATGTTAACACTTTAGTTCCATGACTAAAATTTGAGATGTAATTTTGACCCCTTAAAATTACCTATGGAGTTATCAGACTTTCATCTACAGGTATAACAGTATTGGAAAATGCTTTACAAACATAATTTCAGCCCACATAAAGCCATCATTTGGAACAACAGATATATCTTGCATAAAAGGAAGTCTGTTCTATAAAAATTGGATGGAAAAAGTGGTTTGGGCTGTAATACATTTAATGGATAAAGATGTAATATATTAAATCATACCAATTTCAATCTGAAATTCCAAATAAATTGTTCTTACAAACAGTATTCAAACGTGATAAAAAGCTGTTCCTGTAGCCTTGTTTAATTTGATCAGAGAAACTCTGAAATATTCTGCTGTCACACCTGTAGGCTACTTAACAATCTTTTTATTGGTGAATATGATTTATTTGACCGTAAGTGTAATAACAAAATTTTGAGAAGTCTTACCACAAAGGAATTCTTTCCTCTTCCTATTAAAAGAAATATCACTTTTCAGGCTTTCTCCAAACTTGATTTGGTTAAACTAAGAACTAGATATTTAGACTTTCCATTGTTGCCAACAATGAAAGAAGTTCATTTTAAGACTATTAATGATATCTATCCATGTAATGAATTTTTGAGAAGATGATTTAATATAGATAAGAATGAATATACGTTTTGTCATACAGAAATTGAAACACATGAACATCTGTTTCATGATTGTAATGCTATGAAGATTTTTGGGGAAATAATTCATGCATGGCGAAATGCAAAATACGTAATACCTGTTTTTAATTATCATATGATCAAATTTAGAATCTTTGTAAAAGATAAAACTGTTGAATTTTTATATAATAATATGTTTATTTTGGGAAATTCTATATCCACAAATGTAGATTCTTCAAAGTTACTCCCAATTTTGCTGCATTTAAGAACGACCTTAAATTATTTTCTCGATCTTTAAAAAAGATTGAAAAAGAAAGTGCCTCAAGACTCTAAGAAATTCTTGATTTGTATATGAGTTGAACCCCTTGTAAATGTTTTCATTGAATTGTTTATGATTTTTTTTTTTGTTTTTTATTTCTTTTATTATTTTGTTTTATATATTGGTTAGTGATGCTGCTCAGTGATTTTTGAAGAATGTACAATGCAAAATATGCCTGTTTGTTACATGAAATGGCTGAATGAAGAATTGAAAAAAAAAAAAAACTTCTGTTCCATGACAATATTTGATTGCCCATCTTAAAATTGTGACAGGAATTCATGTCGGGCTCATGTGGCCTATATGCCACACAAAAAATGTAAACATGATAGAAATGAACAAATGAATGAATTCATCTTGGAAATGAATCAGATGTTTTGCGCGCTATACTTATGCATTGAGACTGTCAGAAATTTTCTGCCAGCGCTCCTTCAGTGCTTTTGACATTTATTAGATGTTTTAATTCTTCATACTCTGTCATGATCGCCTCCTGCTCCTCCTGTGCGAAGTATGCAGTCCTTCGCTCTCCGGCCTGCTCTGATGCTCCAGACTGGTCCATGTTCGCGATTGGTCAGATGCGGCGGGCTCCGCCTTATATGCGTGCACGCGCTCATTGCAAAGCTGGATCCACTTATGAGGTTGATAACCAGCGTCGTTGAACCATGTAGCGAGACCGCCGGCTACCGCGCTCAGTTCAGCGAGGTAGCTCCAAGGCTATCTCGCTAGGCTGAACTTGCTTCGTAGAATAGGGCCCAGCTCCATGGGATTTGCAGGATTTCCAGCTGGAACACTCACTTTCATACTTTTATCTATGAAACCTTTCACAGAAATAAACCCTGTAATTTTTTTTCAAATCCTATTTTATATTAAGTGTAGCAGTGATAGTGGAAGACCTCCATTTTGACCCCCTTGAGAAATGACAACTCCGTCAGTGTATTGATGATTCAAAAATGCCCAGTGTCTTATTTTCTAGACAATATTGTCCTATCATGAGCAAAGGTCAACAAGAGACAAGAGTTCCCCATCATTTCTTGAAATAATGTAAAAAAAGGTTTAAATCATGTTGGGTCTTTTTGTCAACATTTGAGGCCAAAATTTCTTCCAAAAGTGGCCCAAATAACGTAGAGAAAACAATCGTTTTTTTAATTGTATTTTTTTTTATTCACACCTTAAGTTCAGAATAATTTATTTTCTTAAACTCAAATTGTCTGTCTTGATTTCACACATTAATTTTTCGAGCTGCTTTGGAAAAACTTTAGTTTATTTAATTTAATATTTTTTTCTTTTACACCTACTTTTTTAACCTCTATATTTGAATTTAGTTAAATAAGGATTTAAGTATGAGTGATACTTAAATAAAAGTACATTAAATGTAAGTTTTCTGAATAAAAAATTAACAAATATTGGGTTATCTGAATTCAAAATAATTTTCCTCAAATAAAATTAAGTTTTGAACTAGCCCTTAGTTAAAATTTGCATTAATTGTCATTTCCCTAAATTCAAAGAGCTTGACCATTTAAGCTATTCTTTAAAAAAAAGTAAATTTAAGTTTAATAAATCTAAATTAACAATATCTAGTTGTTACAAAAGAAATCTCTTTTGGATAACTGGTGACTCCATGTTGCCCCTATGTTTGAGTGTGAGTGTGAATGGTTGTCTGTCTCTCTATGTAGCCCTGCAATTGGCTGGTGACCTGATCAGGGTGTACCCTGCACCCTGATGCATCTGCCTAAAAATAATGATAGATCTTTTTAGTAACAATCCACTGACTTTATCTACAGTGAGTATGTCAAGCAAGAAGCAAGAGAGAGGAAAAAGAGAGAGGGACTGAGAGATGGAAGAAGAAGAAAGGTGACAAGCAGAGACAGAAAGTGAGAGAACAGTTGAGGAGGGATGAAGTGAGGAGGAACAAGGACCAGAGAGGAGAAGAGAAAAGGATGATGCAAGGAGGAAGGGGAAGGCCAGAAACATATAATCAGTGGTTAGAGGATAGGATGAAGGGGGCCTTAGAATAAAATAAGGAAGGAGTGGAGAAAGGATTTCCTGTGTCCGTACGTTTCTTAACATGAGCATGGAATGTGCACCGATCCACACTGCAGAGGTGCATCAGCGGAAAGGTGACAGGTTGTGACCATATATCAGGGCGGAAGCCCTACCTTGATGAGGAGGCAGAAAAGGAGCTTGATGCCACGCTCAAAACCTTGGCGCAGAGGGGGTTTCCCTTGACAAAACGTGATGTCCTGCAGGCTGCCTTCGATTTCGCAGCTGTGAACAAGATACCTGGTTTTTCCAAGACAGCAGGGAGGGCTTGATATTACTGGTTCAAAAACTTTCTCAAGCGCAACCCAGAGTGTAAGAGCCATTTGTTTATATTTTGACTTTATTTCATGTTTGGTTATGTTTCTTTATTTGCTTTCTACCGCCACTTGAGGGCGCAGTATTCCTGATTGTTGAAGGGCGCAGAGGTTACTTAATCAATCAGAGAATAATGGATCAGGTGTTGTTGCTTGAATGTGTAATGGTAAAATTAATCATTCATTTATTTTTATTCCACAGGTATAACTTTGGTTTGAATCACTCTGAGTTGATCTTATGTTAACCTCATATAACCCCTGAAGTTATTAACTATGGTCTGAGGTTCATTCTCACAAAACAGAATGCAGGTGCAGGAAAGGTCAGAGATAGAACTTACAATGGGCCTCAGAGACCAAGAATGTTTGTGAGATATATCAGATACTTGTGCCATACTCCCTCTTCTGCATGTGAGATAAACGAAAGCTGAAAGTTTCAACTTGGAGACTAATGGGGAGGGAGTTGATGGGAAAATGGTGTGACCTGGGATACTGTCTCACATGAACAGAAAAGGGAGGTGTTTTATGCTTAGGTATGACGTTTTTGTTTCATGATTTGCCTGTATGCTTTTAAGAATCTGTATGTTCTTTTGTCCAGCAGAACTCTCTCTGCAGACTTGTGTGCTGTATGACAGACTTCTCTCTTGCAAGATAATAAATATTCACAAAGACATCTTTTGACTCAAGATCCTTTATTGATCCTCAGCTTTGATCAGAAATTGCCACGACAAGTGGAGGTGGAAGGCAAATAGTTTTTTGACCGTGAAGGTAAAATAAAACAGTTTTCGTTAAGTATTAAGATTTGATTATTATGACAGAGCAGAAGTTTTGCCCACTTTGATTTTGTTCGTCGACACGTTTGTAACATAAGAAAATAAATTTAGGTTGTTTGAAATCATTCACGCTTCAACTATTGCCATCAATCAAGCAATCAGGTGACTTTATTTTTGCTTTGTAACGTTTCATTGGAGAAAAGTCACTACAAATAAAGTCAAAAACTGCCTACGTGGGAGATCGTCGTGGCTTCACACTGACAGCGTAATAGGACAGCGCTGTAGACTGGAGCGGGTGAATGAAGACCACGCTGTAGCTGCATTAGCTCTTGAAGCTGTTGGACCCGCTGTAGCTGTTGGAGCCACTAGCCGCTGTAGCCGTGGGACCCGCTGTAGCTGTTGGAGCTGCTGGGGCCGCTGGAGCCGCTGTTGGACCCGCTGGAGCCGCTGTAGCTGTTGGAGCTGCTGGAGCTGCTGGAGGGTCGAGCTGTCACCAGGGGAACCGGGACGCCATCAACAAGGTACCTGCATGCCGGCCATCATAGGGGTATGTGTAGCGCTATACAAATAAATTAAATGGCCATAGTGGTAACGTTACCAGTAAATGTGTGCACACAACTTTGCGCGTAAAATCCAATGCATTGGTGTTGACTGTCGGAAAAGAACCATACACGTTTACGTCGTATCTTTATTGGAGACTAATAATTTGCATAATCATGAGTAATATAAACGACAAGGACAAGACTGAACTCTTTACTGAGACAGAAAAACAGGTGGATTTATGTGCAAATGAGGGAGCTTCATCTGTGATGAAGCAGCCTGTTAAAATGACAGAAAAGGCCATTTTGGCAGAGGTTGAAAGCTTGCAAAAGGAAAGAAAAGGGTATTTCAAAAAGACGGGCAGTCTCAAAAATGCAATGATTGATTTGATGCATGAAAAAGGCTTTGTCAAAGAGGTGAGAAATGCTGTTGAAAGGTACAAAAAATTATGTGATGATGTTCTATCAACTCATGTGTCTCTGTTAAAATTTTTACCACGTGTTGAGTATGAAAGACATGAAATGTGGTTCAAGGTAAAAATGACCCTGTCAATGAATTTATTATTGAGGTAACAGAGTGGTTGCGCTGTCATGAAAACTGCCATGAGGGTGAAGGTACTGAGGATGTTGAGCCTCAGCCTCAAACTGAGCAAGTTCAAGTGGAGCCCTTTCACAGCATTTCCAACATCCAATCAAACACTTCCTCAAAAAACGGCAGATCTACCATGTCCTTACGTCGCAGAGTGGAGGCAGAACAAGCTGCAAACATAGCACGAGCTGCTGCACTTCAGAAAAAGCATGCTTTGGAGGAGCAAGCAGAGCAACTAAGAAGGAAACAGGAACAACTGGAAATGGAAACACAAATAACAGCATCTGCTGCAAAGTTAACAGTGCTAAATGCCTCACCATGTGGAAGTGTCATCAATAAACACAAACATTCAGATGGGAGGTCTTCCAATTTCAAGCAGATTCCTCTTTCAAAAGAAACTATTCCAACAATGAGGCCCCATCCACACAAAGCCAAACCGAGGTCTAAACGCATACGTTTTTTTGCCGAATCTGTGTATCATCCATACGAAGACGGCGTTTTGGGGGTCTGTAAACGATCATTTTTGAAACCAGGTTCCAGAGTGGAAAGATTTTGAAACGCTGTATACGCAGCTCCGTGATTACTGGCTCTCCTTAACTTTTCAGATACGCTTACGTCATAGTTTCATACAGTCATTGACACACATGTGCCACACACGCAACAACAATGGCGGTGTACGTGAAGCATATGAGCGGATGAAGCTACTATCCCTGTTGCAGCAAAATCTCTTTCTCAATCACCACCGAGTTGAACAAACAATTATCGAGGACACATTACGGCACTTTATGATCACTTTACCACAATCTCTGTTTACAACTTTGGCGCAAGTGCGCATGCGCACTGTTTTTTTCGTCTGTTTCTGCTTGTTTCTGTCAAAACGTCACAGTGCCCCTAGACGTCTGGCATA
Organism: Scarus forsteni; assembly: GCA_036419115.1. NCBI lineage: Eukaryota > Metazoa > Chordata > Actinopteri > Labriformes > Labridae > Scarus > Scarus forsteni. Next base: position 11,885,468 of record JAZDUH010000066.1, on the reverse strand, counting down.
TGTTTTACAGTGTTTCGATGCGTATTGAGTGCATTCATATGGACGCACACATTTTCTGAGACGCCTTCGTCTTTATGACGATCGTTTTGGAAACTGTTTAGCGTTTTGCCTTTGTGTGGATGAGGCCTGAGGATGGAATCAAGGGAACAAACATCTGTTAAGACACAGGAGCAACTCCCATCTACTCGACTACATCAGCAGCAAGCATCTGCAATATCAAATGTAGACGATACTGTTTCACTTACACCTGCTCAAGGCAATGGAGATCTTTACAGCTTGTTGCACAAGCAGAATGAATTAACAGCACTTCTGGCACAAACACAAAGCTTACAATTACTGCCACGCAGAGAAGTGCCTATTTTTACTGGAGATCCTCTGCAATTTTGAACATTCAAAAGAACATTTGAACATTGTGTGGAGTCAAGGGTACCAAAGGAAGACTGTTTGTACTACCTCGAACAATTCACTGGGGGGCAGCCTAAAGAGCTGGTGCGCAGCTGCCAACATTTAGCACCAGGCCATGCTTCTGATGCAGCCAAAGATCTTCTTACCAAACATTCTGGAGATGAAACGAAAATCACAGCTGCCTATTTGAATAAAATAATTGAATGGCCTACTGTCAAGGCAGAAGATAAAAAGGGACTGCATGCTTATGCATTGTGCTTGGCTGAATGCTCCAATGCAATGGAAGAGCTAAGATATTTGGATGAGCTCAATATGCCAGCCAATATGAAAATAGTTATACAAAAGATTCCATACAAGCTGAGAGAGCGTTGGAGAGCAAAGGCATGTTCAATTCTTGAGACCCTAGGACGCAGGGCTAACTTTAAGGATATTGTGGAGTTTATCAACTATCAAGTCAAGATCATTTCAAATGCAACTTTTGGCGACATTCAAGACACTCAAGTCAATGCAAAGGGAAGCAACAAGATTCAAGGAAACAGGGCACAACAAAGGTCACAACTAAAGCGAAATAGTTTTGCAACTGCTGTCTTTTTGTCAAATGAACCATCTGTGAATGCCAACAAGAGAAGCATACAAACTCAAACACAAAATATATCATCAATAACCTCAAACATCTCCTGCTTGTTTTGTACGCAACGGCCTATGTTGGATCAATGTGCACAACTGAAAAAGAAATCACATCGAGAGAAACTGGACTTCCTTAAAGAGAAAGGAGTGTGCTTTGGTTGCCTGCACACAGGGCACATGAGTAAAGACTGTGGTAAGCGCATATCATGTAAAGTGTGTAACCAGAAACACCCCACTGTTCTTCATATTGAGAGACGAGAGAAAAGTAAAGAGGATGAAGGGTCAAAAGAAAAGTTGGTGAGTGGCACAGCTGTCTCCACATGTGGTCATACAGGGGCCGGGGGCAGTAACGGCATCCTTTCAATCTTACCTGTCAATGTCAAGTGTACAAAAGGAAACAAAGTGATTCAAACATACGCTTTTTTGGATCCAGGGAGCACTGACACTTTCTGTTCTGAGAGGCTAAAGAGAAGCTCAACCTTAAAGGAAAAAAAAGAAACATTCACATGCGCACCATGACCAACAGCACTCTGGTGCCCAGTTACATAGTCGAAGGCTTGGAAATTTCTGGACTGACAGACAATCATTATTATCAACTTCCCAGTGCATTTACACAAAACGGAAATGCCAGTAACATCAGATAACCTAATCAGTGAAGCAGATTTTAAAAAATACTCCTATCTCAAAGATGCATACATACCTCGTATCAACGCCGATGTTGAATTGTTGATTGGCACAAACGCCTCAAAGTTAATGGAACCATGGGAGGTGATCAACAGTCAGGGTGAGGGACCGTATGCAGTGCGAACTCTTCTTGGCTGGGTGATTAATGGACCTTTACAAGGGAACCATGCAGCACTATCTGAAAATGGTCACCAAACTGCATTTGTTAATAAAATTGGTGTTGACCGACTGGAAGAGATGTTGATAACTAAATACAACCAAGATTTTAGCGAGAAGCTTGCCAATGACAAAGAAGAGATGTCAGGAGAAGAAAAGAAATTCATGGAAATAATGGAAAGTTCAGTTCAACTGAAAGATGGTCATTACATGATCAAACTGCCTTTCAAAAACAAAAACGTAAACATGCCAAACAATATTTCTGTTGCCAGACAGTGTGTCAGATAATTTCGAAAAAAGCTTCAAAGAGATGTCATTTTTCATACGGAATACTCAAACTTCCTGTCTGATGTGATCAACAAAGGATATGCAGAAAGGGTACCTGAGCATCAATTGGAGCGTGCTGAGGGAAATGTTTGGTATCTCCCTCACCATGGAGTGTGTCATCCTCAAAAAGGCAGTCTTCGAGTGGTCTTTGACTGCGGAGCAGAATTCAGGGGAATGTCGCTTAACAGTCAACTGTTACAAGGACCAAATCTAACCAGCTCATTGGTGGGTGTTCTCATGCGGTTCAGACAGGAACCTATAGCTATTATGGCAGATGTTCAAGCAATGTTTCATCAGGTAAAGGTGGATGAACAACATTTGGATTTTTTAAGATTTTTATGGTGGCCAGAAGGAAACTTGGATCAGGAGCTTGTGCAGTATCACATGACTGTTCATCTGTTTTGAGCATTGTCCTCTCCTAGTGTTGCATGTTATGCCCTGCGGAAAGCAGCAGATGATAATGCACACAAATTTTCAACAGAAGTAACTGACACAGTCAAATTTAACTTCTATGTTGATGATCTCCTGAAGAGTCTGCCATCAGAGGAAGATGCCATTGTTATGATTAAAGACCTCAAAGCTATCTGCCAAGCTGGCGGTTTTAATCTGACAAAATGGTTGAGCAACAGTCGTGAAGTGTTTTCTGTCATCCCTGAAGAACATAAATTCAAAAACTTTCAGGACTTGGATCTGGACAGGGACAAACTGCCACTTGAAAGGGCTCTTGGACTACATTGGTGTATTGAGACGGACAGCTTCAAATTCAAATTCAGTATCAAGGACAAACCACACAAAATGTGGATTGCTTTCTATGATAAGCTCTGTCTATGACCCTTTGGGCTTCTTGGCTCCATTCACCATCCCAGCAAAAATCATTTTGCAGGACTTGTGTAGACTGAAATGTGGATGGGATGAACCAATTCCCCAGTCATACCAACAGCAATGGAACAAATGGCTGGAAGACTTAAAAAAGGTCGAAAACTTCATTATAAACCGATGTCTCAAGCCTCAAGACTTTGGCCAAATCACATCTGCTCAAATGCATCATTTCTGTGATGCCAGTGAGACTGCTTATGGCACTGTTACTTATCTCAAGTTACAGAATGATAAGAACGAGGTCCATATTACTTTCTTGCTTGGCAAAGCCAGAGTTGCGCCGCTAAAACAAGTGACTGTACCTCGCTTGGAGCTCACAGCGGCAGTTCTTGCTGTCAAGGTGGACAAAATGCTGTCGATGTTCTGGACAGATAGTACATCAGCCCTAAAATACATAAAAAACGAGGATAAAAGGTTCCTAACATTTGTTGCTAACAGGATAGCAATGATCAGAGAGTCATCAAATGTTGCTCAGTGGAGATACATTCCCACAACTCAGAACCCAGCAGATGATGCCTCTAGAGGGCTGAAAATTGAACACTTGGTTCAAGGAAGATGGATAGAAAGTCCACAATTTCTGTGGGAACCAGAAAGAGAATGGTCAAGACATCGTGGATACAGAAATTGTTGACGATCCAGAGGTCAAAAAGAGGATCGCTGTGAATGCAGTAGTCACTGAAAACACTGTCAACCCCACCCAGCAATTAATTCATTACTTCTCTACTTGGAAAAGGTTAAAGGTTGCAGTAAGTTGGATTCTTAGGCTGAAGGAGATTCTGATTTCTCTAAGTCAAAAGAGAAAACAACTTAGTTCTGTGTGCATTGATGTTGATAGTAATCAGTTGGCAAACATCAACTCAGAGATGGAGAAACTGAAAGCCACATTTAGAAACCAGAAACTTTCAGCTGATGATCTGTTTGAGGCAGAAATGGCCATCATTTGCTTTAGCCAGAGTGACAGATTTCACAATGAGATTGCTGCACTTAAATCTGAAAAATCTAAAGTGAGGAAAAGCAGTACAATATACAATCAATCAATCAATCAATCAATCTTTATTTGTATAGCGCCAATTCATAACAGGTGTTATCTCAAGACACTTTACAATAGAGCATAAAGCTCTTCATTTTATGGATACACATATATGCATAGATACATATATACATATAGAATACACATATACATATATATACAAATATATACATCCAACACCCAACATGAATCCATATAGCCAATCATGGATCCCTCCATCATGGCTCAAGAAAAAACCTTCTGTTAAGCAGCAGGAAATCTTGAATGTGGATCCCAGTCTCATGATGAACAGCAAATCCACACGATGCTGTGTTGGGTGTGAGGGTGAAGGAAGGGAAGTAAGAGGAGACAAGTGGACGATGTAAGAACTAAAGTTAGGGACAGGTCCATGTATCATCGGCCTGTCGTCTGATTCCTTAGAGGTTAGCCTCTTGAGATGCTACATCTCATTTCTGGAGGGTCCTCATGTCTGAATGGTTGTGGTGATCATTTTCTAGAAGTATAATCTTAGATATTCAAACTGAAAATAAGAACTTATGGTAGTGACGAACTCATGGGTGCCCAGACCACAAGTGCATCCCAACCATATTTGTCTCCGTTAAGTATAAATGTGTTAAAGGCCTCTTGAGATGTGACATCCCATTTTCAAGAGGGACTTCATGACTATGTGGTAATAAGAAATAGATACTGTAGGTGTAACGATCATGGATATGGAGATCATGCTAATAACTACATGAACAGCTATAATGATAATGAGAATGGAGTGTTCCTAATAAAATGGCCAACTATGTGTGTCATGTTTATAGCTGTAGTTTTGAGGCTTCATGACTCCACAGCAGCAGGCAGTCTCCACCAAGGATCCCAGGCCACCTACAAGACAAGAGCCAGAGGCGAGTACAGGAGCAAACAAAAGGGGCAAAAACAGATGTGGAGAGAGAGAGAGAGTGATAGAGCCCATTGTGCCAGACCCTCCCCGGCAGTCTAGGCCTATTACATCTAAACTATGAGTCTAGTTTATGAACTAATTTATTTATTTATTTATTTATAACCTATAAGCTGGTCCCTAACTGAAAGCTTTATCAAAGAGGAATGTTTTAAGTCTAACCTTAAAGGTAGAGAGAGTGTCAGACTCGAACTGTGTTCGTAAATTGTTCAGAGAAGAGGAGCCTGATAACTGAAGGCTCTACCTCCCATACTACTTTTGGAGATTGATGGCACCACAAGTAGGCCAGCATCTTGGGAGCGTAATGTTCTAGAGGGTTGTCGGCACTACAAGCTCTTCAAGATAGACTGGTGCCTGTCCACTGAGAGCTTTATAGGTGAGGAGAAGAATCTTGAATTCTATTCTATATTTAATGGGAAGCCAATGCAGAGAAGCTAAAACAGGAGTAATGTGGTCTCTTCTCCTAGTTCTAGTCAGTACACGTGCTGCAGCATTTTGGACCAGCTGAAGCGTCTTAAGTGACTTGCTGGGACAGCCTGAAAGCAGAGAGTTACAATAGTCCAGTCTGGAGGTAACAAAAGCATGGACTAGCTTTTCAGCATCGCTCTGGGACAGGATAGGCCTGATTTTAGCGATGCTACGAAGATGAAAAAAGGCTGTTTTTGAAATTTGCTTTATGTGGGAGTTAAAGGATAGATCCTGATCAAATAGCACTCCTAGATTTCTAACAGTTGTGCTTGGTGCCAGGCTAATGCCATCTATGGCAGTTAAATCACTAGAAAAGGATTCTCTAAGGTGTCGAGGGCCCAGCACAATAACCTCTGTCTTGTCTGAGTTAAGAAGAAGAAAATTTCTGGCCATCCAGGTTCTGATGTCCTTTAAACAGGCATCTAGTTTATCTAAGTGGTTTGTCTCACCTGGCTTTAATGATACATAGAGCTGTGTGTCATCAGCGTAACAGTGAAAATTAACAGAGTATTTCCTCATGATATCACCAAGGGGAAGCATATATATAGAGAAGAGAATTGGACCTAGCACTGAACCTTGAGGAACCCTGTAACTTAATTTAGTGTACACAGAGGATTTGTTGTTCACGTGTACAAACTGATATCTATTGGATAAGTAGGACTTAAAGACTGGATCCAGTGTATGAAGGAGGATTTCTAAGAGTTGGGGGACGGCTAAGCAGATCTTCCATGCCAGAGGATACAAAACATCCACTCCTGTTAGCCAAAGACCAACAAATTTCAACACTCATACTACGGCATGTTCATGAACAAGTGGGTCACAGTGGCAGGAACCAGGTACTTTCCAAGCTGAGAAAAAAGTATTGGATCACAAATGCAGATTGTGTTGCAAGAAAAGTTATTAACAAATGCTATGTCTGTAGACTTCTGCGAGGAAAAATGGGTGAACAGAAGATGGCAGACCTCCCCACTGAAAGAGTTGTTCCAGATTTTCCACCATTCACAAATGTTGGTGTGGATTATTTTGGTCCTATTAATGTGAAACGAGGACGTTCTACTCTAAAGCGCTATGGAGTTGTTTTCACTTGCATGTCGAGTCGAGCAGTTCATCTAGAAGTCGCATATGCACTTGATACAGATTCGTGCATCAATGCGCTTCGCAGATTCATCTGTCGCAGAGGACAAGTCTCTACCATGCGATCAGATAATGGAACCAACTTTGTAGGGGTGGAAAAGGAACTAAGAGAATCATTGGCTTCACTGGACCACAATAAAATTCAAAGAACCATGGCTCAAGAAGGAATCAAATGGGTTTTCAACCCTCCTGCTGCATCCCATTATGGTGGAGTATGGGAACGTATCATCCGCATGATCAGGAAAGTTCTAAACACTGTGCTCCGACAGCAGCATCTGGATGATGAAGGACTTCACACAGTGTTTTGTGAAGCTGAGGCCATCCTTAACGATCGCCCTATAACAAAATTGTCAAATGACCCTAATGACCTTGAGGCATTAACGCCGAATCATATGTTGTTGCTGAAAGGAAAACCAGTACTTCCACCTGGACTTTTTGAAAAAAGGGATATGTATATCAAAAGAAGATGGAGACAATGTCAGTACTTGGCTGATCTTTTCTGGAAACGTTGGACCAGAGAATACTTGCCTCTACTGCAAGAAAGACAAAAGTGGATTATGGAAAAAAGAAATTTTGTACCCAGAGATATTGTTGTTGTCGCTGACTCAACAGCTCCACGAGGGTCATGGATTATTGGGAAAATATTGGAAACAGTTAAAGATAAGAATGGATTGGTCTGCTCTGTATGCTCTCAGACCAAAACCAGTGTGCTGGAGAGACCAGTGACAAAGATTTGTCTGCTTTGTGAAGCAAACGAATGAGAAGTGATTCAGGATTGTTTTGGAAAATATATGTCTATTTAAAGTTGATCATCTGAGCCAGTTTCTGTGGTATGGCCAGTTTTCCAATTTGAATGGAATGGCTCCTTTACGCGAATTGAGTTTGAATTGGTTTGTCTTCTGTCAGAACCAATTAGGGGCCGGTGTGTGAGAGCCATTTGTTTATATTTTGATTTTATTTCATGTTTGGCTATGTTTCTTTATTTGCTTTCTACCGCCACTTGAGGGCGCAGTGTTCCTGATTGTTGAAGGGCGCAGAGGTTACTTAATCAATCAGAGAATAATGGATCAGGTGTTGCTGCTTGAGTGGAGGTGGAAGGCAAATAGTTTTTTGACCGTGAAGGTAAAATAAAACAGTTTTCGTTTAGTATTAAGATTTGATTATTATGACAGAGCGGAAGTTTTGCCTGCTTTGATTTTGTTCGTCAATACGTTTGTAACATAAGAAAATAAATTTAGGTTGTTTGAAATCATTCACGCGTCAACTATTGCCATCAATCTAGCAACCAGGTGACTTTAGTTTTGCTTTGTAACGTTTCATTGGAGAAAAGTCACTACACAGAGCTTGGGATGCGCAAGCCAGAGGTTTTGTCTGTGGCACGCACTGCTGGTCTTAACAAAGAGGTGGTTAGTCAGTGGTTTGATCAGTATGAGAGTCTTTTGATCCAGCTTGGAATTGGGGGCACACCATCACGAGAGAGGGCCACAAGAAAAAGATCTAAACAACCAAGCTACAACCTCACAAGTGAGGAACACCTTAGCTACATTGCCACAAAAAATAAAACCAAACCAAAGCAATCAAAAAAAACCAAAAGGGCCAAAAGGTCAACAGGAAAACACAGCAAGACAACCAGCCATGTCACTTCTTCAAGGCTCGCTATGGTGACCCTGATGACCCAAAGGCAACAGAGGAATGGATCAAGTGTCTGGACTGCTCAATCTGGTGCCATGAGAGCTGTGGCGAAAAGAACGGCATCTGTGATGATGACGGTTTTACCTGTCAGGAATGTGTCTAAATTTGTGTTTTTAGTAGCAGTTTTTGCATAAATCCCATTTTTAGGCCTAGTAGGTTGCAGATTTTATTGTTTTATTGTTTTTATCAATGTGTTTTATGCCAAAGTTCACATTGCCATTTGCGATGGGCATATCAGTTGGTGTTCATTTATTCATTCATTTATTCATCATTTACTATGTAATTAATTGTCCCGATAATATGAAATTGTTCTAATAAAGTATGTTGCCATATTCACAGTTGTTTTACAATAAAAATTAATGACGATCCCTTTGCAGCTGGACTGGCCCAACTTACCTGATAAGCGTCCTATTTCACCTGATCGGCTGGCCCATTTTACCTGAACTCTGCTTGTGTAAAAAAGTTGGCACAGCTTACCTATCAAGAACTGTAGGGCCTAAAAAAATATATTTACTGCATAATTCCAACTCAAAATGTAAAGAAAACAACCATTATTAGCCATAAAACCACATTTTAATAGAATATGTTGTTTTTTGTAAGTGCCTGAAGCTATTTACCAAAAAGTGGCCCAATTTAGCTGATATCACCCGAGTAAAGATGGATGGATTCTTAAAATCAAAATGCAGGTGGGCTGGAAGCAGCTAAACGTGGACTGAAGCTGTATGGTTGGCTCCTGCTGATTTACAAGAATAATATGGTTCAATAAAGGACAATGACTTTATTTTACTGATATCTGTGTAATGATGGAATATTTTTAATCTCCAAACCTACATATGTCCTCTTCTCTTTGTATCCTTCTTCTTTTCTCGGTTCCAGATACAGCATCTCTAAAAGTTAAACTACTCTCTGTTTTGATAATTTTCCCGCTTGACCTCCGACTTCTCACGGACGGATCCACCCGGAGGAAAAGACGGGGGATGTTGATTATTGTCGGTGGCTGTATCTGCCTAAACAGCTAGTTTTCAACATGTTTGGTGTAATTTTTACCAACAGTACTGTCTATAATAATAAGTTAAAGCTTACTCGTAGATGTAGCAGGAGCAGTATTTTTCCAACAAACCATCTTCTGCCCGTACACACCCCTGTCAACATCTCCATAGGGAGCTATGCTACTCATGCCAATGGACTAGTCCATTACGTGGATGCTGATTTGAAGCGAGCAAGGGTTAGACCAGAGACGTTTACAGCGACACAACGGCTCCAAAATCACAACAACTTAAAGGTACTGCTTTTTAAAAAGTTTATTTAAAGTAATTCCTCAAAATATGCTTTCACTGGCCGACCTCAACCATGAAGAAACAAGCTAGTATACATAATTTAACTGCTCATTTTTTACTTTCATTGCATCAGTCAGGATAGACCTGGTCACTGAATATATTATTTTCTTTTTTTGAATTCTCTTAACAGGCTTATAACACTTGACACATTTGAGGACACAACTCTTCTTCAACTGCATATTTAAAGCTGGGGTCTACGATCTGATTTAGATACACTTTTTGTAATACTGGTTAAAATGGTCTTTATGGCCCGATGGTAATCAACTCATAATGTGTTCTTAAAACAGAGCGAAAAAATATCCGCTATCTACAGCAGGAGTAAAACAGGGAAAACACCAACCAATAATCTTGCCGGGATACCTTCTTTTACACCAATCAAATCCCGTCGCCATTCTACGTGCCTGCTGCGCGTGCATTTTCCCGGCGTGCACCGACAGTGCGTGTAGCATGTAGCATGTAGCATGCAGGGAACAGACTCCGCTGGAGAATGCTTACCTTTCAAGTTTTGTCTTTGAAAATAAGGGAAGTCTGCTGTGAGCAGTCCTACAACCTCAACCAGGCTCCAGTATCCCTCACATTTTAAGACAGATGCACAAGAAATCTAAAATAAACTCTATTTTTCTAAGTTTGTTCCGCTGTTGGCTCTAATCTCGCGAGAACTGCCGTCCATGCTACTGCAGGTGGCAGTTCTCGCGAGACTTCTTCTTCTTCGGTGGTTGGCATCCATCATTTTGGAGCATTACAGCCCTCTTCAGGCTAGAGACAGACAGCTAGTTCTCCAAAAATCGCCAACCCCAGCTTTAATTTGTGACAGAGTAAAGTAAAGGTAAGGAGGATCCACAGGCCTCAGGATCCACATTGAAGTTTGAAGGAGGTCCTCAAGATGGCGCCATTAAACATTCAGAGAGATGTGGACAAACCACGAAGGTAAAGTGACTTTTATTTTTTCCTCCACAAGACTCATAGGGTGGCCAAACAGGGCAAACAGCCTACAATGGCTCAGTTAAGTTCAGTAAGATAAAAACACAAGAACAGAAACCAAACCCTCAAAACTCGAGGTCCAAACCTGATTACTCAGCGAGTACACAGTAAAGTACTCTGTAATTCTTGCACATGTAATCCAGTGGGTCATCTTCACAATGATACCAGTTTCATTATGTGCAAATGGAAGAAATGATCACATTTCATTTCAATAATTGGCCAAAAGAAATCTAAATAAATCATGCCATGCAATTCATCAATCTTTATATGGTACATTGTCACACATGCAGGTTGTTTAAGTTGGAAAAAGGGCACCTTAGAGCCAACATTAAAGTAAGACTACTATATTTTACACTTTTGATGGTAAAAAGAAAACAAGAACAGCAAAGAGTATTCAGTAGTAGGGGCAGCTGACTGTTGTTGCTCTGGCAGATGCTTTACTCTTATTGAACTGCATTGAGCTGTTGTCAGCCATTTTCCCTCGTTAGCCACCATCACGATAAAATAAGCTTTTATTATTAAAAATATTACAGCAATAATAGAACATTTTAATCAAATGCATATGAAATGAAGCGAAGCCTGCGAGCTGCGTGTTCTTTCAGCTTCTCTCTCATGTGATCGTCATCATACCTTTTGCTCCGGTGATCCTGATGTCTCTCGTCGTCTCCGATTCAGTGAGTGAGTCTCAGCGGTCATGGGAGGGCGCTGGGCTTAATCCTGAAACCCCAGATTCAGTCCCTGAAGTTCGCTTTGCGAATGAATCGGATCCGTTCGTCCTCGGCGGATCTCCCGCACATCCGCAAACGACTCTCCGGATGATCCGTGCGCCGCCTCTTGGAAGAGCTCTACGCCCGTACCATCACCGAGCAGCCGGCTTCAGCCACGAAGACGTTTTTTGATTGTTTGATGATCCAGCAGAACTCCAGATTCCTTCCGGGGGGAAGGTAAGCGCAAGGTAAAGCGCACTGCCATTGTCCCTCCTGAGCTGGAGCCCGGCGCTGCCTCCCAAGCGAAGCAGCCAGATTCCAGCTTCTCCACAGACGCGTCCGCCCGGTCTGCACGAAGTTAAATCAGCGCTGAACACCATGGAAAACAACGCCGCGCCATGTGAGCCACCTGGGTCCCTCTCCCGTCTCCATAGCTACGCCCGACACCTGTGCATCCCGGTTGACGGCATACCGCAAAGGACCCTGGGATTTGCAGTTCCAATCCTGCCACGGGTTCTCGGTTCCAGCCTACTGCTGCCATTCCTGGTTCTCTAAGGAATCAAATCTGCTCGGGTAATCTCATTCCGTAATCTTTAACATTTGACACAATGATTGAATTATGTCTTCTTCAGGGTATGTTAGATCATCTGCTCGTATCATTATTTTAATCATATTTTATCTATTTTAATCATTCATCTGAGATGTTATGGTTAATCATGGACCTTAGTACATAATTATTTAAAGTAATTTTATTAAACTTTGCCTTTATCTTAACAGGCCATAATATTATTTTGGTGAAGAATCTGCTGTATGGTTCTGAATTTGCACACAAAAATACAGTATGAGGTGTGAAGACTTTTCAGTAGTTCTAAGTCAGACTCAGTAATATTTATTAATCCCCAAGGGGAATTCGGTCGTTTTAGTTGCTCTCATACACACTATAGCAGTGGAAATATCTGATTAAGACATTAGAATAAAGGAGCATTAATTTAACTAAACTAAAACAAAGCAGAATTAAAATAAAGTACAATAGAATAAATACAACCAAATGAAAAGAAAAGGGTTGTAACATGCAGTTCCTTTAAGCAATATCAACTTCCTTATGAAAGAAATAAGCAACAATTAAGTAAAGTGAGACTCTGAATGAGATGGAGGTATAATCAGTATTAACAATTAATAATGTTTACACCACAAATGTAAAGGTAAAGCTAAGGACAGTGATCCAAGAATGTTCAAGTTCCTTACTCTGGCAAAATTTAACTAGGCCTGCAGTGTTTTGAGACACCTACTTAGCTATAATTTCAGGTCTTTCCTATATAATCAGCATGCTGCCAGAAAGCTGAAGGCGATTTGGTTTTTATTACAGAAACAGTCTGTGAGACTTGAAGGACTCTTGAATGAGATGGAGGTATAATCAGTATTAATAATTAATAATTTTACAGCACAAAAGGTAAAGGTAAAGCTATGATAGTGATGTTCAATGTTCAAGTTCCTTTATTTAAGAATTTAAAGAGGCCTGTGTGTTTCGAGACACCATTGTTAAGTAAATTCAACGCAGAGAGGAATTTGTCACCTACTTAGCTATGAAGCTAAATCAGGCACTGCTTTTGTGGGACAGTGGTCCTTTTCTCTCTGGTTGCCCTTTTAATATGGCTTTTTAAAGAGCATAATCAGCATGCTGCTAAAAAGCTGGAAGGTTTTTTGCTCCTTGGTTATTATTACATTATCACAGACAAGTAGTCCGCTTTCTTTGTTAAAAAGAGAATTGTTGAGTCTAAATTTTTACCTCTTCTTGATATGCTGATGTTTTATACATGAATGCCTCTGCTCGGTCTTTAAATGTTGGACAGTGTTCATGGAGTTCTGAGAATTATCACAAACTGTGGATTTCTGACTCATCACTGAACTTTATACTCTAAAGTCAGTTGGATTTCCGTAATTGCACGTAGACGTGGGCACTGGTATGTGTTCATTTACAAAGCATTGTTGATAAAATTGCTGACTATCTTTCCTCCTTCTGAATCTTGATGGATGGATTACATAACCTGAGGTCTTTGAGCTTTATACAGTTTGTTGTTTCCAGAGTCTGAACTGATCTGGGAAAGGGGCTTTTAGCTTCTCTGCACCTTCTGCATGGAATAATCTGCAGACTGAATTTTAAGCTGCAGAGCTCGGCATCTCTGAATGTTTTTAAAATCTGCAATGAAAGCTCTGGAATACAGAGTTCTGAATGTCACAGCTTTAACTAATGGCTTTTTATTGTTTTCCTCTCTTCCTTGTACTGTTGAGTCTTTGTTTTGCTGCCATTCTTGGTCAGGTCTCCCTTGGAAAAGAGATTTGCTGATCTCAATGGGACCAACCTGGTTAAATAAAGTTTAAAGAAAGAAAATATAGATATATATATATATATATATATATATATATATATATATATATATATATATATATATATATATGTATATATATTTCTTTAATAAAATAAATAAGCCCTGCTAGATCCAGAAATAGAGGGCAAGCTCCTTCAAAAGATGTTTCAAAAGGCTGCATGGTTGGTCCTTTCTCAAAATCCCTCTTCTCCATTTCAGGGTGAGCCCTATGGGGGTCTTGACAAGGAATATTCACTCTAAAATATCTCACATTTCTCAGCTCCTCAGGATGCCTCAGTACCAAGTAAACAACCTAATTCCACCTGAGTCATTCTCTATATACTGAGCTTCTGTAGATAACGCTGTGCAGTCATTAATCAGCTGGGGCTGGTGCATGACTGGGGGAAGCAGACAATTTCCACTCCACTCATCTCAGTAGCATCTTTTGGCATTAAGTGGCATTCAGAGTATTTCTCTGTTAAGTAACCTTTTGCTGTCTTAGTAGCCTTAGCACTTTACATCCTTATGAGGCTCAATGCTGAATTCTGTACATGTGAAAACTACCTTTGCTCTGCTCCGCCAGCCACAGTCCAAAAGACAGAGCAGTTTAATGAAGGCTGTTGTTCAGATCTGCAGTTTGGTCTTTGCTCTGCAATGAATGGAATAGCATTTCTGTCTTTTACTAAGTTGAGTCTTCAGATTCTCTCCAGTTTATACTGACACTGCTCCATCTGTTGATTTTGGGGGTTTCTATAATGAGTGGTTTGTAGATGTCTGGCAAACAAAATACTGACCCTCAAGGATCCTAAATCCACCCCCCTCTATGAGCTTTACCCAGTAGTGATGCTTGCTCTGAACCAGGTCTCTTTTAATCCTCAGTATGATCTCACCTTTTCTGATTTGAAAATAGAAAGGACATGTATGCCTTATCCTTGAAGCACTCAAATCTGACAGATCTCACCAATGCACTCATATCAAATTGCAAAACTAAAAATTTTTTGTCCTTTCTCTTCTATGATGAATTATCTGCATCATCGTTCCCCTTCTCAACAATCATCTCCTGGTTCATCAACGGTCACAAACCTATGACGAGATCCTGGTTCTCTTCAATCTGCAAGTTTCTGTTGAGCTGTGGCCTGCCTCCTGGACACTATTCCTCTCACTTCCTGAGGACTGGTGTAACCATGACAGCATTGCTTCATCTGCCACCTCCACACTGGAATCCCTGGTGCGCTGGTCCTTTTCTACACATCAACGCTAAGGAGACTTTACAACAAAGTCATCCAGTCTGCTCAAAGCTCATGAGTTCCTGCATTTGATATTTAAAGACTGCATCCAATTGCTGCATAACTCTGTACTGCATATCAGGTGGTGTGCTTTTCTGCTCATCAACGCTAAGGACACTTCACGAGAAAGTCATCCAGTCTGCTCAAAGCTCATGAGTTCCTGCATTTAGTATTTAAAAATCGTATCCACTTGCTACATAACTCCGTATTACATATCAGGTGATGTGCTTTTCTGCAACGCTAAGGAGACTTCACGAGAAAGTCATCCTGTCTGCTCAAAGCTCATGAGTTCCTGCATTTAATATTGAAAGATTGCATCCAATTGCTGCATAACTCTGTACTGCAGATCAGGTGGTGTGCTGGGGTTAAGTATGTACCAATTCATCATGCTTGCATCTGCATTCTCTAGGTAGTATGTTCCCCTCAGCGAGCGCTGGGGGGAATGGCGACACAGCGGCTGGTGCTTGGGCCCACACATAGTAGTTCACTAGGTAGTATATTCCTCCCAGCGGGTGCTGGGGGGAATGGCGACACGGCTGCTGGTGCCTGGGCCTACACATAGTAGTCACTAGGTAGTATATTCCTCTCAGCGGGCGCTGGGGGGAATGGCGACACGGCGGCTGGTGCCTGGGCCCACACATAGTAGTTCACTAGGTAGCATATTCCTCTCACAGCAGGCGCTGGGGGAATAGCCACACATAGATCTCATCAGCAGCGCCAGCTCCTATCAGTTATGTTTTGGGGCTGTTCTCATATGTTTTGCTCATCACTCCTCCATGCCTTCATGTAAACATTTCTGCAAGGAGTGATGAGACTGGAGCCTGGACGCCAAACCTGTAACATGTATATGCAGCTACAATAAAACAATTGAACGTGAGTTGACTGACTGAAATGAAGCAAAGCCTGCGAGCTAGTTCAGGCAGACAACTCGAGCAGCGCTGCTATTCACATGTCACATTCACATATCATACGTCACACTCCTTACATCAATCCTCCAATCACACTCTCCACCTCTCAATTTGGTGGTGTATTTAAACTTCGGAGCTTACCCATCTCTCCCTCTGCTCGGAAAACGTCTATGCTGCCAGACACTGATTTGCTGCGTGTTCTTTCACCTCCACCCCAGCATCCACCTGCAGGCTCCAGGGGTATTCTCATATGTTTTGCTCATCACTCCTCCATGCCTTCATGTAAACATTTCTGCAAAGGAGTGATGAAACTGGAGCCTGAACGCCAAACCTGTAACATGTATATGCAGCTACAATAAAACAATTGAACGTGAGTTGACTGACTGAACTCCTTCTTAGTTTTGGTGGTAAAATATTTGAAAAAGTGGAAGTCTAAGTTTCACGGCCTTCAAATTTAATTAGATTACCCATTGAAATCCATGTTGCATATTCAGCTGGATGATATGGACCAACATGTTTATTTTAGATTTTTTAGCTGATTAGTGATATTTGATACAAACATACTTTTGTAAAAACATGATCAGTTCCATATGAACTAAATGTCAATTGTCTCACTGGCATGTTATTTTTTTGACATCTCTTTTTATTGAACATGTCACCATGACATTATGTTCACTGAAAATGACATGAATAAAAATATAGCCTTATAAATTAATAGGTAATTTAATGAAGTAAAATATAGAAAGTAAATAGTAATTAAACTCGGGGTGGGTAAAATATCGATTCGTCAATACATTAGCCCCCCCCCCCCCCAATTCAATATTGATCCAGCAAATCCTCTGAATCAATTCACCTCCTGGCCAGTGGGGGGGCAGTGTGTGTGATTTGCGTTGTATGGACGACCACACTCGACCAAACAACAACAAAATGGATCAAAATGAGCAGTAGCAACGTGAAGTTAGCGCCTTCAACTTTTAAATATGACGTTTTGGGTCATTTTGGAGTCCCAAAGAAATCCAGAACACAGGAAATAGACAGAAGTAAGGTCATTTGTAAGCTGTGCCAGACAGAATTAAGCCCCGTTTCCACCAGAGGGTTCAGTTAAGTTCGTCTCGATACGGCTCGCTTGTAACTGACTATAAAGCAAAGCAGTCATGGCCAGCCAAACAAGCCCTGGAGCAACCTCAGCCAGTAAGTGTATCTGACTAGATACTAATAAAAAATCGTGTCCAAAAAATTTCTATAGGTTGGAGGAGTTACATTTTGTGCTTGATAACTGATTTCTTTGTATGAATTTTATTCTTGAAAAATGTTCTAAATATTAGCCAAGGCTTTGCCCCAAGTGAGCCAGTAGTTTTGAGTCTTTGGGCCTCATGCAAGAACCGTTCGTACAAACAAATATGTTCGTAAGTAAGACTGGCCTATAGAAAACATTAAATGAGAGAGTAACCAGCTGCTTCATGGCTGAGCCTCTTCTTTTGGATGCCCTGGCACGCCAGGCACTTGGAAGAGAGCATGTGTTTAGCGCCATCTTTATGAATTAAAACTCCTGTTTTAGGGTGTGGGAAATGTATCCTTATATGGTATTCTTGGGGTGTTACTTGTGCAAATATGCCATCCTCGTGCATACGCGCTTAAGTATGCACAGGTGGCATTCATCATGGTTCCGGGGGTCATTTAGACACTTTTCTAAAGATAGAAGTGTTTGTTGAATCTGACGGAGCATGTTCGTACGAACGCGACATAAGAAAAAAGGTACGAAAAATTTAGGATGAGAATACAAAAATGTTGTTGCATGAGGCCCATTGTTTTTAATAAAAGTCATATTTTCCTTTTTATTTGTCCTTTAGTGTCTTTCATGTTTAAGTATGACAGAGCGCTTTTGTGCACAAGACAAAGCGCACTTCATCTTTATGTCTCCCTCTCCCCCTGTGATCAGTGCCAGTGGCTTCCTTTTACAGCTGATTAGGTGTTTCCAAAATTACTTGGACCAGCCCGTCTGGTATTGTGTTTCTGCCGTGTTATTGACTGATTAGCTGCTAGCCAGATCAAGTAGTTGAATGCATGTATCTGATAAAGTAGCTGGCGAGGATGCTGCTGCAGAAACTCTGCCTTTAATATGAAAAGTGACTAACTTACAACAAATGAGCTGTATTAAAATGTTTCATAAATTGTACTGGTGCAGTCTCGGTTAGACAGGTTTCAGTTGGAAAGTGCTGGGGGGGCCGTTTCTCATTTTCACATCCTGTAGTTGATCCTGTGGTCAGTGTTGGGCAGTAACATCACTACAAATTGTGTTGTTAGGAGTTTGACTACGTATTTCAGTAATGACATGGTAGCGTCGCTGATTAAAAAATAAACTAACGTTTCAATAGCTTAGCTGATCTTTTGGTCAGGCAGTGTGTAGATGCAGATGATGAAGAAGCTTCGCTGACACTGACTTGTGTGTATAAAAAAGAAGTTTATTACAAAATCAAGTGAGTGTCTAAATCAGGCACTCCGGACAGCCTGAGAGGCTCAAAGCCATAATGAGACTTCTCGAGCATTGTAAGAAGACATATATTTATACTAGACACATTCTTTGAACTATACAAAGACCTGCATGTAGAGTGGACTCTCATTTGACCAGAACATCTTAGATGAATAGCCAGTGACCAACAGGCTGTCCCATGATAACCTGAAGTGAAGGCCCTTTAACCTTTGACAATTTTTAACCTTTGTTTATCGCCTTAGGTATCAGTCTTAAGTCCTCAGTTATTTACCTAACCCCAGGGGTTAGCATCCTGGGCATGCATCCGGCCATTTGCATATTGGGTGAAACCAGACCAAATTCAGTCTACTCATGAGCTCATCCCCAAGGCCACCTATTTTCCATCTAAAACATTCACATCAGACACTTCACTATATTGAACATTTCAAAATGATTAATGTTGAACTGCCTGAAGCGCAGCTTTCTCTGCTGCAGTCACATCTCACACTTGTAAGGATCAGACAGTGACGCCATCTCCAAACGCCGCGAGACTGTATGGACCAGTAGAAGCGGAGGAACTGTTGATGTGGTCACTCAACAGTCCGTACCTGCGACTTCACTGCATACACACACACGTTCGCTTCAGTTCACTGAGCGATGACAGAGGAGGAAGAAGAGGAGCAACCGAAGGAGTCGCTGTGGCCCCACCCAAATAGTTATATTAGTTTTTGTAAAAAAAAAACTGAGAAGTTATGTGTTCAGATGCCTACTGTACCAACACAAGGCAAAGTTTCTGTCAACTTCAACATCAAATACAAATCTGAGAACCCATATACAGGTGATTAGCGAATATGCACAACCAACAATTAAGCTAAGCACTACATGTCAACTGTAGAAAAAGATGTCATCACAGCTACTTTTCAACAACCAACAATTCGCATGGCAGTAAATTAATTAAATTAAGTGTGAGGATGTATTGGCAGTGTCTGAGTGTGTGTAAGGTGGGGGATTAAATAATTAAATGGAATCATATAGGAGGGAAGAGGTATGGGAGAAAAGGAGGTAACAGTAAAAAAAAATCTGTATTCATTATTACTGTTAACATGAACAAGCAAATGGCTGAAAAAAATAACACAAAGGGTAACACAAGTCATGGCATAGACGATTAAAATATCTTAATCTTACACTGAAGACCAAAATAGATTTAAGTAGTAGAGGATAAAGCAATTTGGGAGAGAGTTGAACGATTCTACAGAGATGTTAGATGTAAGAAATAAAACTTGATTTAAGTAAACACTGATAGTAAAATAAAACAATTTACCACATTTTATATAATTTTAGATGGTGTGAATATCCAAATTATGTACAAAATTGTAATGGCTTACTTTATGTCTACTTGGAAATAATATCAAATGTACCCTTTGAAACACTCAATTGTAAGTGGTGAGTGTTAATATAAGCTACCGCAACTTCATTATCAGATACATTATGTCTGTAGTACAAACTAACAAGAAAATCAAAACATTGATTTCTAAAGTAAAAAAGTTGATGCCTTTTAAATATAGCTTCACATATTTCTTAGTGTATCAACTTACCAAGTTTTATGTCATCTTTATTGGGTCCATCCAACAAAAATGACCTCCCTGGAATTGGACCTTGAGCGAGCCAAGAAGAGGAGTGCACCCCAGAGTGAGGGAGAACATCCTGTTGCTGCCCAGCAAGGCAGTGTAGCACACTATTTTAGGAGTGGCACCCCCACAATATCCCAAGAACAATTTGACAAGTTAATCCTAAATTTCATCATTCAAGGACTGCATCCCCTTCAAACTGTGGAGAGACCAGAGTACAGGGACCTGTTCAGAGAAGTATTACCCACCAGGCATTTGGTATCAAGAAGAACATTGGGAAGAATACTTGATGATGAGCATTTATCAGTGACAACCACATTGTCTAAGGCTTTGTCCAAACAGAAACATGTATGTACCACAATAGATGCAAGGTCATCAAATAACAGAAGCTTCTTGGGGTTCTTAGGGGTGACCATCCACTGGATAGACCAAGAGACTTTGAGCATCTGCTCTGTTAGCCTGTCGCAGAATCATAGGGCGCCACACCTATGATGTTTTGGCTGAGATGCTTGAGGATGTTCACAGAGAATTCAACACGCAAGATGTTGACCGTTTTCAAATTTGCATACTATACTAGCACTGTGTTCTGACTCGACCAAAATATAGTATGCAGTATACAGTATGCGAACAAAAGCGAAGTTGCAGTATGCAAAAAATACCCGAATGACGTCCTGATTCTGGAAAAAATTCACAGTATGCATCGGACCAGTCTGCTTCCCCTGCTGTTACCCACAATGCAATGCGGCTGACGCGAAGCTTCAACAACCGGAGCAGCACACAAAAATAAATGTATGAGCCACTATTTGTTATCTTTACCTTTTCAACACGTAATACTGTGTAATAAGTTGTAAAATTGTAAAAAGGTCAGTTGTGGTTGTTTTTGCGTTAAGGGTTTGTAACAGCCGGACGGTGGTGTTACGTCTGTCTGCGGCATTATTAGAGTAAACCACAGACAAGTCTGACATTTTACCATTTTTCTGTATTTTTCCTCTGTAGTACCTTAAATTTTCCTGCTCCTCCTCATTCTTAATACTGTATTGTGCATGTGATGTTTATTCTTGAACTGTTTATTTTCTTTTAAGTGGCCCTAATACACCGTCATACGCCATCACACAAAAATACATAAAATAATTTCCCACTGAAATAATACCTATTCTCTACTATTGACTGTTCATATAAAACCAGCGTAGAATACGGCAAAATAAACTGAACATAACGGTCATATTATATACTGCATTCAAGAGTAGTAGGCAGGATGCAGTGCCTACTACATACTACTTTCATACACAGTATGCAGTAGGCGAATTCGAAAACGGTCAAGGTAACTCTTATAATTACAGATAATGGATCAAATTTTCAGAAGGCTTTCAGTGTCTTTTCTGAAGTTAGAAGAACCACTTGTTACGTGCGGCCCTGATCCGCTCCTTTTCTCTCCCTGAGGTCTCTCCTTTCTTGCTCTGTCTTTCTCTCCCTAGTGGCTCTTTCTCTGTTCTCTCTAGTGTTTCTCCTTAGTCTTCCCTACTGCGCACCTGAGAGCAAGCTGCACTCAGGAGGAGAGGAGGAGGGGTATTTAGAGGAGCTGAGAGGGGAGCAATGCTTGGGCACACGCTTCAAAGTCACAGATCCCACCTTTATAAAGGAGTATGTGCAGGTAACTATGATATTTAGATTGACTGTAATTGAAGTATTTCATTTCATGAATCTGTCTGAAAACAGACTTTCACAAATATCTCAGTGAGCTTAGTTTTGTAGGGATTTTTTCTGCCATGTTATTAATATGTAATACTTACATATTATATACATATACATATACTTACTTACACTTACATATAATATAATAAATTTGAAAACAAGACCTTACACCCCCTTAATTTTCAAAAATTGAGATATTGTATTTTTTCTGATATCCTAGAACTTGATTTGATGCCTCTGAAAATAGGTCATTGCGAGATGTCCGTGAGATTTCAAACGTCGTGACATCACGAGGTACCTTTCTTTTTATTGTAGTTTATTTATCTGATAAAACACTTCCTCCTCTGTGATGTCCGTTAGCCACAAAACCGTCACCGAGGAACACATCCACCAGCAGGGGACCAATCAGAGCACAAAGGGCTGTGACGTTGCGAAGTACCTTTAGGTCATCCTGGAAACCGAGCGTTTCAACAAAAGCTTTATAATGGGCTAAAATGAGGATTTTGAGAACGCTATTGTGGGGCAATGAAGGAACTAAATGACTTGTACTGAGGGCAGAAATGCTTTACAGGCATCCTAGTCTGGCATAGTGAAAAGGAGAAACAAGCATGATATGTCTCCTTTAAGCTACTTTGGCCACATTGCTGTAGTTTAGCTTGCTACATTTCTGTGGGTCATCATAGCTTCATTGTAGTGAAGGTTGATTCAACACAGAGTAGCTGGTAGATTAGCTCATTACATTTTCCAAGTAGCTTGCCCAACATTGGTCATAGTGCTGTAGATTAAAAATAGAATGATCATCATTAAAAAATCTTTTACACATAATTATTTGAAAAAATAATGAAACTGGCATGGAAAAAACTAATGGTACCCCTAGAAAATATTGAACATGATTTGACCATAGGGACATGTCAAACAAAGGGGTGTCCTGTAATTAACATCACAGGTGTCTTCAGGCTTGTAATAAGTTGTTGCTGTTTAAAGGCTTCAGAGTCATCACTATGCTGTTTGGTATCATGGTGTGTACCACACTGAACATGGACCACAGAAAGCTAAGGAGGGAGCTGTCTCAGGAGATTAGAAAAAGTTTTAGACAAGCGTGTTAAAGCCAAATAAGACCATCTCCAAGCAGCCGCATTTTCCTGTGACTACAGCTGCACAGATTATTCAGATTCATATTGATATTATATATATCATGCAGGAGTAAAAATGATGGCAAATTATAGGATATGGATAATATGAATGGTATCCAAAGAGCTTAGAGCAACTTTCAAGGAGATTAGAGGAAAACTCCCAGGTCAAGGATCACCAGTATCAGGTTGCACCATCTATCACTGTTTCAGCCAACGTAGACTTAATGTAGAACATCACTGTTGAAAGCAAATCCTAAAAACAATGAGTCTGGAATTTGTGAAAATGTATATTGACAAGCCACAAATCTTCTGGGAGAATGTCCTTTGGACAGCTGAGACAAAACTGGAGCTTTTTGGCAAGACACATCAGCTCTATGTTCACAGACACAAAAATGAAGCATACAGAAAAAAGTACACTGTATTTACTGTGAAACATGGAGGAGACATAGTTATATTCTGGGTCTGCTGTGCTGCATCTGACAAAGACTGTCTTGAATCTGTGCAGGCACAAGTAAATCTCAGGACTATCAAGGCATTCTGGAGATGTGCTGCCCAGTGTCAGAAAGCTTGGTCTCAGTAAAAGGTCAAAGGTCCTCCAACAAGATAATGATCCAAAACATACAGCTAAAAACACCCATGAATGGCTCAGAGCAAAACATTGGACTTTTCTGAAGTGTTTCTTTATGATCCCTGATCTAAATCCTAGTGAACATTTGTGGAAGAAGCTGAACCAAGCAGTCTGGAGATGACAGCCTTCAAACCCGAGACAGCTGGAGCAGTTTGCTCACAAGGAGTGGGCAAAAATATGACTATCTTAGATTGGACTTGCGAGTACAGTGGTCGGGTGAAGGTGGGCTTGGAGGTCTTAATTAGCATGATAAAAAAGAATAAAAAGGAAAATATGGTTCTATTTTCTATCTTCAAAGTAGGCTCAATTGCAGGCAACATTATACTCCAAGTAAAAAACAAAAAATTCCTGATTTGCTTTCAAGGTAACATCTTTGGAAAGTTACAGCTGGTTTATGCAGAAAAAGTATGTTATGTAACAAAAATGATAAAAACTAAAGAAAAACACGAAAAGAGAAGGAGACAGACAAGCAGATGCAGGACAAGATGACAAAATTTTGAAAACAGACCAAAAAACTGAATAGAGGGGCTTTACTGGAGTGTTTTATAGCTTGTCCACTTAGGAGCATTGTCAGGTCAGGGAGGAAACTTTTATCAACTTTTAATTTGGCCAAAACTTAAGGTGAACTTCGATAAACATTAAATATAACCTGTATAAAAAGAGAGACAATTTCATAGCAAGTATTATGATACTTAACACTTAGCATCATAGTAAGGCAAACATTAAAAACTATTATATTTTTCCAAAACACAAATATGCAGGCAAAATATTTGATTAATTCAAATACATAGGCTTCTTTATCATTATGCGTTATACTGTCAAGCCTAGAGCATAAAAATCTTATTCTAAACATGAAATACAACAACATCAGATAATATATTTGTGCACATATATGTTTACATACAGTATATGTCTGAGAAGTGACTGTCACAAGTTACTCCACATGAGGGGGCTGTGATCCATGAAAAGAGTATGCATTAACAGTTGAAAGTTGTCTTCAGGCAAGGTCAGCAGGTCAACCTGGGAGACTAGTTTGAGGAAATTAGTGGCTGTGGAATTTCCTCCAATGACTTGATGGATGATCTTTGGCTGAAGGTAACCCCAAACAGCTCTGTTTTAGGGCCCTTCCCCGGAATAAAAGTCTTAAAGAAATAGGCCTGTCACAATAATCAATAAATCAATTAACCGCAAGATAAATAAAAATGTCCTCGATGAGTTTGCCAGCCTCATAAATTGACACGTACATGCATGTTTGTTTTCCTCTTCTCTGTCTACCAAACAGGCTGGATGAGAAGATGGCTTACTCAGTCCATCTTCTCAGTGCCTGGGCGGGTTCGATCTAAAGCGGAATGAACGTAGTGATTAATCTGTCAGCCATTTAGTCTTTGTTGGGGGAGGTGGGGCCGGGCGTACATACAGAGAGCTGCAAGTGACGGCATGAGGAGGAAACTAACACTAATATGAATGATCATGGCATGAAAGTGACGGTTCCTAAGCCGGCTGCCCACACCCCCAGTGCGGGAATGTTTGGGTTTTAAACAGAATGAACAAGGTGTGAGCCCATGAACACAGACGAGCCGATATGTCACATTTGTTTTAAAGTAGTGGCAATGAAGAAGGGGAGGTGCAGCGGAGCCTTCATTCTCAATAGTCAGCTCTTACTGAGGCATTTGGTCGGCAAAGAAAATAAAAATAAAACTATGCAAAATGGTGAGCTCTAAGTGTTGTTTGCTACATTGCAAAAGAAATTAACCCTTCAATATGGCTAAAAAGCCAGCAATGTTACAAACATTTGACAGACAGTACAAATTGACTGGGGGAACGCACATGTCTAAAAACAATTCAGGAACTGTATAAACTACATTTCATTTATTGTTTTTATTGTTGTGTGTGGTATTTATTGGAGTGTTGTTTTTTCTTTACAAAGACAGAGCCTATTTTTTTTATGTTTTTTTTTTATTATTATAATGATTTTTATTTACATGCAGTTTTCCCAAAAGAGAGTCCATTTTCATTTTTCATTGGTTTTTTTCTCTCTCTTTTTTATTATATTGTTTGTTTGTTCAGTTAATGTTACTTAAAAGCTCTTGACCTTCCAATAACAGTTAAAGGAAAAGTTTGGTTCCTACAGCTTTTACATTGTTTATAGAATGAAGAACAACAATATACTCACCCAGAAGGCTTTCCTGATGCAAACGGTGCTTCGGGAGATATTTAGATCCAAAATCGAGCAGCGGACACCGATATAATGGTAGCCCGTAGGGCATGGATCGCCGCTCCTAAAAACTGCATTAATCGTCCAAAAACTCATGTTTTTCACCAATATTTCATCATGATTCGCTCCGAATGGACCGCCATTGCAGCCTGTGTCTCTCCACACAGAGCTGTGTGGCTGAACTAACCTGAACTGAACCTCTGAACTGACGAGATTGTTTACGTCCCTTCGCGCATGCGCAGTACTCTCTGGAGCGTTGCGATCGCGTCCTAATTTCTATGAGCTTCTTATCTGTATACTGTGGCTCCAAACTGTAAGGACGTCCATCATATTCAAAGTCCTCCTCCACAACATCTTCATCCCATAGACATTCGTCCATTTTGCACAAAACTGGAAGAAGAAAGTTGATTAGTAGCTGCCGGTCTTCCCCGGAAACAATGAGCCGCACTGCGCATGCGCAAAGGGCAAGTAAACAAACTTGTCAGTTCAGCCACACAGCGCTGTGTGGAGTGACACAGGCTGCAATGGCGGTCCATTCAGAGCAAATCCTGATGGAATATTGGTGAAAAACACGAGTTTTTGGACGATTAATGCAGTTTTTAGGAGCTGCGATCCATGCCCTACGGGCTACCATTATACGGATGTCCGCTGCTCGATTTTGGATCTAAATATCTCCCAAAGCACCGTTTGCATCAGGAAAGCCTTCTGGGTGAGTATATTGTTGTTCTTCATTCTATAAACAATGTAAAAGCTGCAGGAACCGAATTTTTCCTTTAAATACTTTTAGTTAAAGTTCATTGCTCTTGATATGGTGTGCTTACTTTATTATGACACATATAATTACATTAATGAAAAAAAAAAATCAAAATAATATTGACAATAATATGCTTTATCGGAAATAATATTTTGGACAACTATCGTCCAGCAAAATTTGTTGTTATGACAAGCCTATAAAGAAATGACCTTTGTCCCTGGCTCTTCCTGTCTCTGGTCCAGACTGGGTGTAGTCGGAGAGGAAGACTGTAAACAGTCCTCTCAGAGAGGGGAAAGGTCGAATCATCAGAAAAGGGTTAAAACTAGAAATGCAAGACTCTTTGTCCATGAAGAGTTAAAATGTTATTTCACAACAATTATTTTCATTGTAACTGATTATTAGGTGATGAAATGTCACAATATTTTGGTTGACAAAATCTACAGTAAATTTAGTCAAAATATTAAGTTTAAAGTGTAAATCAATTTTTATGTTTCCTTGAATTTCTGAAGTCATGTTTTACACTTGAATAAAAGAAAACAGCTAACAACCCTTTATTAAATGCTGAAAAGTTTGACTGTATAAATGAACAGGAAGAAACTGAACTCTTGTGTGAGTTCAATTTCTCACACAAGAGAAAGATAACTTAATATGGTAAAAACACATGTCACAACAGAACAAGTCACAAGCACACAGATTTAGAGCTGCTGAAGAGTTTATCGGATGGCTGTAGACAGAGGTAGGCTAATGCCTCCCATCGACTCCCAGTGTTTGAGCTAAGCTAGTTAGTGGTGGGGGAAGTTTGACCTTTTTCAATTCTAAAATAAAATACTTAAATTCATTTTAGTATTTGTTTATGTCTTATCATGATGAAAATGTTTTTTCCTGATCAGTTTAGTTTAACAAAATGTTTTCATTTGTTTCTTTATTAAGATGTATTTTTAGCATTTCATTTATTTATGTCTGATGCTTCTTGGTTTTATTGCTGTACATTTTTTGTCTATTCTGTCGTATTTTACCAATCAGCTTGAATTTATCATTCCTTTTTACTTTATCTGTTCTGGTGTGAATTAGTCTCCAAATCCTCTTGATATCCTCCCTCCTATCAAAACAATTACAGAGGAATAAAACTTTGTAGGTTGACCTGAGCTGGGTGTTTATTTGTTGGGTGGTTGTGAGAAAAATCCAAGATTTATTATCATTGATTTATGTATATATTATGTCCATCTTTATATATCTTAATGTCAAGCATTTGAACTGCGATTTAATCTTTAGGAAATGCACGGTATGCATAAAGATTATGCTTTAATTTGCTGTGAATATCAGACAGAGGCTGTGTTGAACAAACATCATCCTCTCCCCTCCCTCTCTGTTTCTGGATGCAGTGTTGCTCAGCAAGTTTCACTTTCAACAGGAGAGGGTGTTGGACGGACTGTTTCCCCCATCTCTGCCTCGAGCTGAAGGTAAGGTCACTCTTTTATAATGTTTTTATTAAAGATATAAATTGACTGTATTTAGGTGTGAGCAGAATATAATTCATTATCTATTAAGGTATAAAAATGTGTTTACTCCAGCCTGACAGAGGATGTGTAACATCTACCATCACTGAAAAATACCTGCCTCAAGATTCCGCCTCATTTTTAATTTCAGAGCAGAAAACAAGTCCTTTAGTCCTCAGGATTTAACCTGGAGACAGCAGAGGAAACGACTATTTAAACACGTGTTAATGTGATTTTATGGTCAAACTGAGTGTGACAAATCGATAAGAACAAGATTCATAGAATCAGGCTCTAAACTTCACTGTAAGGATGTTGACCTGTCCTGTATCCTAAACCTGTTTTAGGTAAATATTCAGACCAAAGCGGTGGAACAAGCTGTCAGCACATGTATCAGCACAGACTGGTTTGTATAATAAGGCTGATGTGTTGCATATATTTTAAAAATTTTATTTACATTGTCGTGGAAGTTTTTTCCCGTTTCTGGTGAACAAATGAGATAGAGACATCTTGCCGGCCGACATGGCTTTATTTTCTTTGCAAAGAAGGTCAGTCGACACACAAGTGGTTTGAAAGCCAAAAGACCCCAAATCAAGAGGGAGAAGTGTTTAAGTAGGGGGTGGATACACAAAAAATGATTCAGGTGGGGGTCGGGTCTAGACAGGGAAATACACAAGACGGGCACTGAACAGACATGGTAAAACAATTTCAGACAAAAGAAATACAATTTACATGGAGATGTCATTGATCTTTGATCAATAGCACCAAGATAGGTGGGGTCAGTCACGCAGCAAATCAGTGTCTTGCAGCATAGACGTTTGCCGTGCAGAGGGAGAGATGGGTAAACTCCCAGTTTAAATACACCGGCAAATTGAGAGGTGGAGAGTGTGATTGGAGGATGGATGAGAGGAGTGTGACGTGTGAAGTGTGACATGTGACATGTGACATGTGCATAGCAGCGCAGCTCGGGTTGTCTGCCTGAACTAGCTCACAGACTTCGCTTCATTTCAGTCAATCAACTTACGTTTGTTTTATTGTAGCTGCACACACATGTTATAGGTTTGGCATCCAGGCTCCAGTTACATCACTCCTTGCAGAAAGGGTTACATGAACCCATGGAGGAGTGATGTGCAAAACATAGCAACACCCCCAAAACTCAACACATTGGAGCCTGGCACTGCTGATGAGATCTGCTATGTGTGGCAATTCCACCCAGCGCCTGCTGTTAAGAGGAATATACTATCCAGTGAACTACTATGTGTGGGCCCAGGCACCAGCCGCCATGTTGCCATTCCCCCCAGCGCCCGCTGGGAGGAACATACTACCTAGAGAATGCAGATGTAAGCATGATGAATTGGTAAATACTTAACCCCAGCACACCACCTGATAAGCAATACAGAGCTATGCAGCAATGCAATCTTTAAATATTAAATGTAGGAACTCATGAGCTTTGAGCAGCCAGGATGACTTTCTTGTGAAGTCTCCTTAGCGTTGATGTGCAGAAAAGGACCAGCGCACCAGGGATTCCAGTGTTGAGGTAGGCAGATGAAGCATTGCTGTTATGGTTACACCAGTCCTCAGGGAGTGAGGGGAATAGTGTCCACAGCTCAACAGAAACTCGCAGATTGAAGAGAACCAGG
Source organism: Scarus forsteni (assembly GCA_036419115.1). Classification (NCBI taxonomy): domain Eukaryota; kingdom Metazoa; phylum Chordata; class Actinopteri; order Labriformes; family Labridae; genus Scarus; species Scarus forsteni. The sequence goes on along the minus strand of JAZDUH010000066.1, from coordinate 11,855,888 downwards.
ATCTCGTCATAGGTTTGTGACCATTGATGAACCAGGGGATGATTGTTGAGAAGGGGAACGATGATGCAGATAATTCATCATAGAAGAGAAAGGACAAAAAATTTTAATTTTGCAATTTGATATGAGTGCCTTGGAGAGATCTGTCAGACTTGAGTGCTTCAAGGATAAGGCATACATGCCCTTTCTTTTTTCAAATCAGAAAAGGTGAGATCATACTGAGGATTAAAAGAGACCTGGTTCAGAGCAAGCATCACTACTGGGTAAAGCTCATAGAGGGGGGTGGATTTAGGATCCTTGAGGGTCAGTATTTTGTTTGCCAGACATCTACAAACCACTCATTATAGAAACCCCCAAAACCAACAGATGGAGCAGCGTCAGTATAAACTGGAGAGAATCTGAAGACTCAACATAGTCAAAGAAAGAAATGCCATTCCATTCATTGCAGAGCAAAGACCAAACTGCAGATCTGAACAACAGCCTTCATTAAACTGCTCTGTCTTTTGGACTGTGGCTGGCGGAGCAGAGCAAAGGTAGTTTTCACATGTACAGAATTCAGCATTGAGCCTCATAAGGATGTAAAGTGCTAAGGCTACTAAGACAGCAAAAGGTTACTTAACAGAGAAATAACTGAATGCCACTTAACGCCAAAAGATGCTACTGAGATGAGTGGAGTGGAAATTGTCTGCTTCCCCCAGTCATGCACCAGCCCCAGCTGATTAATGACTGCACAGCGTTATCTACAGAAGCTCAGTATATAGAGAATGACTCAGGTGGAATTAGGTTGTTTACTTGGTACTGAGGCATCCTGAGGAGCTGAGAGATGTGAGATATTTTAGAGTGAATATTCCTTGTCAAGACCCCCATAGGGCTCACCCTGAAATGGAGAAGGGGGATTTTGAGAAAGGACCAACCATGCAGCCTTTTGAAACATCTTTTGAAGGAGCTTGCCCTCTATTTCTGGATCTAGCAGGGCTGACTGAAGATTTTCAGACATGGCTTATTATTTTATTTATTTTTTATTCTTTATTTATTTATTTATATGATTATTTTTATATTTATTATTATTATCTTTTATTTATTTATTATTTCTTTCTTTCTTTCTTTCTTTTTTTTTCATTTTATTTTATCGAAGCCAGCACAGGCCTGTTAGGAAACCTTGGACTGGACCAGTGATGATAACTCACAAAGTATCTACTGAGGTGATTAGAAAGAGCTTTGGAAAGAGCTGGCACGTTCACGAAAAGTTAAATGATGCTTAATATTTGTTTCTCCAATTTTGCATGATGGAGCCTCCTTATACTTGTTACTTTTGAAGCTGGGCAATGAATTTGTTTTGAGGTTTAGGAGCTGACAGTTCTTGCAGAGCAGTTCTTGGACTGAGGAGCGTCATGTGGGTGAAGGAACCGCAGATGGAGCAGGCTAGGGTTTTATGAATGTCTGCTTATAAGGATTAAGTCAACTAAGACTAATTAAGCCTCTGATTTAATTTCTTGATTTGCAGCTTTGCAGAATATATATATATATATATATATATATATATATATATATATATATATATATATATATATATATATATATATATATATATTTATTATATTTTATCTTTTTAAAATTTTATTTCATATTTATTTAACCAGGTTGGTCCCATTGCGATCAGCAGATCTCTTTTCCAAGGGAGACCTGACCAAGAATGGCAGCAAAACACAGTTTCACACAGACTCAATACAGTACAAAGAAGAGAGGAAAACAATAAAAAGCCATCAGTTAAAGCTGTGACATTCAGAACTTCTGTATTCCAGAGCTTTCATTTCAGATTTAAAAACATTCAGAGATGCCGAGCTCTGCAGCTTCAATTCAGTCTGCAGATTTTTCCATGCAGAAGGTGCAGAGAAGCTAAAAGCCCCTTTCCCAGATCAGTTCAGACTTTGGTAACAACAAACTGCATAAAGCTCAATGATCTCAGGTTATGTAATCCATTCTTCAAGATTAATAAGGAGAAAAGATAGTCAGCAATTTTATCAACAATGGCTTTGTAAATGAACACATACCAGTGCCCACGTCTACGTGCAATTAAGGAAGTCCAACTGACTTTAGAGTATAAAGTGCAGTGATGAGTCAGAAATCCACAGTTTGTGATAATTCTCAGAGCTCCATGATAAACACTGTCCAACATTTAAAGACTGAGCAGAGGCACTCATGTATAAAACATCAGCATATCAAGAAGAGGTAAATTTAGACTCAACAATTCTCTTTTTAACAAAAGAGAAACAGGACTTGTTTCTGTAATAAAAACCAAGTAAAACCTTCAGCTTTCTAGCAGCATGCTGATTATGCTCTTTAAAAGCCATATTCCCTTAAAAGAGAACCACTATAGGAAAGACCTGAAATTATAGCTAAGTAGGTGTCTCAAAACACTGCAGGCCTAGTTAAATTTTGCCAGAGTAAGGAACTTGAACATTCTTGGATCACTGTCCTGAGCTTTACCTTTACCTTTGTGCTGTAAAATTATTAATTGTTAATACTGATTATACCTCCATCTCATTCAGAGTCTCACTTTACTTAATTGTTCCTTATTTCTTTCATAAGGAAGTTGATATTGCTTAAAGGAACTGCATGTTACAACCCTTTTCTTTTCATTTTGGTTGTATTTATTCTATTGTATTTTATTCTGATTCTGCTTTGTTTTAGTTTAGTTAAATTAATGCTCCTTAATTCTAATGTCTTCATCTCATATTTCCAACTGCTATAGTGTGTATGAGAGCAACTAAAATGACTGAATTCCCCTTGGGGATTAATAAATATTCCTGAATCTGATTTAGATCTACTGAAAAGTCTTCACACCTCATACTGTATCTTTGTGTGCAAATTCAGAACCACACAACAGATTCTTCACCAAATAAATTATGGCCTGTTAAGATAATAGCAAAGTTTAATAAAATTACTTTAAATAATTATGTACTAAGGTCTATGATTAACCATAACATCTCAGATAAATGGATAAAAGAGATAAAATGAAATATGATTAAAATAAATACATAATGATACCAGCCGATGACGGAACAAACCCTGCTTTAGGAACTACACAGTGCCAGATCCACCCGACCTGTTCAATGGCCACGTCTGGCCCATGTATCTGAAACACAAGAACATCTGAAGAAGACATAATTCAATCATTGTGTCAAATGTTAAAGACTACGGAATGAGATTACCCGAGCAGATTTGATTCCTTAGAGAATCAGGAATGGCAGCAGCAGGAGGCAGGAACCGAGAACCCGTGGCAGGATTGGAACTGCAAATCTCAGGGTCCTTTGCGGTACGCCGTCAACCGGGATGCACAGGTGTCGGGCGTAGCTATGGAGACGGGAGAAGGGTCCGGGTGGCTCACATGTCAAGGCATTGTTTCCCATGGTGTTCAGCCCTGATTTAACTTCGAGGAGTGCAGACAGGGCTGACGCGTCTGTGGAGAAGCCAGAATCTGCTGCTTCACTTGGGAGGCAGGGCGGGGCTCCAGGTCGGGAGGAGTGACAACAGCAGTGTGCTTTACCTTCCTCCTGGAAGGAACCTGTAGTTCTGCTGGATCATCAAATAATTAAAAATCTCTAAATTTCTGAAGCTGGCCGGCGCGGTGATGTTACGGGCGTAGAACTCTTCCAGGATGCGGTGCACAAATCATCCGGAGGGTTGTTTGCGGATGTGCGGGAGATCAAGCGAGGACGAGCGGGTCCGATTCACTCACAAAGCGGACTTCAGGGACTGAATCTGGGGTTTCAGGGTGAAGCCCAGCGCCCTCCCATGACCGCCGAGGCTCACTCACTGAATCGGAGACGGCAAGAGACATCACGATCACCAGAGCATGAGGTATGAAGACGATCGCATGAGAGAGCAGCTGAAAGAACATGAAGCAAATCAGTGTCTGGCAGCATAGACGTTTGCCGAGCAGAGGGAGAGATGGGTAAATTCCCAGTTCAAATACACCGCCAAATTGAGAGGTGGAGAGTGTGATTGAAGGATGGATGAGAGGAGTGTGACGTGTGACATGTGACATGTAACATGTGCATAGCAGCGCAGCTCGAGTTGTCTGCCTGAACTAGCTCGCAGGCTTCGCTTCATAAATGAACAGAAAGAAATTGAAGTTTTGTGTGAAATGCAGTTTAAGAATAAGTCTCTGTCAAACATATTGGTCAAGTTTTTATCTGTTGACGGAAATGTCAGTTATTTAGTTTGGGTTTTTGTCCATGTGTACTTGTTTTTATTTCTTAATGTTTCATTTCCATCAGCGGACAAAAGGTTGTTGACAAAAACTTTGATGAAAATGATTAGTCAACAACATTAACACTGGTAAATATTTCAACAATACACAGCCTCTGTATACTAGTAGAAAAAGGTAATCAGACAATAGTTGCAGATTACATAACATAAGCACACAGGACCATTTACAGTTGCTGCATAGTTTATACCATGACTGGAGGCAGAGGCAGGTACTGACTTACCATCATTTGAGTTATGCTAGTCAGCAGTGGGGGAACTTTGACTGTCTTTTACTCTTTACTGCATGCACACTTGGAAGTGAGGCGAGACACAAAATCCGAAAAATGTTTTGACTATTTCTTTAACCTTTTGTCTCTCCTTGTCTCAGTTTGTACTCCCTAGTCACGTTTCAGCACTCTATTCTTGTTTTTTTCCCATGTAACTCTAACCCTAGGAAGGGAACTGATAAGATGTTATTGATACCAGTGCCATTAATATTTTTGTTAATTGATCCAATTCTTTAACAATTCTCTTATTGGTTCCTGCAGATTTTCCATGTGGGCAAATGTTGGCCTGTAGACTTTCAGTGTCAACAATGTCAAACACACATCACAGCATAGATAACTGCTTCTGACTGCTTCACTGCTTCCACTCACTTAAGGTTGTGCAGTAGGTGCCTTTTGTGAAAAATTAAGCCACAATTCTAACACTTCTGAACCCTGTCATTGGAATGAATTGATAAGACATTGATAAGCAAAGAGACTCATGATATCGATTCTTTAATGGTGCTGTTAACAATTCTTAACTGGAATTGTTTTTTGACTTCCATCTCTATCTGCTTGTTTTTTGGACATTGCTTGTTTTTTTGCCTTATGTTTTGGATACCCCTGCTTTGCCTGCTCTTCTGTGTACCAAACCTTGTCTTTTTTATTCAGGGATATTGGAAACTGAGTGAAGTCTGGTTATGTTTTTACTGGTTTCTGGTTTCTAACACATGCAGACTAACCCTGTGTCTAGGTCCAGAACTATCCAACTTTCTGGGCAATGGCGGCTAGCCAATAGAGGGCGCTAGGGTGCCGCCCCCCCAGTGGGGAGTGTGATTTTAAATGTATTTACTTTAATTTGAAAAAATGATTACCGAAAATTACTTATTCAAATGTATGATATAAATATAAATATAAACATAAATATATACATATTAATATATAAAGTAATTAATTTTCATTAATGTAAAACAAAAGTAAGCCTACTCGTCTCTACCTCCGTGTCTGATGGGCGCTGGAAAAAGCGCCCATCAGATAGTGACGAATATTCAATAAGGGCCTGTTGCTAGGGCAAGATAAGCGCATATCAACGTGAATTTGGCCAATCAGCATCGTTGAAAATAATCTACTAAGGGCGCTTCTGAAATCGTCCATCGGGTTAATTCGGCTCGTGTCGGTGCCGGTGTGCTGTTTTAACTGGTGTTAAATTGACTGGTAGCATTCTAGGTAGATGTGAAGGGGGCTTGCCTTTGAAGTACCCTTTTGTTTACTATCTCCCGAATCCATATTACACACAAAATTAGCTCTTTACACCCATTTACTTACTTAGTGGTGACAGTGACTTCACAACATTTAGCATGACAACGAAATATTTTAAAGAATTGCAGACTTATTTGATGGCGTAATATACCAAAGGTAATATATAGGTAACTATCTTAGATGCCTGAATAAAATGTCAAACTTTGGACAGTGTCAACTTGTGATAGCCCCAAAACCCACATTTTACCGTCACTTCAGCATATCAATAAACAATTTGTTCATGTTCAACGTACAACAGAGTCGGGAGGACTTGAAAATAGGTAAAGAGAAGTAGGTTTTTTATGTGGAGGAAAAGTAATGTGGACGATTAGACACATGTACCCTTTACTCATTTCTGTATAAAGTTATTTTTAATTTACACATGCACACATGTTCCCCTTACTCATTTCTGTATAAAGTTATTTTTAATTTACACATGTACACGTGTTCACCTTACTCATTTCTTTGTATATAGGTTATGTAAGTTTTTCTGCAGTATATGGTTGACCATTTGTATATATTTATGTGTATGTTTGTCTGACATGTGTGTGCACCATTCTGTAATCTGTTATTTTTATTGGGAATCAATAATAACACTTTTACGAAGCACTGGTATCCTGTAGTTTGTGTCGAATCGCAGTGGGATGGTTGTTAAAAACTGAGTGTTGCACAGTACTGCCCCACCAAGAATATTTTTCACCAGCTGCCACTGTTTCTGGGTATAACCCATAAAAATGACCCAACAGGCTTCACACAGGGTTTCTGTGTTTTAATAACCCAGCATGTTTTAAGAAGTTGCATTCATTCATTTCCCAATGTTGATGGCCAGGTAAGAATGGCTTCATACTGAAAAATAAGAAAAACTTAGTCTGGGATTCAAGTGAAAATTGTCACGTTAACAAGCTCACAAAGCCAGAATTGTTAGAATAATGCTATGATAAGCCTAGCTTATATCTTTGTAGGTCTAGCACACATCTTGATTAGGCCGAGCCAAATCTGTTGTAGGCCCAGCCTACATCTTTGATCAAAGGGAGAGAAGGAAAGATACAGTATGCCAGTGCATGGTTCAGTCAGTTCTCTCAGTTTATTTCAGGAAAACACGCTTTTATATAGGGTGACTAACAGTATGTTAGAGACCTTTGTCCTTTCTTCTGCCCTGACATGTTGTACATATGACCACAGTTTGAGTTGAGTTACATATTGACGAGTTACTCAGAAAATGCATCTGGGCCGATATGACCCTGATTCAACAGTTCTGCCTTTCAGTGACTTCCTGAGACACACATGCTGTGTTACCACAAGTAATCATATTTGAAAGTACTTATGGAGCTGATCAATTCTTTAAGATGTTCTGCTGACATGAGTTATCAGATGATTGTCTTTTTCTGTTTACAGATTTCTCACACTTCAAGGCAAATAAAGTTCAAGGATGGGAAACGAACTTACACGGTGTCAGAGGTGTGATCGTGTGATGCCTGAAGTATTCTTGACATTGCCTCTCCTGTTACCACCTCTTCTGCCATTTGCCATATTAAACCTTATTCTACGCGATAAACGCTATTGTAGGAGATGTATAGAGGAAATCATCAGAGACTTTGAGCCAGAGCAACAGAGACAAGAGGAGGAAAGAAGGACACAAGAGGAAGACAGAAGGAGACAAGAGGAGGAAAGGACACAAGAGGAGGAGAGGAGACAAGAGGAGGAAAGGAGACAAGAGGAAGAGAGAAGGAGACAAGAGGAGGAAAGGAGACAAGTAGAGGAAAGAAGACAAGAAGAGGAAAGAAGACAAGAAGAGGAAAGAAGGAGACAAGAAGAGGAAAGAAGAAGACAGGAGGAGTACATAAGACAAAAGGAGGAAAGGAGACAAGAAGAAGACAGACAAGAAGAGGAAAGAAGGAGACTAAAGATGGAGAGACAGAGACAAGAAGAGGAAAACAGGAGACAAGAGGAAGAAAAAAGGAGACTAGAAGAGGAAAAAAGGAGAAAAAAGGAAGAAAAAAAGAGACAAGAAGAGAACAAAAGGAGACAAGAAGAGAAATGGAGAGAAGAGGAGGAGAAGAGAAGAAAAGATGAAAGGAGACAAGAGGAGGAGAGAAAAATGCAAGAAGAGGAAAGAAGGAGAATAGAAGAGGAAAGAAGGGAACAAAAGGAAGAGAGAAGGACACAAAAAGAGGAAAGAAGGAGACTAGAAAAGGACAAAAGGAGACAAGAGGAAGTGAGTAGGACATTAGAAGAGGAAAGAAGGAGAATAGAAGAGGAAAGGAGGAGACAAGAGGAAGAGAGAAGGAGATTAGAAGAGGAAAGAAGGAGACAAGAAGAGGAAAGATGGAGACAAGAAGAGGAAAGAAGGGGACAAGAGGAAGAAAGAAGGAGACAAGAGGGAGAAAGAAGGAGACTAGAAGAAGACAAAAGGAGACGAGAAGAGAAATGGAGAGAAGAGGAGGAAAAGAGAAGAAAAGATGAAAGGAGACAAGAGGAGGAGAGAAAAATGCAAGAAGAGGAAAGAAGGAAACAAGAGGAAGAAATAAGGACACTTAAAGAGGAAATGAGGAGAAAGGAAGAGGAAAGAAGGAGACAAGAAGAGGGAAGGACACAAGAGGAAGAAAGACGAAGACTAGAAGAGGAAAGGACTTGTCAAGAAGTGGAAAGAAGGGGACAAGAGGAGGAGAGATGCAAACAGAAGGAGGGAAGGAGTGGAGAGGAGCAAAAGAAGAAACAGGAAGAGGAGAGAAGGAGGCAGGAGGAGACAAGAAGAGGAGAGGCCCTGAATCAAAGACTAGAGGAGTCTCTTGGTCGAGCCTTGGAGCAGCAGGACGTGGAGCTGAACAGTCAGGTTTCTGAAGAGTACGAGTCAAAGCAGGCTGTCCTCAAAGTGACTCTGAATGAGTTTGAGCTGAACGATGAATTAAATGGAGACACCGATGAGCTTCTCGATATCATCTCTCTGAAATGTGATATTCCACTTCATGGCCTTTGTCTGAGTCTGCTGACCTCTGATGATCTGCAGAGAATCTTGTCAGTCCTGGACACTTTGCTGTTTGATGAATGGGTGACGGCCCAGCCCTCCCTCAGCACCCTGCAGCACACTCATGTGTTCATCACAGAGCTGTGTGCGATATCTTTGCAATCTGCTGAGGGAGTTTTCCTTCAGAGTGTCTCCAAACATGTGCAGGACCTGGTGGACTCCATCAGCCAATCAGCATGTAACGTATATGAGAGTTTCCTGCTGAGCCAGGCGCTCTTTCTAACCCTGATGCACTTCCTGTCTGAGCCCTCTGATTGTAACGTGGTGCTCATGGCCAAGCAGTGGGCTGAAGAAGAACTTTCTGTAGAGGATGTCTTCATCATTGATTTCCTCAGCACACTTATGCCATCTCTGCAGACCTGTGTGGAAAGAGCCACTGTTTTCATTCTCAAGATGGAGATCCAGAGTCTGAAGCTTCTCTTAAACACAATCTCAAACATCAGAGAAACTTTTTCAGAATCAACTCAGAGGCTCCTCAAACTTGTACAAGTGAACAACTGGACTCCAGTAGAGGCTATGAGTCTGTTCACAGAACTGTCAATGAAATACTCAGAGGAGGAGTCCTTAAGTAAAGTCCTGACATTGGTCCAGGTCCATGAACTTCCTCCAGGGTGGAAGGATGAGTCAGGATGCTCCCTCATCCATGCTTTGTCCTCTGCAGACCCTCACAGGTCTGTTGAAAACTTTCTGATGAGGCTAAGACAGAAAGATGAGAGCAGTCTGGGTGAAGAACTAACAGAGTTAAAGAACTCATTGAATCTAGATGATTATGTGGCTGACATGATTAAAAACATTGTCGCTGGTGTCCTGCAGGATTTAGAAAATGCACCTAAAGATGAACTGTTCTCCAAAGATTCCTTCAAAGGGTTATCTCTTGATGCAAATGATCTCACAAAGTGTCTGAGTTACCTCTGCAGAGGAGTTTTTTACTCCAAAGGCTGGTGGCCCACCATCAAGATGATGCTGCGCTGGTGTGTGTTGGTGTTGACAAGGAAGGAAGCAGAGGTAGAGCTGGTTGGTGCAGAAGCAGACTCATGTGTCACTGCCATGATTTCAGCAGTGCAAGTGCTCATGGGAAACAAAGTGGACATTTTGCTGAACTCTGACAGGCAGCCAGAGGAGAGAGCAAAGGAGTGGTCTGACTTCTACAAGTACCTGGGGCTAAGTGTTGAAACAAGCACCAGTAAATCAAACACACTGAGCAAAGACATCTTTGGAGCGGACATCTTATACTGGACCATCTCTGACTTTGTCTCAGAGTGCATTCAGCAAGGCAAAGAGGTCATCAAAACAGGAAACACTCGGCAGTTCATGTTTGAAGGACAGAGTCTCGCTCTATCTATGGATCGAGAACTTTCAAAGCTTAAGGACTGTGAATCTGGAGTGATCCTGCAAAACCTGATGGGTAAAATTCCCAGAGAGGATAATGAACTGAGACATGGATTCATCAAGGCTCTTTTTAAGGTTCTCCACTCCACTCTGAGCAAAGATGTAAGCTTAAACAGTAAAGTCCTCCGTGTGTCTCAGAGGATTAATGCAAAGAAACTTCCCATCATTGAGGTCTTCATTCTGACCTCTCTGGAGAACCTCTTGAAAGAAGTTACTTTGGAAACAGAAAGTGAGGAAAACAGGACATCTGCAGGGAGGTGGTGTTTGGAGATGCTGTTCAGCTGTGTGGAGCGAATCGAGCCTACAACAACAGCAGAACTCCTCAGGATGATTTCAGACCTGGTGGCACAAAGACTGTGGTCAGCAACAGAGTCTCTGGACCTCCTCGCTGCATTGACGGACCATCATTATGATAATGGCAGCATTAACATCATGAAAATTCTACATTTGATGCTAACATATCAAGTATCTTCTCAGTGGATGGATGACAAGGAACAGAACCTCATGCAGCTTGTGGGCAAATACAGAACCAAAGATCTGATCAAACATTTGGAGAGGAGCCTCCACAGTGAGAAGGCCAAAAGTATTGATGCTCTCTTCCATGAACTACAGCAGAGAACAGACGTGGATGAGCAAACACTGGATAAATCATACAGGGTAGTAACTCATGTCAGCGAGCTGATCAGGACAGGTGAAATTAAGAAGCACACAGATGTTCAGAGAGCTCGAGCATTGAGCCACAGCAGAGAAACAAAGGACCTTCAGCAGGTCCTGGCAGTCATATGCAATGCTGTTCACACCACTGGTCCATCATTCAAAGGAGAGGATTTGTGGCCCAGAGACACTCAGATGATCAGCTGGTGTCTCCTGGCCCTGTCTGATACCGGGAGGCTGCTGGAAATGGGCACTGGAGAAGGAAAGTCATGTGTGATAGCCATGTTTGCTGTGCTGCGTGTGCTGCAGGGTGAAAAAGTGGATGTAGTGTCCAGCTCTTCAGTGCTATGTCAAAGGGATGCAGAGGATTGGAAGAACTTCTATGAGTACTTTAATATGACAGCTGACTCAAACACAGACAAATCTGATGATACAGATCGGAAAAAATGCTACCAGAAGGATGTGGTTTATGGAACCATTGAGGCCTTTGCAGCAGATCACCTCCGCCAGACATTTGAGATGAAAGATGTGAGGCCTGATCGTAAGTATCAGTGCATCATTATCGATGAGGTTGACTCTTTGCTGCTGGATCAGGGGGTGCAGCTGACATACCTCTCAAGCCCCATGGTCTCAATGCAGCACCTCAATGTTATCTTGACCATGATCTGGGGTCACATCAGTCAGTACGGCTTCCTGTCTGCAGAGCACCGCACATTTGTACAAAGTCCTCCTGCTTCATTCTTTAAGGCCATTTTTGACTCAATAGACACAGAAGGAAGTGACATCAGTGATCCAATGGACATTTTGAAGATTGCTGAAGAGACCAGCACAGTGGAAGAAGGATTTACTGAGGAGTTCTGTCGGAGTGAGAAGGATGACCTTCTTAAGAAACTAAAGACTGTGAGTCAGGATGCTATAGTGGATTTTTTCCAAAAAATGGAGGACTATGTCCCCTATGGTTTCACTGTTTACACTTTAGACGACCAGGGATTGCTGTCTCTAAGAAAGTCTAGTCCATACAATGACAAGGACATTCCAGAGCTCAGGTTTCTCGTACTTGATGAAGGCTTGTGTTGTGCACTCTATGATTCAGAAGAGGACCTCATCAAGCCCATTGCAGACATAATCTTACAGAAGGTCCAATACACTCCATGTGAAGATGATCAGAACAAAATCAACATCCCTGGATTCTTGAGGGACCTGATTGAGAAAAAAGTGTCTGTGTGGGTTCAGAATGCCTTTTTGGCAAAGAAGTTGAGAGAAGGGAGGGAATATGTTATTAAAAATGACAGTGTCTGTCCTGTGGACTTTAGATCCACGGGAATTGTTGAACTGACCAAGAAATGGGGTGATGGTCTGCAGCAGTTTATAGAGATCAAACACCAGGTCAAACTGAGTACGATATCAGTGGTGACAAATTATGTTTCCAACATTTCCTTCTTTGAGATGTACTGTGGAAACATATACGGAACAACTGGGACTCTTGGGAGCAAAGCAGACATCTTGTTTTTGCAGGAACTTTATCCAAACCTTTCTACCTGCAAAATCCCAACATTTAACAGGAGGAAATTATTTGAGCTCAAAGGAACACTGACTGACTCTCCTGCCTCCCCGTACGAATGGAAATCTGAAATAAAACGTGTGGTACTGGATCAGATTTTACCAAAGTCATACAGGGGAGGAAGGGCAGCTCTGGTTATCTGTGAAACTATCAACAAGGCTGAAGAAATCCATGAAGAGCTGAAGGACAGCATCCCAGGTGAAATCATCCTCTACTGCCGCAGTGATGAGGACAGTTTGAGCAGAATTGATCAGGAGTTGCAACCTGGGGATGTTATTGTTGCCACAAATCTTGCTGGGCGTGGGACAGACATTAAAGTGTCCAAAAGCGTGAACAACAATGGGGGATTGTTTGTGGTATTGTCCTTCCTGTCTGAGAACACAAGAGTGGAGCTTCAGGCCTTTGGGCGCACTGCACGCAAAGGTAAACCTGGATCTGCTCAGATAATCATCTCTGCTAAAGACCAGCTGCAGTGTGCCAGGCTGCCATCTTCTCTGGAGGAAGCAAAGGACACAAGGAATGAACTTGCAACAGAAAAACACAATCGTATGATGGAAGACATCAAGGAACTGAGACTGCGGGAGGAGCTGTTTTCAGACTACTGCAAAATTCTTCAAGAAATTTGTGAGAGCACAGATGGCAGTGAGAAGAAGGCTGCTGTTTCCATCTTAAATGAATACTGGGGCTATATGGCTGCAGATTAAGTCAGAAGACATTGAACAGTTAAAAAGAAATGACTTAAAAAAGAGTTTGAGACAAGATTTAGCTGTGGCAAAAAGTCAGTGTCAAAGTCAATCTTCTCCATGTTCCAGCATTTACCACTACATCAAGTTTGGGAACTTGGCTCTGAGTGAAAGACAATGGGAGGAAAGCAGCAGGCTCTTTGAAAAAGCCATGCAACAAGATAAAAGCTGGGCAGCAGTAGCTTTCTACAGCCATGCATACTGCACCATTATGCAGAAGAAAAAAGATTACCTCAGTAAGGCAAGAGATGACCTTCAGAAGGCACAGGAGTCTCTGAAGTATCACAATGAAGAAATCCTGGTCTGTTTGCAGATGGTCAAAATGTCAACTCGAACGAACAATATCCAAGACCAAACTCTCCTGGAAAAGCAACTATTAAACAAGCAAGAAATGCTACATTGCTGGGAAAAAAATATCACTGAGGCGATCCAAATGTTGGATGAAATACAAGCACAGGGGCGTGATGCAGTTGCCAAAAAATCCTCTATATTCTCGTTGGTGTCAAGTGATGATACAAAGTTCGAAGAGGAAGCCACTAACCTGTTTAGACAGGGTCTGCAGTATGTATTCTCAGTTGAAAAGGAACCTCGTATTCCATGGGATGCTTTGCTAGCATTTGCTATTGGAGCAGCAGAAATCACTGGAGGAGTATTGCTGACTGCTTTTACCTTTGGTACATTTGCCTCAATTGGCATGAGACTCATCTCTGAGGGGATATCAGACTGCATATCCGCTGTTGAAAGTATGGTGAAAGGAGACTTCAGCTGGAAAGCATGGGCTATAGGAAAAGCCATTTCTATTGGTGTCAGCATTGTTGGATCTGGTATTGGAAAGCTTATTTCAAAGGGCTTTAAAGCTGCTAAGATAACATTGGGCAAGTTTGGCAAACAGCTAAAATGTTTGCCAAAGTTTATCTCCAGACAGGCTAAAGAAGGCTGTAGTGTTGTTGCAAAAACAAACATGAAAAATGCAGCTGTTATCACAGTTAAGAAAATGGCAGAGGAACTTGTTTTCTATGGGTTAGGGAAGGCAGAAGAGGAACTCCTTAAACAAATATTAAACAAAATTGAAAACACTGTTAAAGGACAAATTACAAATGATGTGAGGTCAAAGCTAAAAGGAAAGGAACTGGGCTCATTATTGGATACTATCATCCTCTCACATGTTCCTGATGAAGGAAAACTTCAGGATCTCCTACAGGACAAAGACAGAAAGAGTAAACTCCTAAACATTTTCAGAGAGCTGAGTAATACTGCAGTACAGCCTTTCTATGTAGACCTTGGGTTGTTTAACAAACTGAATTCATCCTTCCGCAGTGTGATTGACAAAGTTAAAGCAGAAACCAATGGAAACGCAAAGAAAATTTTGACAACCATTCAGCTCATCCACTGGGGATCAATGGCAGCTGATGCAACTATGACTGTGCGCAGCCTTTCCAACAAGTTCTTCTCAAACTTCCAGGGAAAGCTGAGAACATTTAAAGAGAAGTGTGTCTTCACAGAGGAGAAGGAAAAGCATCCAACTCCTCAGGACTCTGTGATGTTGAAAGAATTCAAGCAGGAGTTGGCTGACATCATCAGTGGTTTAATGGCTGCTGCTTTGGTGGAGGTTTTACACCAGAAGTTCTCCAGCCACTTAGTTTCCTACATTCAAAGCGAAGTGCATGGTGTCATTTCTTCACATGTTAGATCTGCTCTGAAGACTGACCGAACAGAGGAGTTACTGCGAGCTGGACAGAACATCAACTACATTAAAAACATGCCAGTGTGCCTGGACTTTAAGCATCATGGGGGTGAGGCAAGGGAATTGTCAATATCACATGCTGAGAAGATCAAGGATCAACAGACTGAAGGCACCATTCTGGACCTCAGAGTCTTGTCTGAAACTAGCGGCACGAAGATCGTCATCCTTACTGAGAACAGCCAGGGCAAGCTGACCACGATGCAGGAGCTGAATCCAACCTCCAGCCCTGCTGGTGAAAAAGTCACACTGATCTACCGACCAAAGAGTGACCTGTATCCTGACGGCCATTATGATGTGCTCATCAATAATCAGGCAGTCAGCATTGACAGTAAGAACAAGAACTGCCTCTTTCATGCTCTGGCACGAGGGATGAACCCACATGCCAGTGAAGCAGAGATCACAAAGAAAGCAGATCAACTCCGACATGTGGAGGCTGAGGCTCTCCTCAGACACGTAGGTCAATGGGGGTCCTTAATTAAGAAAAAGGAGTGGACTGAATCTATCAGAGGAGGAGACTGGTACTTGGCAAAAGGAGGTAGGAACATAAGTGAGAGAGTTGAAGAAACTAAAGAGTCACTCATGAAGTGGGTCGGAAAAGTTGGATTATACAAAATCTTGAGAGAAGATGCAATTGAAAATCCAGGACTTGGACAGTTTCTCAACGCAGACCATCAGCCACCTGTAAGTTGTATACTGAATGCACTAAAGTCAAACCAAAACAGCAAGCTTGCCAAAGCCATGCTTGAAGTGGGAACTAAGTCATCTCCTCTGGATTACAACCTGATTGAGAAGGTGAAGAGTAATCATGGCCTCGAACTTCCAAGTGTTTATGTCCCAAAAGAAGTACATCGTGAGTTTCTCAGCACTAAATCACCAAAATTCAGAGACCTTTTGGTAGACAGCATGAAAAATGATGATGTTGTCGGGGCCTTCAAACGGATGATTATTGGTTCAATGCCAAGATTCAGACTTAAAAGCAGTGAGGACTTCAAATCCTTCAATACACCACAGAGCGAAACAAGGCTTTCTGTTTTTGAAGAGAGTTTTCCAAAACACAGTACGAAGGTGGTAGAGAACTGGTTCAACAGGCTGAAAGGCAAAGGAGTGATGACACAGGATCATCTAAACACCATCACAACATGGGTCAATGACCGACGCTACAATGATCAAAATGATGACCACAGGAAAGAGGTGTGCAGACTTCTTGAATAAAAGGTAAATTAACAGCTTATCTGATTCTTTACAAAGCATTTTCACACAACACCAATACTAAACTTTTAATGCTATGTTAGGATTGATTTTAGGCACATACTGTATATCCTCTCCAGATGTCACTAAGGTTGCTTTCAAACCAACAAAGTATTTTTTGGCACAGAATACTTTCAGACTGCTTCAAGCTAGACATTGTTACTCAAAGCTGGTTGTGTATTTCTAGCTTGTAAGAACGGCAGAAGGAAAGACAGCAGCTTAGCCCCAACTGATGGTAGGAGGCGAGGCTACATAGTATATTACAGTCCTGTCTGACCTGATGCAGTGTCACAGCAAACCAAACCAAGTAAAAAATGGTGGTGTTTTCTGTGAGGACGACGTTTCCATAGAGAAAGTATGGTGGAGGGTCACTTTACCTCTGACCTAAACGTATCATTTCACCATCAAGTCAGAAGAAGAAATTTGGCCAAAGTTTGACAGAACTTCTGTAAAGAGTTCTGAACATATCAGGTTTACAGGCAAGGGATCGTCATGAGGCCCAAGGACATCTGACTTTGTCCCTCCAAAGTCTTACCTTCTGGTTCTCAGGTTCAAATTGATATACAGTAGACCTATGAAAGCTTCTCTGGTTACTGCGTTCACAATTAAAGGAAGGCTTGAAAACTCTAAGACCTTAAACTTTAAACATCGGTCTGTGGTTGATCCCAGGGTCATTCTGTCTCCCATCACCTTGGAAATCTCACACATTTACCCCTGATTGGACATTAGGATAACATTTGATGAAAACCATGTGTTCATTTGATATTGCAAGTCATAAGAAAACTCCACAACCTTGACCCTTGACTATTAAAAATATGATCAAATCATACTGGCATTTTGAAATTTTGTTAAAATATCACTTAGATTCCTTGACAGGCTGTATTTAATTCAGAACCACATAGGGGATGCAATACTTTTTAAAAAATAAGTCTGATCATTTCATTCATGAGTAAGGGCAGATATTGGCTTAAGGAGAAATACTGAAATTATTCTTATGAAATGTCATTGACAAGACTGAATTTACAAGCTAAGAGAGAGACCACGGAGTTGCAGATTTAAAAATCAAAGATTTCAGATGGACAAAATTGCAAACTCACAAGCAAAGTAGATTTGACTTTGACCTGGACCATTGATCTAATTTTAACATTTCGAGGTCAAATAAGACAAAGTGGGGGTTTGTGAAAATACTTTGAAGCATTCTCTAAAGATCTTATTCTCAAGCAAAGGGTGACCAGCCAACCTATGTTTAGTTAAGTTTGAAGGAAATCCCTTACAGAACAGATTTTATGTTTACAAACTGCTTTCACAATCAGTGAGCACACATGAGGCAGCAGGACCTGATCTCAAAAACCTCAATGAGTCAAAATGGACATTTGGATGTTGTTTGATGGAAATCGCCTCAAAGATTTTTGGGATATCGTCTTTTCAAGGAAAGGGTCATGACAAGACTCTTTGAACTCCAAAGTCTCATCAGTTCATGCTTGAATCTGGTGGACATGTGACCAAAGGTGTAGGACAATGCTTTAAAGACTTTTAGAGATATTTTGTTCACGAGTTTCGCTCATTTGTATGAACAAGCAACACAAAACCTCGATTCCATCAGCTTTAGCCATTGTTGGCGCAGAGACGCACAGAAACATTCATTTAGGAAATCTTTCATAGCAGACAATATCTTTCCATGTTAAATGTGGTAAAACATCTTTAACAGCCCTGTAAACCTGTCGTAGAGTCTCACATGTTTTCATTTTTGTAATAGCTTCAAATGTAACCTGAGTCTGTCTTAAACCACTCTGTGTGTCAGCAGTTAAGGAGTTAACTCTGTCTGTTTTCTTTGCAGGAAGAATATGGTCAAAATCGCTGTACTTCAGAGGCACCAACAAAGATCATCCACCTTTAAGATGATGACGAAGAAAGCTACTGGATATGAAGAGTGACTTTTATTTAATTTTAAATGCATTCTGTAAATTTATTTAAATTATTCCAGCTGATCAGACACCAGGGGTCACAGCTTTCCAAAACATAATAATTATATATCAAAATGATCAGAAACTTTAAATAATTTGATTTTTTTATTGGCCTTCTTTTTGTAATGTGCTCTTTACTTTAGTGTTTTTCGTGTTCATTTCCTGTTTTATTTTGAAATCCTGATGCTTTGTCTTGTTTTACCTCCTGTTTTTGTTCATTTCCTGTTTTTGTTTCACTCTCCTATATTGATTTGTAATCACCCTCACCTGTGTGTGTACCATGTGTTTTCACCAGCCCTCTGCCAGAGTGTTTATATCTAAAAGTATAAAAGTATGAATATGCTTTCCAGCCCTATGACTTTTGAACTGAACTTTTGAAATTGCCTTCCTTGAAATGTTGCTATTTTTTTTAGTGCAGAACTTTTGACTTGCTGCATTTTTCGTCCTGGGTTTTCGTTGCATCTTAGTCTAATCTTTTTAGACGTGTCACTGGTGGTAACTGCATTCTTTCAACACAAACTAAACTGTCCCATCCTCCTCATTTGTTTACATCCAGAGGGTAGTGAGGCTGTAAATACTCTGTGATTAACCACTGAACTAAATGGACTAATAAGAAACAGAATTGTTATAACCACTGTTACCTTTGCCATAAGGTTATGTGTTTGCTGGCATTTGTTTTCCTGTTTGCATGCTAACTCAAAAAGTTCTCTTTGGATTTTGGTCACATTTTTAGGGAGTGCGGGTCATTGCACAACAGAAGAAGTGATAAGATTTTGGTGGTGATGGGAAAATGGATGAAACTCCAGAAACATCTAAAAATCATTCTTGGAGTGCTTCTTGTTAAATATGTATCAAGTAAAAGTGCTCTGCACAAATCCCCGCCAACACATTTCTGATATTGAACGGTCTTTAATTAATCAAAAAATAGATGAAAAAAAGTCAGACAAATCTTTAATGATGGAATATCTGCTATTATCTTGTTTGGACTAAGATGTAAAACTTAACTCCCAAGCAGGAGTTCATGAACTTTTTCAGTCAAAGACCTAACTGAGAAGTTTGCCCTCTCCCTTGGTCCCAAATTTACACAACAACATTACAGTATCTAAACCATGGAATAAAATTACAATCATCATTATAAGTGCTTTCCTAAATCAAAATGACGTGAAAAAGTATTCAGACTTATACAGACATTTATCTATGTATTTTTATTGACCCTTTGTCAGCTCTCTGACTGGCTAACTGAACCACCAATCAGAAATAAAGAACCCCCTTTAAAAGCAGCCATTCCCCAGTGACCCAGTCAAACAGTTTTGGTAACGGCAGAGTTGATTTTGATGTATTTATGTGAATTTCTTACCATAATTTTTTACTTTGCTGTTAAAAATCCCAGACATATTACCTACATTCAAAGGGGAGACAGAACATTTGAAGATCCAGCAAAAATCATAAAACAGTTTGTTGATTTTCAATTTTTCTTCTTGCAACTTTTTGCAGTTTTGTCTGTATCCTTTCATTTGAGCCAAATTAAAAAATAAACTGAAAAGTCAATAAAGAAGCATAGTTAAACATAAACATCAGGGGATGAACATCAGACCATTTAGCAGTTAACAGGAAAAATGCCAGCAATCCCAATAACAATACAGTGGACACGGGAATGATAAATTGAACCAGGCTTTAGTGTGTTCAGATTTTCTATCATCCTCTGTATCTTTACAGTTTCTTTCATCCCAAAGCACACCAGATATAATATTCAAAATATGTTAGCATTATTCCGACTCAGTCAATCCCAAATAGTTGTCAGATTCCTGTGGGTGGAGTGGAATAAAATACCTGATCTAGCAAAACAGGCACTAAAAAAGGAGGGGATTTTGGCTTTTGGCAGCGGGGAAACAAACAGTATAAGTAAGAACCAAATGATGTCTGTCTGGCAAAAGCTTTGGGATGAATGGAAGAATGAGCATGATGAATGACAGTAAAAAGGAAATATATAAGGAACAAACAGCAGTAAAAAAAATTAAGAGGGAATATCAGATCTGTGTGAAAGTGGTTTAAGATGCAGTGGAGCACTGTTACTGTCAAAGTTATAAAAACAAACTTACTGTTTTTTAAGTATAATCAATTTATCAATAGTTAGGTATATTTGCAAGTTGTAGGCTACGTGTATGTTAAAGCAGATATAGGCATATGTATGATTGCACTTGTACCCACATATGCATGTAAGAGCACTAGCATGAATGTGTAGCTGCTGAGTACACTGTGCACATATGGAAATCTTTATCTTACATTAACACAAATGTGTGTCAGTGAGGCTTAACATGTAATTGATGTTTCTGTTAATTGTCTATCACGTGAAAATTCAAATAAAAAAACTGTCAAAAAAAAAAAATAGAAATAAAAGTGAAATGAGCAAATGTGGGGTTGGCATCTGAATTTATTTTTGTGACTGGAAAAGAAATACAGTCAGCTGTGCTTAAGTTTCTAAAAGTCACAGTTTTAGATTAAAGAGACTGTGAGGAGTTTTTAAGTAATTACAAAAAAGTCTCACTTTTAGACGTATGCCTGATCGAAATACTCACTTTAAGATGAGTTTTATAGCATCTTAATAGGTTATCTATAAATGCTATTCTTTAGCCTTCCGGTCGGGTCGGTCAGGGCTGGACTGGCCTGGATACTCAACTTCGGGGATCAAGACAATTAAAACTAGAGCAAATATATATTATTTTATTATTTATATTACACGTCTGAGAGCACCGGGCTGTATGTAGCGACATAGCCGGCTACAACTACGATAATAACTTTTCCCCGCATTGCTTGTTGTCACACATCAAAAACTACCGCTACGTAACTAGAAAGAGATACATTACCTTGTCGCTTTGCGTCCTGTAAGTTGTTGAAAAAGAACTTGTAAAGCAATGCAGAGTTCTGACAAAGATCCATGCTGCATTCATTAGCATTACAAACAAACACATTTAGCTTCACGTCTCCGGTGCGTTCAAGTTGTAGTCAGAAGTAGGAATTTTGAGTTACAAGTGGTAAACTAACGTCCCCCGCAGTCAGAATTACCTACTGAGAACTCGGTGAAACCTTGCCACTCCGAGGTGTCAATCAAAGATGGATGCCCTCAGTGTGAACAGTTATTTAGCTCCTGTAATAATCCATTTATTTGCACTTCTGACTGGGGTGTGTCGCTCTAGATCAGCTGTATACATAGTATTGTTAGACTTATATTTACAATAATGCTGCCATAGTGATAATCACATTCTTCATACAACAACGCAGGGCGTGCTAACAACAGCTAACAATAGCCTGGTAGATCGGCATGTTTTTTTCTGACTTCAACTGGAACGCTGATAAGTCAGAGATGATGTCACTCCCAGTTCCGAGGTTACACGAATGCAGCATTACGCCGGCGATAAATTCTCCTCATAGCACC
This sequence comes from Scarus forsteni, assembly GCA_036419115.1. Lineage (NCBI taxonomy): Eukaryota > Metazoa > Chordata > Actinopteri > Labriformes > Labridae > Scarus > Scarus forsteni. The sequence goes on along the minus strand of JAZDUH010000066.1, from coordinate 11,834,317 downwards.
TTTAAAGAATTTGATATTTACGTTGTAGTTTCTCCGGCCCTTGCACTTGACATTTGTAACATCTCAATGGTGGGGGAATGTAAAGCCTCACATCATGTTACTTTTTTACCCTCAGTCGTATTCATTCAAATAGCTTTCTCTTGTTGGGCACTATCTCTACAAACAATCATCAATGCTCCACTCCGGAGTACCCTGGCACTCTTCACCTCACCTACCTGTTTGTTTATTGCTTTGGTTAGCTGTATTGGGTTCTATTCTCCAAATGATGCCCCTTCTTGAGTGATTTTAACCAAGACTTAAAATTCCTGATTTTTCCTCCTTGTTAAGTTAACATTATGTTCACTGTCAGTCTCACCTGCATATGAAGATGTTTTTTGCTTTATATGATTTTTCCGTCTCGGCCTTTCTCCTACTGTGCTCCACTCAACTTGCCTGCTCACCACTTCCAACTTCACTATCCAATTCGTCACCACCATCACTACCTTCTGCCGTCCTCTCACCATTCACAGCTCAACCGCCAACTCTGTGTTGTGAACCTTCTTCAACGTTTAAATCAAAACTTTCTGATCCAGCGTTTCTGTTTGAAACTCCCTCACTACTCCACCAGGAACTCCACTTCCTCCGCCCCAGAGCATTCGAAAGAGAGAGTGGCATCAACTCTGTAGACGCCAATGGACCAATTATTTGACAGCAATGGCGGACCATGCGGGCTCTCAATAGTTCCAAACAAAGCGACCGAGGCAATTGGATTCTTATGGGGAAGGTATGTTTCTTGTGTTTTTCAAAGATCACTTTCCAGGTAGGAAGCTACAGTCTGGGTTTAACTAATGACTACTTTACAAGCACACTTGAATCAACTTAACGATGTAGTTTAAAGCGTGTTTGCTCGTCAATTTCAAGCAAAATATTACTTTTAACGCTACATTAGCTACAAAGCTTTGTGGCCAATGCCGACAAATTACCTTTGCTAACGCTGAACTTTTACCCCCACTAACTTAGATAGGGGGACTTTTTGTAGCCTACTAAAAGTGTTAAGTAAGGATGACAACCAGCTAATGTACTGTCATTCCAACAATAGGAGCTAATAATCTTATGAAACCATTATTGTTTTGTCTGAAACGAAGTGTAAGCTTCTTACTTTGCTGGGTGTTCATGGATATTAAGCAATTTTAACCACCAAATATGATTTAAGACATGTCATAGATAACATTTATTAATGATTGGTCATCAATGTGTGTAATAAACATAAGATACGTATATGCCAAACTTGGGTAATAAATAACGTTTGCCCTGCAGCTATTTCTTATATTATCAGTTTTCCAAGCATGTATTATAAGTAACTGTTCCCCCACTTAAAGCTGGGGTCTACGATTTGATTTAGATACACTTTTTTGGAGTTCTCGTTAAAATGGTCTTTATGACCCAATGGTAATCAACTCATAATGTGTTCTTAAAACAGAGCGAATAATATCCGCTATCTACAGCAGGAGTAAAACAGGGAAAACCCCAACCAATTATCTTGCAGGGACACCTGTTTTTAAACCAATCAAATCCCGTTGCCATTATGCCCGCCTGCTGCGCCTGCATTTTCCCGACATGCACAGACTCGGTGCGTGTAGCCGAGCTCATACGTATCAGAGTCCGAATGCTTACCTTTCAAGTTTTGTCTTTGAAAATAAGGGAAGCCCGCTACGAGCCGTCCCACAACCCCAACCAAGCTCCAGAATCCCTCACATTTTAAGACAGGTGTACAGAAATCTAAAATAAACATGTTGTTTTTCTAAGTTTGTTCTAATCTAGGCTACTGCAGGTGAATGTTCTCGCGAGGCTTTTTCTTCTTCTTTGGTTTTACGGCAGTTAGCATCCATCAGTTTGGAGCATTAACGCCCCTTTCAGGCTAGAGACAGAGCTCAGCTTGGAGAGGCAGAGGAATGTTTTTATTATTATATCGTCACACAGGTGATTTACAGGAGAATACTGATACAGGAGGACGGCGGGAAAGAGGATAAAATACTTAAAATACGATAGTTTCATGGCCAAAACGGGAGACTTGACAGCTATGTGGAGAATGTCAGAGGAAATACCTATACCCCGATCAACATCAGCTGTGAGTACTAACTAACTTTACATGTTTGTTTGGTGTTTTCTTACCACTGACTGAGACATGACTTGGTGTAAAACAAACAAGTTGTGCTGAGGGTTTGGAGTTGAATCAGTCTTCTAGATTTATCAGCCGTGCGCGTGCATGTGAGAGGGGGCGGGCGGTTAGGCGGAGCCCTGAGGAGATGCTACTTATAAATTCATGATAGTTTTCCAAAATCGCCGACCCCAGCTTTAAACTTGTGTGCATTACAGTTATGTAAATAGATTAATATTTACTCATAACCCCACACTATATCTCAGAAGAGGTAAGTGGATGATGTTGAAAAAAACTGATATTAATGATTGCTTTTTGAAGTTTGTTTTGGCTAAATATCTACATTTTTTAAATGTAAGCAAGCCATTTTGACAATAGTTATAATTTGTTGCTATTCAAGCTTTATTTAAATGCTAAGTATAAAGTTATATACCCTAAGTGATACCTTGTTAAGCTGTTATTTGGCTTAAGATGTAGTAGTAGTCTAACTTTACCTTAAATGTGTTGTCTTTTGCAGCTTCTCTGAGTTCACCTGGCAGCTAGAGGCTTCAGCCTGCCCTTCACATGGAAGCTATTGCCCAAGAGGACTTACACAGTATTTAAAATACAAAAAGTTCAGTATGAAGACAAGTATACTAATGGTGTGGCCAGCCATTGTTCAATAGACTGAGAACAAGAACGAACAACATGAAGAAAAAAGAATCGACTGGTATTAACACAATATTTATTTGTCAGGTCAGCAGAACTTGAGAGCTTAAACGGGATCATACAGTAGATAATTGAGTTATCTAGAAAACAGCAACAAGTTGTTAAATAAACAGCAGGGAAGGTGTCCATGCTATTTTTTACATTACAGAGAATGAGCATACATGTTTTTTTCTCTACTATTGGACACACAGTAAGATACAAGGCTGTGAACCTTTACTGGTCTCACAATTGTATCAAAAATATCTTGTTAGCAATTCAGTTAGATTCGATATCATGATGCATCAAGATATGTTGCAGTCTATTTTGCAACAAGGAAAATTTAAAATCCACCAAAACAAGCATATTTGATCCAGATATAGACTACTAATGTGTTGAGATGGATAGAAACACCATCATCAACCTCTGTCAGAGCTGATGGACTGCAGTATTACCAGCAGAATGTGTGTTATCTTTTCTCTATAGAGCAGATGGTGAGATCTTGAAGGGCAGATATTTGGTTATATGTTTCATTTTTCACTGACAAAGCCCTGCACCTGGACAGTCCATAGTTATTGAAACAGACACTACAGCTAGTAAAATAAGGTGATTTTTTTGGTTTCAGTTTTGGGAGATCATGAAGATTCTGGCCTCTCTACAGCCACCCACATCCATTCTGCCTGTCCGAGATCATGGTGACAACATCCACTCTGCATTGTGACTTTACAGTATCTAACAAATGTGTGTATTCATAGTTCAGTTAAGTTTTCTCCTCAATGCTTTTTCCAATCACCACTAAACTTAACCTATTTTGGTCGTTTGTTTCCTCTGCTAATCTCTTGTGCTTTGCTGTCTTATGTTACTATGTTCAAATTGTTACTACCTGTTGTCAAATTAAAAAATCTACACTTCTATTTTAAAGTGTTGTACAAATAAAGTTTACAATTATTAAACTGTTAAAACTTGATTTGCGTTGATAATTTATTGACTAGACTTCTTCTGACCTTCCAAGTTCCAAAGAAGACAGTCAGCCTTTACTTCTCTCTCAGAAGACTGGATGCAACAAGAGGCTTCACATCAGCTCTGAAGATAGTCTCCAGATATTTAAATTTAGTTGAACACTTAACTTTATTAGCAATTTGTAAGTTGTTATTAATAATTACAGATTTTCATTTTTCTTGTTTTTCTTGTTTTTCTTTTTAAAATCAGAGTGTCATATAAAATACACACTGTCACCTACACAGTTGTTGAACACTTGTCTGCTCCATGTTACATCCTTGATGAATACTCTTTTGCATTAGGCCTGTATATGGTTAATCTGGAAACAACAGGATTGAATTTAAAAACAAAAATCAACTAATCATTTATGCCATGTATATATATATATCATTTAAAGGCTTAAAAATGGTCTGAACTGGTTAAAACTTGAAACCCAGAGATCAATCTGTAGTTCATACACAACAGCTGTTACAAAATACTCAAAATTGCAATATGCTGCTGTAGAGATGAAAAATCAGGTTTATATCTACTGTATGTGTGTGTGTTCATATTTATACTGTATATTAATGCAGCCAGCACACGCTGTGGTCACCTTGCCTGTCGTACTGATGGTTGTTGCCGTTGAAAGAAAGTGCAGAGTGGCAGACAGGGACAAACCTGCTGCACAGAGCTGAGGGGGAGGTCCAGCATTCAGAGCTGATCACAGCACCTGTGACCTGAGAGAGTGAAGACAAAGGAGCTGAGACATGGAGGAGAGGCCAGGGACAACTTCTGCCCCACAAAACCAAAGTTTATGAGAGATGAAGACCCTGTGATGACTGGAGAAAGGAGAAGAAAGGAGCTGCATGGAGGTCCAAGAGTGGGCCACTGCTGCTCCTTGAGAAACATGTGGAGATGACCCCCCCACTGTTTGGTGACACTTAAAGCCTCTGCTCTCCAGGACGGCATGTAAACCTTCAAATGACCCGGACTGGACCTCGTCCTCATCCCATGACTCCTGCTCTTCAAACTGTAAGTCTGTGATTTCCAAACTGGGCTACTCGAACATCTGTCAGGTTTCTGTAGTTAAAGTTCAAACTGGAAAATGTTTGTGTTGTGAGATTTGAAAAAGGTCTGAAGTGTTGGCAGAGAGGCCGAAGGATGGACTGGTGAGGCATGTTGGTGAGGGAAATCTGTCCTGAAATATTTAAAGATTATTATTTTAACATAAGTTCAGTCAGACAGCTTTCTCATTAAAGCTGTGATGAGTTTGTAACAGCTTGAAATTCATAATGAACATGTTCAGAAATGTGGATTTCTTTTTCAAAGGTGAACTCATGTTGCCCTCTGACATCGACAGTGAATAAATTGACTTAGTGATAAATAATTCACTTAAAGAGATTTTATTTGTTTTATATGCATGTCAAAAGTGGGAGGTGGGGGTGTACTCCGGTCCTGTTTCGCCTGTTTTAAGCCACATTAGCTGCTGTAAAAACATAAAGGATAAATATTTTTTTATACATTAATTTTGCTCAATTATCTTCATCAAGCTCAGCCCTGATTAAAAACAATTAATATATGACAAACAATATATAGTTTAACCCTTTAAATGACAGTTTAATAAAAGGTATCACTGATTTGAGAAAAACACACGAAATGACCGATTTTCAACATAAAAAAGGACCAGAGGCTGGAGATATTTACACGCTATCACAGTCTTGGCTATGTCAAAGATTAGTTAAAACATTGGCTGTGGTGCATTATTATTTTTTGTGCAGCATTAGATTTTATTTTTACTTCCTTTGGTCCTGTTTTGGATGTTTTATGTGACAACTTCACCTGCTGTAAAAACATAAAGGATATATATATTGCTCAAATATCTTCATCAAGCTCAGCCCTGATTAAACATTATTAATATTTGAAAAATATATAGATTTTTTCCCTTTAAATAACAGTTTAAATAAAGGTTTACCGATTTGGGAAAAAAAACAAAATGACCGATTTTTAACATAATAAAGGACCGGAGGCTGGAGATTTTTTAAAACATATTTCTATTTTTATGATAAATATTTCTTAAATTTTTATTTTGCTCAAAAGCTCAGATGAAAGAATTTTTTTCCCTTTAAATGACAGTTTAACAAAAGGTATCACTGATTTGGGAAAAAACAAACAAACAAAATGACCGTTTTTTTGATATACAAAGGACCAGAGGCTGGAGATATTTACACACTATCACAATCTTGAATATGTTTAAGATTGGTTAAAACATTGGCTTTGGAGCATTACTATTTTTTGTGCAGCATTAGATTTTATTTTTACTTCCTTTGGTCCTATTTTGGCTGTTTTAAGCCACAACTTCAGCTGCTGTAAAAACAAAAAGGATAAATATTTCTCTATTTTTCTTACTTTTTTTTTTTTTTTGCCCAATTATTTCATCAAGCTCAGCCCTGATTAAAAATAATACATATTTTTTAAAAATATCGATTTTTCCTCTTTAATGACATGTTAATAGAAAGTATCACTGATGGGAAAAACACACAATGACTGATTTTCAACAAAAAAGGATCAGAGGCTGGAGAATGTTTCACGCTATTACAGTCTTGGATATGTGAAAGGTTACTTAAAACATTGGCTGTGGATATTAAAAAAATAAATATTTGTCTTGTTTTTACAGCAGCTAAAGTTGTGGCAGAATACAGTCAAAATAGGACAAAGGTAAACCTGTCCAATATATTTTTGATGTTTTAATTTTTGAAATCATATTTTCTTAATTTATTTAGAATTAAAATGTTTTAACTCCCTTGAAAAGACTGAAAGTTATGGTCAATTATCACCTCTTTGTGGCCAAAATGTACCCAAGGGCAGAGGTGTGGACTCGAGTCATGTGACTTAGACTCAAGTCAAACTCAAGTCACAATTTTGATGACTTTTGACTCAACTTGACAAAATCATCAAAAACTTGCAACTCGACTTGGACTTTGACATCAATGACTCTGGACTTGACTCTGACTTTAGTCTGATGACTTAGAAATACTGTAAATTTTCAGTAAGACTGTTGAGAATATGTGCCCCCATTTAAAGTATTCCACTAAGTGACAGTTATTTTTTTCATTTCCAGCATGACAATAATTTCCCCACAGGATCACGATTGAATGCATCTATTAACATCCAATCAGGGTTAAGAACAACCAAAGAGGGTGTGGATTACAGGTACTTTCATTGAGCGCAAGACTGCAGGACAGGAACAACCCAGAGATGTGGAACCATGCTACCAAGGATAATTTCATTTGCATTCGCAAACTACAAGGTCATAAACAAAAAAGAATTGTCATGTGCAAAACCTGCAGTCTGAGAATAACAGACGGAGTGGTGATGACGTCAACCTTTGCTGGGCACCTGAAGCTGCACAAAAAACAGGAAGTTCGGTAAACAGTACTTATGACTTGCAAAGACTTGAAAATTTTAAGCCTATGACTTCAGACTTGACTCATCTTGTCTTTACTTGAGACTTGACTTGGACTTGCATGTCTTTACTTGAGACTTGACTCGAGACTTGGGTTTAAAGACTTGAGATTTACTTGAGACTTGCAAAACAAAGACTTTCTCCCACCTCTGCCCAAGGGTTAAGAGGAGAGCATCCACTCACGTCTAAAGAACAAAATTATAGAAGATGTTCTGACTCTGGACTTCAGAGGGAAGTTCTCCTCCCCTCCAGAGAAGTTTTGTTACAGGACAAGACCAGAAAACGTGACTGTGATCAACCATCATGTCTCTGCAGTCCAGCAGCAGAGCTGAGAGCTGCTTTGTTTGGATTTCTGTTTGGGGGGGAACAAAGAAATAAATCAGAATATTCAAGCTGCAGACAAGTTGGGTTTCATTGGCTGAAGTGTTTCTCTGATTCTTGCTGATGGTCTAAACTTTTTTGAAACAGTTTAAGATGAGCTTGATTTTTCTTTTGTAGCATGATTTATATTTGGCACATAATAATAATAATAATAATAATAATAATAATAATAATAATAATAATAATAATAAAAATAATGCTAACAATATTAACTTTATTTTTAAAGCGCCTTTCATGACTACAAAGGTCGTGTACAAGTTTAAAACAACAAAAACAACAAAAGGCCATCACCATTCAGGCTTCACCCTAAAAAGTTATAAAACAAAATAAAAGTTTATTTAGTGATTTTAACGCATGAATCAAATGAGGATCTACATTTTCTCTAAAATCAAAATCATAAAAAATTGCAAAATAGACTTTTTAAACAGAGCATGTTTCAGACGTGAGTGTTTCACAGTCTGATGGACAAATCATGACGTCAACCCTCAATTCTACTCGTACAAAAAAAAGCCAGAAGCCACATGTGAACCTTACAGGATGTTCAGCTGCGCTGCTCCAAAGAGAAACAGAGAGATGAGAAATGAAACGTCACATTGTTGACATATTACCATCAAAATAGTCCAAAATACCTCATCGGACTCCCCTCCTTCCTTCTCTTTCCCTTCTTCTCCTAACTTGTTTATTGATTACCTTTGAATTGTACCTTTTTAAAAATTATTTATTTTTTATTCTTTTTTTTGTTAAACATGCCAGTGTTTTGTCTTGAAACAGCAGGAAAGGACCTCTTTCACAATACATGTAATTTTGCCCACAGCCCAATTTTTTGTTTATTGTGTGGTATTTGTAGTACACCCAGAGACTCCCAAGAATATACCTTTAGAAAATCCAAACGTCATCCAGGGCCTGTACTATGACCTATTTTATGATCATTGCCATAGGTGTGAGCCAGGGTGCACACTTTACCCCAAAACTTACTCAAACACAAATAATAAATCATCAAATTGAGTCAAATCACCTTCACTGAAGTCTGGTGCACCTTTTGAAATCAAATGTAAAGCCAAGTATTACAATTGAAAGAAGTTATTGAATTTTAACTGGAAAAATATCAGTTTTTTATTATTTTTTCAACAAATTCAATTCTTTAGAGATGTGTCTGACCAACTTACAGTTGCTGTACAACTAAAATACTTACAAATTATTTGGCCACATATATATTCTCAAAGTGGGAAAAAAATCATCAAATTCTGAGACCGGTAAAGTTGTTCAATTAACAGGTTGGGTTACTGTGGAAGAATCAGGATATTGTTCCATGTCTTGTATATCAGGGAACCTTTAAAGATTTGTTCAGAATTCATCCTTTAAGTATGATTTCTTTTAGAATTTGAATGCTAGATTCAAAACAAACATTTCACATGAAATGTTATTCATTTTAATATTGAACAGCCACAAAGGGCCTGTATATTATGCCTTTGTGATGAGATAATAATGAGCCATTGATACAAGTAAAAACCGATGCAGTTTTGGATTGTTGTAATCAGATTGTATATATCTACAATGACAGCAATACATAAACATTACTCCTATCAATTTCTGTTTCTAGTACTTATATATACATGTAATCTGTTTCTGTATCTTGGGAAAGATTAGTAAGCATGGTCTTTTGATTCCATGAAAGGTTTGTTTTCAGTTTTGCCCAAAAGTAAAGAAGCACATCTATTGCTCTGGAACTATCACTTGAACCTGAAACAAGATCAGATTCACACATGTCATACATGTTCTGAAATTGCACCAATGTCCAGCCAGTCCATGCATGGCAGTCAGAATCTGACAAGGTTTTAAACTTCAGTTTGGGTGATGTCTCATGTTTGGATACTTCATGTAGAATATATATAATATATATACTTCATATATAGAATATATGAAAAAAAATATAATTCAATTGAATGCACAATACTAAATTGAAGTTAACATCCATTTGCTGCAAATTGCATGAAATAAAACATTACCCTTGATATAATACAAGATATGGAACAGTATCCTGATTCTTCCACAGTAACCCAACCTGTTAATTGAACAACTTTACCGGTCTCAGGATTTGATGATTTTTTTCCCACTTTTAGAATATATATGTGGCCAAATAATTTGTAAGTATTTTAGTTGTACAGCAACTGTAAGTTGGTCAGACACATCTCTAAAGAATTAAATGTGTTGAAAAAATCATAAAAAACTGATATTTTTCCAGTTAAAATTCAATAACTTCTTTCAATTGTAATACTTAGCTTTACATTTGATTTCAAAAGATGCACCAGACTTCAGTGAAGGTGATTTGACCCAATTTGATGATTTATTATTTGTGTTTGAGTAAGTTTTGGGGTAAAGTGTGCACCCTGGCTCACACCTATGGCAATGATCATAAAATAGGTCATAGTACAGGCCCTGGATGACTTTTGGATTTTCTAAAGGTATGTTCTTGGGAGTCTTTGGGTGTACTACAAATACCACACAATAAAAAAAAAATTGGGCTGTGGGCAAAATTACATGTATTGTGAAAGAGGTCCTTTTAAAAGAAAAAAAACACAGATGTTAAAATTTATGCTTTGTGTGTTGACAGATCTGTAATTAAAAAAAAAGTCTCCACTCCCTCCCTCTCTTCCCTTTCTTCTCCAATCATGTTTCCCTACCATCTTAATTAAAATTTTCTTTTTGTTAAATTTATTTATCTATTGGTTTTTTGCATTCCTTTGTTAAACAGCAGGAAATTGTAATAGAAAAACACAGATGTTGAAATGTATGTTTAATGTGTGTTGCCAGATCTGTAATAAAAATAAAATAAAAGCAAACAAACAAACAAAAAATACCAAAAGTATTTGAAAATAAAAAATAGAGCTGGAAAAGACAATCATACTCAGCTGTCAGGTCAAAGTCAGACTTCATAAACTTTTTATTGCCTTAAATGTCAAAAATCAAATCAAAAACGTTTTAGTTTATTTCAGGATCTGCAGGAAACGGCTGCACAACAGGAGGAAACAAACTTTCAATCACGTGTCCTGAGAGATCCATTTTATTTCTGATGAACTAAATCCCAGAGCGGAGTTTTTAAGGTTCTGATGTGAGTCTCTTGGTGAAGCTGAACCCTTTAGGCTCTGATCCGTCCTCTACCTGTTGATCCCCAGTTTCTTCTGAAAGGCGTTCCCGTCTCCCTTCGTGGCCTGCTGAAAAAAAGAGAGAGAGAGAGATCATGAGCTTCAGTCACATGTTAAAAACACGCCTGACCCTTTGCTGGCTCACCGATCGGTCCCTAAACTCACCATCCATCTCTCTCTCTCAGAGAGGCAGTTTAATCACTTCAGATTACTGCAGACTGTTAAAGAGCATCAGGCTCAGTCCACAGAAATAAAAGTATTTTTAAAAATTTCTCCACCAGTTAAAAAAATGCATATATTCCAGTATTAATTGTATTTCAGTATTTATGAAAAAGATTTTTTATTTTCATATCAATTCAAACCAGCAGCTCCATTTGGTGTTACAGTGTGACTCGTGGCCGTGCTAAGTGATGAAACAGACGTCTGAAGTAAATATTTTTTATATCTACCTCTGCCAAGGAGGTTATGTTTTTGGGAGAGTTTGTCTGTCTGTGAGCAAAATAACTCAAACAGTTATGGGTGGAGTTTGATTAAATTTTCAAGAAAGGTTCAGCATGGGAAAAGAAAGAACTGATTCAATTTTGGTGTTGATCCAGATCACCGTCTGGCCAACATGATGAAAAATGTGATTTTAGTGAATAACTACTGAACTAAAATAGATATCTTTATGAATCCAGTTTTAAATGGTATGTTTTCATGGTCAAGGAATCTAAATATTTAAATGAAATAAAGGTAGGACTAATATTTATGGTCAAAATCACTATATGGAAGAGGACTGTGGCGCTGGTGGAGGTCTGCGCTCTTCCGAGTGCTTTTCTAGTTAAATATGAGACATGCCTCATAATGTTGATCAAATCCTGTTATTAAAAGTTTCATAGGCACTCCGGTTTCAAAGCTGTTATAACCTCAGGTCACCTGTATAATGACGACACTAGTAAGTAAAGTTTGGGATTTATAAAAAAACAGACTTAGCGGGAGAATTTGTGCACCAGCTCTGTCGTACTCACAAAATCTAGGACAAACACGAAACTGGGACCCCAACAGTAAAGGGATGAAATTAAAGACAGCTCTGAAAAACTGATATATTTATGTGGAATAATTGAATATAAATTTAATAACACAGCATACATGAAGGGTATATTTGCAAAAACTAAGTAAGAGAAGAAATGCATACTAATGACCCAAGGACTTTGCGAACCCATGCACGAGCGCGCCCACACACGTAGCTAGGCCTGTCACGATAAGCAATAAATTAATCAACAGCACGATAAATAAAAACATCCTCTGTAAGTTTGCCCGCCTCGATAAACTGACACGTGCATGCATGTCTGTTCTTCTCCTCTCTTTTTAGTAAACAGGCTGAATGAGAAGATGGGTCACTCTGCGCAACTTACTCAACACCTGGTTCTATAGTGGATTTAGCGGATTTATAGCGGAGTGAGCATCTGTCAGTCATTCAATCTTTGGGGGGGAGCCGATGCCGCTCGCGCATACTCACACAGAGCTGAAGTGAGCATAGTGAGTAACAAGGAAACAAACACTAATATGAATGATGCACGAAAGCGATGGTTCCTGAGCCGGCTGCCACAGCCCAAGTGTGGGAATGTTTTAGTTTTAAACAGAATGAAGAAGGTGTGAGCTATGAACACAGACGAGCTGATATGTCAAATTTGTTTGAAAGTAGTGGCAATGTAGAAGGGGAGGTGCAGAGCCTTCGTCCTTGACAGTCAATGCTTACATACGTCACAAACAATTCAGGAACTGTATAAACTCCATTTTATTTATTTTTGTCTGTTGTTATGTGTTTTTATTGGAGTTTTGTTTTTTTTCTTTACAGGGACAGGGTCTTTTTTTATTGTTTTTAATTAGTATTATGATTTTTAGTTAAATGCAATTTATTCCAAAAGAGAGTCCATTTCATTTTCACTTTTTTTTTCTCTTTTTTTTTTTTTAATTTTTATTTAAAAGCTCGACCTTCCAATTACAGTTAAATACTTTGAAGAAATTCAAGTTTATTGCTGTTGATACGGTGTACTTATTTTACAATGACATATATTATAATTACATTCATGAAAAAATAATGTTTCAAAATAATTTTGACAATAATATCGCTTATCGGCAATAATTTTTTGGACAATTATCATCCAGCAAAATGTGTTATTGTGACAGGCCTACAGGTAGCCTATACTGTTGAATCAGTTATATATTAAAATGTCATGATCGTAGCACAAAACTGCTGATCAGTGAGGCACTTGGTGCATCCGTGTCCCCTCCCCCACCTGTCACTCAGACATTCTTCCTATAGAGAGCGATTCATGTTTTTGGCTCCACTTACATGTAGGATCGTTTGTTTTTTTCACTTCAGCCACAGTGCGACCCTCTGAGGGCTTTATTTACAGACACGTGTCACTCTGCTGCCTTTCTGCTTTAGAGGGATGTCTGAACTGTGCCAACCGATCAATATGTCGACCTCATATTGAGTAAAATCTGTTTTTGTTTCATCTTTTCCCTCTCGGTCCATCCTGAAATCTTAAGGGAAAAGTGTTAACGTTGCTCTGAGATGTCAGCTTGGCCTGGCAGAAGCATAAGAAAGATACCTGCAGCTCACAACTGTTAATAACTAGCTGGGCAGGGCTAACCAGAGGTTCATCTTTACTGAGTTCACATGCTCGTGTGAGAAACTCTGTGTACCTTGTTGATTTCTTTGTGTCTGTCTCGGCTGACGATCTCCTCAATGATTTCTCCCTCTCCTCTCACCAACCTGGAGGAAAAAGGTGCTGAGTTAGCAGATTTATAAAGCAATAATAATAACACACTGCTTTAAAAGCCCCTTTCATGACACCCAAGGATGCTGTACAAAGTTGAAACAAACAAAAATGCAGAAGAGCAGCAGCAACCACTTGTGCCAATGTGCACAAAAAGGAGTTTGATTAGTCTAGTTTTAGTTGATGAAATTTCATAACATTTTAGTCGATGAAAAATGCTGTAAATGTAGTGGACAAAAATATGAAGTGTAAAGTGTAAGGCTTTATTTGTGAGACATTCTTAAATGCAAATCACTTGCAAAATAACAGCCAACTCACAACTGCAAATTGTTTCACATCGTTAAATAAAAAGGGCAGTTCATGTATGTACAAGTGTAACTCTTTATAAGATCATTATTTAATTATTTAATGGTACAGTAATACTGCTGTAGGGATGGGGCTCTGTTGAGCAGAAAGGGGGGAAGGGGGAAAATAGGGTTGTATTGTGTTCATGTAATTCCATTTGTAAACTCCTACGTATGATTTGAATATGTCAATAAAAATATTTTGAGCAAAAAAATAAGGGCAGTTCAGAAGAGTGGAGTCATTCCACCACGATGGTGTTAATTTTAAATACATTTAACAGACAATTAAAGTTTGACTTTATAAACTTGTTATCTTGTGATAATTTCATGTGAATCACTGTTAATTTTGACGACACTTTGTGATTTAGTTATAGTGTTCTACCTAAAATATCTTTATATTTTAGTCAGAATTTAGTCATATAAATTTTGGCTTTAGTTTTAGTCGATGAAATCTTCTGTAAATTTAGTAGACTAAAATATGAAGTGTAAAGTGTGAGACATTTTTATGTTTCCTTGAATTTTTTGAGGTCATGTTTTACACTTGGATAAAATGAAACATCTACTAACTACTGTTTGCTCATAAAGTTTGAATGGAAAAATAAATTAATGGAAACAAATGTTTCTTTTGTTCTAAATGCAGTCACCTTTATTTAGGCTACCTGGCAGAGCATCTCAGTTACAATACCAGAACTGACAACAAACAGTGAACCTGCTCTACATGAATATATCACTTCATAAAGAGAGCAGCTCTGATTGGATCGCTCCACAACTTATCCCACCACCACCAAGCAAAGGCAGCTGTGACTGGATAGATTCCTAACTTGTCTCTACTTTCTACATGTCCAAATAAGGTTTGATTGGATTAAGTCTGACAAATATTTTAGTCTAGTTTTTATTTGTTGATAAAAATGTCAGCTAATTTAGTTTCAGTTTTTGTCAATGTGCACTTCTTTTATTACTTACTGTTTCATTTTCACCAGGGGACAAAAGTTGTTGACTAAAACTGTGATGAAAAAAAATTTGTCAACAAAATTAACACTGGTAAATATGTCAACAATACAAAGCCTCTGTTTCGTAGTAGAAGAAGATAAGACAAAAGTTGAAGATAACATAACGTGGTAAAAACGAGTCATAAAAAGCACACAGGACCATTTAAAGTTGCTGAAGAGTTTATCCGATGACTGTAGGCAGAGGCAGGCAAATACTTCTCATTGACTCCCTGGCATTTGAGTTAAGCTAGCATTGCATAAGCTAGCTAAACTAAGCATTTTGTTTTTCTTTATTGATGAAAATGTCAGTTAATCCTGTTTTAGCTTTTGTCCAAGTGCAGCTGTTTTTTTTAAATTAGAGTCTTGTTTTCGTCAAGGGAAAAAAGATTGTTGTTAAAATCAATTAAGAAAATAAAAATTTAACAAACTCATCACTGATTCAGCCTGGTTTAACTAACAAACTGTACTCCAGTACAGTCTCTTTAGCGTTTTTCCACTCTTGACTTGTTTCTCACCGGGTGCGTCCTGTTTCCGGGTCGACCACCCTGCGGATCACGCTCTGCCTCGCCTCGTACTCCTCTTTGGTGAGTGGCCTCTTCGTGGAGAGTCGGGCCTTCTGCTCGTCCGTCATCACTGCAGAAAGGAAACAGAGGGAAAGATTAGATTTAAATATTATTGGAGTCCTCTCTACAATAACAATCTAGGATTAGAGAAAGCAGAACAGACATTTCAGTTCAGTAACACATACATCGCTCAGGTAACATTATCAATCAATCTATCAATCAATCAATCAAAAGTTATTTATATAGCACTTATCAAACAGAAAATGTAGCACTATGTGCTTTATAAACAGCTAAATTAAAATTAGACGACATGATGACACTGACAGGTGAAGTGAGGAACACTAGCCAGGTTTACATGCAGACCTTTTCTCTTTCTGATTGAAGATCTGAGGTGAGCTGTTTCCATGTGACGTGATCTATTCTGATCTGGTGTTTACATGTGCCACAACATGTAATTAGAACAGCTGTTTTACAGACTCGTGATACACGCAGATCTATTTAAACATCATGTAATTTATCAAAGCTGGCTGTAAGTAGGTGTTTTAATAAATTATTTGAGGGTTGTGCTGTTTGGCCTTTTAATAGCCAGCCTTCAGAGTTTTCCAGCAGTTCCTCATTTGTTCCATGTTTTTGTCCATCCCGGCTTCACTGAGTTTTTTGTGGACTTTTTTAATTCAACAGTTCAGTATTTCTTGTTTTCCTTCTGTCCAAACGTGCGATAATGTCTAGTTCTTTGAGAATTTGTATTAAAAACAAGCTCTCTGACGCAGACCAGTGCTGTGTGCTCTGTTTAGAAGCTGCCATGTTTCCAACTGAGTAAACGTCACTGCTCGTTTACGTCAAGACTGAGCATGTGCAGACAGAACCCAGCCTGACAACTTTCAGATTCGCCGTTTACATGACAGGATTTTACTTTTAATCGGTTTGGGAAAAGAAATATACTACCCCTGTGCAACCCAATGAAATTCCATTTGGATTATGCCTGTTTATTCTGATTGAGGTGTTTATGGAGCATTTTTATTCAGTTTGGGCTTCTAACCCGATTCTAGTCGGAATATTAGGCTCCATGTAAACCTGGCTACTGATCATGTCCATTATGGCTCCTGTTTGTGGATCTATCAGGCAGCAAGTGAACATCTCGTCCTCAAAGTTGATGTTGGAGCAGAGTCTGAGTCTGACAAGGACCAAAGTGTGATGGCTGGACAGCTGGGTCAGAGCATCTCCAAAACTGCTGCTTCTGTAGGATTTCTGGTCTGTTGTGGTCAGGATCTACCTGAAGTGGTCTAAGACGGAACGGATTCATGGGCGGCCAAGGCTCACTGATGGACATGGGGAGTGAAAGGCAGCCTGTGAGGTTTGATGCAGTTTAGGCGGTGACCACACAGAGATAAAAACATCTGTTTTCTAAAAGGTTCTCTGTAAAGACGGCATCGTTTCAGGAAATGTGTCCGTCCACATGCTGTGGTATATATGCCAGGACAGGTGTTTCTGTAACTGCAGACAGACACCAAAACCAGAGAAGACGTTCATAAAACAGGTTCGATGTAACAATCAAAACAAGATGTGGCATCTGCTGATGTCTTTGTTGCAAAAAGTGCTTCACATAATCCAGACAGAAAACAAGAGTTAAAAATGAGAAAATTCAGGAACTATGAATCAAATTACTAAAAAACACGAGAATAAAAACATTAATATTATAGAAGGGAAAAAAAAACACAAATTTAATTTAATGTGTTATTGTGAGATAGGAAAACAAAAGTGTATAATATAATCTGCTAAAATTGGACATTTTTTTTCATTTCATTTTGTCAAATATCTTAAAAGTGAAGTTAAAATAAAACCACTGTCCAAGGTTGAAAAAAATAACTTCACAGTATCTATTTAACATTCAAAAATATGTTAGCTAACAGAGAATAAAGGTCTGAACAATAAATCTGAACTTAAATGGAAAAAAACAGAGTAAGAGAATTTAAAATAAATAAGATAAAATAATATTAGATAAAATCAGCACAAAGCCAGAGTAAAAAGTTCAGTCTTTAGTTTGCTTTTAAAAACATGAACAGCAGATGCTGCCCTCAGTTCTTCAGGTAGACTTCACCACAGATGAGTTCAGTTATAAAGAGAAGAAGCTTCACCGTATGTGTTAGCTCTAAACCAACACCATATAAGAAAGGTGGTCATAACGTTTGTCCAATCAGTGTAGAAGACGTTCAGAAGATACTCTGACTGATGGCAGATTCAGGAAACAACCGCCCTCCCTCCACCGCACAAAGATAAAATCATTAATTCATCAAAACAGGAAAAACACCAAAGCTTGAGTCAGGGTAATGAAGACAGAGGAAAGTCCCCTCAGCCTGCTGGTCCAAACGCTTCTCCTAAACCACGTGACCTGGTCTAGAAGGACCACAGCAAACCCCTGATCTGATTCTGACCACTGTAGACCAGGAGCCATCAGACTGACCCTCCTCAAACTCACTCAAATCCTCACGCTTGTCCTGCTCTTCACATCGACTCTGAGGACAAAATGTTCTCTTTCTGCCTGATTCATCCAACCATCGAACAGGAGCCACGATGAAGAGACGACCAGAGTTACACTGTACAATGTAGAGTCTGCTGACTAATTATTTTCATCAAAGTTTTTGTCAACAACCTTTTTCCCCTGACCAAAACTAAACACTAACTAATAAAAACTAAGACCAAGCAGAAGCTTAGAGGGGACCGTGCTTTTGCTGTTGCGGCCCCAAAGCTTTGGAACGGGCTGCCTCAAAATATTAAACAGGCCTCGTCTCTGCCTGTTTTTAAATCCCTCCTTAAGACCCACCTTTTCTCCCTGGCTTTTGATGCACGGTAGTTGGCGATTTTATTATTATTTACTTTTTACTTGATTTTATCTTGATTGCTTCTTCTGCTTTGTTATTTCATTTTAATTGGTTTTATGTCTTTTAAATTGTTCCTTGTCTTTGAAAATTCATTTTACTTATGTTTTATGTCTATTCTTTTATCTCGTATTTTATTTATTCTCCTGTACAGCACTTTGTTTCAACTATGGTTGTTTTTAAAGCACTTAACAAATAAAGCTGGATTGGACTGGATTGGAAAAACAAAACTTGGACAAAAACTCAGACTAAATTAACTGACATTTTGTCTGACAGACTTAATCCAGTCAGACCTAATGTGGTCATGTAGAAAGCAGAGACAAGTTAGGAATCTATCCAATCACAGCTACTTTGGTCGGTGGTGGCAGGATAAGTTGTGGAGCGATCCAATCAGAGCTGCTCTCTTTATGAACTGATGTATTCATGTAGAGCAGGTTCATTGTTTGTTGTCAGTTCTGGTGTTGTAACTGAGATGCTCTGACCGGTAGACTTAATAAAGGTGACTGCATTTCACACAAAAATGAAGATTTGTTTCTGTTCATTTATTCATTCAAACTTTACTAGCATTCAATAAAGGATTATTAGATGTTTCCAAGTGTAAAACAAGACTTCAGAAATTCAGGGAAACATAAAAAATGCCTAAAACTTTACACTTCATGTTTTATATTTAATTTACAGCAGATATCATCAACTATAATGTTGTGAAATTTCATCAACTTAAACCAGACTAAAATGAAAACCATTTAGATGACTAAATTAAGACTTAAAAAAATCTTCTGTCTCTGATCATGTTTTATATTGAAACATAGGTCATTTGATGCTGTACCCTTCCCATAATCTGCCCCATATTTCTTTAAATGGCCATTGAGATGTAAACGTTTTATTTATTTTTCAATGCTTGGTAATTTTAAGGAGGACAGAAGTGAATTAAGAGATTTAAGCAAAAAAAGTAGAAAAAAATACTGATTGGATGGGTTTTTAGAGCAGTTAAAAGTTTAGTGGCTGAAAACAGCCATAACAGTACCTGGGTAACTTTTTGAAAAAAACAAACAAAACTGATGCCACAAAAAAATGAAAAATGATTAAAAATCAATGCTACTAATTTGACATTTCAAAGACTATGATGCCACGTAAAAAATCTTCTATCTCTGATCATTTTTTCTATTGGAAAATAGGTAATTTGATGCTGTACCCTTCCCATAATCCGTCCCATAACTCTTTAAATGGCCATTGAGATGTTAAATGTTTTATTCATTTCCAATGCTTGCTAGTTTTGAGCAGGGCAGGAGTGAATGAAGATATTTAAGTGAAAAAAGTAAAGAAAAAAATTGATTTGATATGTTTTTAGAGCAGTTAAACGTATAGTGGCTGAAAACAGCCATAACAGCACTAGTGTACAGTAAATTTGTCCACAGTGACCTATTGACCTTTTGAAAAAATTTAAATCATATTTTCAAAATCCATGTTAAAACAAGCTTCCTGCCCAAAATTCATTCAATTTGCTGCATTACAAGAAAAGTTATGGTCAAATAACTGAGAAAATTTTACTCAAAGTGGCTGTTTTCAGCCTGGACAGTCCACAAGGGTTAGACTAAAAGATAATTTAGGCAAAAGACTAACTTAAAAAGTGCAGTCTGAATGAACGCTGCTCTCTCCTGTCGCTGCTCACGATGTTTCCTGACTGTTGTGCTGATTCAGTTTTCTAATTCAAGCTCTTATTTCTAAAGTCGCTAAAGATGAGCTGAACCTAAACCTGAATGAATCACATGGTGAAATGATCGTGTCTCACCTGGTCCGAGCTCGCCCGCCCCCTCCTCACTCTGCCACACCTCCAGGTAAGATGGAGGTCTACCTGGCGGAGGAAGAGGAGGACCAGGTGACAGCAACAGCTCCTCCTTCTTCTGCTTCTCCTTCTTCAGCTTCTCCTTCAGCTTCCTCTTCTCTTTCTTCCTCTGTTTCTTCAGCTTTGCTTTTCTCTTCTTCTCCTTCTTTTTCTTGGCTTTACTCTTTTTCTTCTTCTTTGACTTTTCATCGCTGGATGAGGACGAGGAAGATGAGGCAGATGAGGAGGAGGAGGAGGAAGATGTGGATGAAGAGGACGAGGACCTTCTGCGTTTCTTTTTTTGGGACTTCAGATCTAAAATGAAAAGACAACTGTTGTTGAATCTGTTCATTATTCTCCGTGGAAGATATGATCTCTGTTTTTTTAATGATCAATAACAGAAAGAAAACAGACGTTACATCCTCAAAACAACAAGACCGACATTTACCGACCAGGAACTACCGTTTCATCCTGAAGCTTTGCAAGATGGATCTGACGGATAAATCCAGCTGCTCTCAAAGGTTACAGCTCTAGGACCTCATTTTTTTTCTTTTGGCATTATTATTCCGTATCATGAAAATGAAAGTTAACATGCTGTACAATTCCAAACTTTGACACATGTTCCATTTCATGATTGAAAAAGGGCAGGAAGAAGAAAGTCTTATGATTACCCCTTTCTTAAAATGATGAAACAAGAAATAATCCGATGGTCTGTTTGTCCGATATTTAACAACTACTGTTACAATATGTCAAAAACATGCACAACAACTCACCATCAACAATATGTACACAGCAACAGAAGATCTTTACCCATCAATTTCATATTTTCTTATTTTTTCTTCATACATTCTCTTGAACTGATGAATATTGGTACAAACTTTTAAGTCACTTGTTAATTCCATAGTTCAATGGCACATACTGAAATACACATTTTTTTTAGAGTAGTACGTGCGAATAGATGTTTAAAACCAAATTTCGTTCTATGATCTTTATTTTCTGAAGTAAAAGCAAAAAGATATATATCTTCCTGGCAGCGTTCTGTCTTTTACCTTAAACATAACTAATTAAGTTTAATTAATCCTGACTTAATGAAAAGTTTGTGTCCTCTTGCCTTCACTTTATTTAAAATTCGTACTGCTCTTTTCTGTAAAATAAACAATGGCTTGATTTTGTGTACGTATCCCCCCCAAATTTCCACATAACTAAAATAAGGCAAAATAAGTGAGCAATACAGAATTTGCATTGTCCTGTGGTCTAAGATGTGTTTCACTTTGCTCTTACCAAAATTAGTTTTAACATAATCTACATAAGATTTCCATGAGAGCTGTTCATCTATAATTACACTCAAAAATCTAAACAAACACTCTTTTAATAGCAATTCCATCAATAGAAAATGACACATTACCTTCCCATTTCATAAAAAATACTGTAAACTTAGTTTTTTTTCACATTAAGTGATAATTGATTTTCATCATACCTTTTTTTGGATTAAACCACTTCCTTTTCAGTGCGGTCAGTCAATGTAGAGAATCCCCAAACTGTCCCTTCACCTCCCAGGAGAGGAAAACTACAGCCACACCCACGCTTCCTATTTTCTTGTGTGTGGCACCAGGAGTTCATAAAGCTCTCCCCTTACTTGCAATCTCTCTTTCACTACCAGACTGAGAAGGATAAAGGACTGTGTGGCTTCCTGCTCAGTGTTTGACTGCTGGGTAAGTTTTTGATTATCCTGTGGCTCGTATGTCTTTAGTCATTATTTCAGCTCTGCATTATGTTTTCTGTTATATGTTAAATTGATAAATACTACCTTAGTTGAAGACTGATACTTCCATTAGAGACAATTTGTTTGGTTTAAAACCTTTTTATTCTGTGCTTTTTTCTGTCAGACAACAGCTCAAACACTGAGGATTAAACCCTTAAACTGGATCCCTGACTGTGCCCCTCTGTCCTGACTGACACACCATTGAGTTTAAATTATTCCCCCAAACCAGCCAACCTCTCACACTGATAATATTCTTCAAAGTCTTCAAATGGTCTCCTGAATAAAAAACAAAAGTGTCATCCGCATATATAAAGCTTGTTTACGTACAACACAGGGCTTGACATCGGCATCAGTCACTTCACACCCAAAGGCTGTGATTTAGAAAAATAAACTTGGCGGCACAGATGGTGAGTTTAATCTTAAACACTCAAGTCAGCAGTGTTATAGATGTTCATATATCAAACCTCCATCTTTAAATGATATAGAGTGGTGGATGGCACTAAACTGATCAGCATTATTTGTTTTAAGGTGTGTAACAAACAGTCTAAATGCTGAGTAAACATAAATAAATGGCGGATCAGGATGGAGAGAGAGTCGAGATTTGCTGTGCTACATACAGTAAGAGGTTCTGCGAGTTGGTGTTTCCACTGATGTTGATTTCTTGAGTTGGTTGTTATTAACTGCAGTTGGTTTTCTAGTCCCATCCCTCGTTTACAACACCAGCAAAAGAAATAAATTTAACTGGGCAACAGAGGCGTTATCATACAGGCCACAACTAGGGATGGGAGTTTTGTTGATACCAATGCCATGAAGGATTCTGATTCTTTAACTATTTCTTTCTCAATTCCTGCTGATTTTCTAACGTGGAAAAAAAGCCTTTGTAGTTTTTCAACAGAAAAATTGTCAAATTCTGGTGTTTAATTCTGCAATTTTGACCTGACCTGACCTGTCTGATAAAAACTTTTACTTCTTTTCAATCTGATCCTAAATTTCTAATCTGCTGGCCTCCTCTGACAAAGCTTCAAATCTGATGTACAAAAAATTTAAGTAAAGTCTAACGAATTGAGAGGGAGTTAAGCATAAAATAAACCCTTATGTTATAAATTCCTTCAGGATTTACCCCCTCAGCTAAAGAAATAAACATAACGAGCAACAGAGTCATTATCATACAGGCCACAACTAGGGATGTAACTTTATACGTTTGTGATCTGAATCTTTTATCGATCCCCGCTGATGTTCAAAGCAGGAAAAAAAATGGCCTGTGGTCATTCAGTGCAGTGCTGCGTAGATGAATGCTGGTGTTTTCACTTAGAGAAACACAAAGCCTGTTTTGTTACAATATGTCAAATCTTTGACCTCTTTAACCCTCTGTCTGCCATCAAACTTTACTTCTGAGTATTAAGATCTCAAGCTTGTCATCTGCTGACTGACTGTTGAGACTTTTGGCCTTTTTCCACTAGCACGCCTTGGCCCTACTCTACTCGGCCCTACTCAATTTGCAGCGTGTTTCCACTAGCCTGGTACCTCCTAAAACAAGCTAGTTTTAGTACCTACTCCGCTCTGGTTCCAAGCGAGCTGAGTCGATACTGAAAGATGACGCCACCGACTGCCGGCAACTGATTGGTCAGACAATGTCATCATTGATGAGTCATGAGCGCGACAACCTAGCTTACCCTCATACGTCTTTTCTTTGAAGCTCGATTGCTCTCGTCCTCGGCTTCATTCTGTTGTATAGCTTCCAAAACTCTCCTGTGCTTCTCAAGGGGTATTTCTTCTTACCACCTG
The DNA here is from genome assembly GCA_036419115.1 of Scarus forsteni. NCBI lineage: Eukaryota > Metazoa > Chordata > Actinopteri > Labriformes > Labridae > Scarus > Scarus forsteni. Next base: position 11,810,625 of record JAZDUH010000066.1, on the reverse strand, counting down.
CAGCCTTCTTCTGCTTTCCTTTTTTACTCGGTTTGTGACAAAAAGCCACAGATTGTTGTGTCGTGCTCAAAATGATGTCACCGCAGTGTGCTCGGCTGTTTACAGCGACACTGCACCCTGTTGGCAGGCGACTGGGGCTAATGGAAAAGCAGCACAAGGTGAGTAGAGTCGAGCCGGGTAGAGTCGAGTAGAGTAGAGTAGGGCTAATGGAAAAGGGCCATTAGTATATTTGATTTACAAATTAGAAAGAATTGATAAGGGAATTAATAAGCACGTGCACGCTAATGATGTTGATTCCTTGAGGGGAATGTAATTGATTCCCAACTTGACTTGGTTTTCTATTCCCATCCCTACAGCTACTGCCTCAAAGGCTTCAATCTTAGTTTCAACTCACTGATAAGACAGTATATTGATACTAGTGCTGTTTCAGTTTCTTCTGACAATCCGAACCATTAACGATTCTTTGATTCATTCCTGATGTTCTATGCAGAAGAAAACTGACCAGAAACATGCACATTAAGCCTCTCCTTGTTAAAATAAGACACAGTTTCGCCCTCTGCCATTCGTTTTTTTTTTTTTATCTAATTATTAAGATCCTCAGCCTGTAATCTGCTGGCTGTCTCTGTTGAGACTTAATATCTTTGATTTATCGATTCCCATCCCTACATCTAAACACTTAAAGCCTTCAGTCTGCGGACTCAAACATGTGTTTCCAGTCAGTCTGCTCCTCCTCCTCACCTTTGCTCCTGTGAGATCTTTTCTGTGACGCTCTGCTCCGACTCCTGCTGCTGGATGAAGATGAGGACGAGGAAGAGGAGGACCGTCTCCTCCTCTTCTTCTCCTCTTTTTTCTCTGTTCCAGCTCTGTCACGGGATCTACTGCGGCCCATTTTAGATATGAAACACAGAAGAATAAACAAAAACCCCTTCTTTATTTTTTCTACATGTTTACTTCAGCGTTAAACTGCTCACTGATTCTTCTTCTCTCTTCCTTTCTCTTCTTCTTCTCTTCTTCTTCTCTTCTTCTTCTCTTTCTTGTTGAAGCAGCTTCGACGCTCCTACAGGTGTAACACTGCCCCCACTGGTCAGACAGGGAGTCACAGTCTGGGCTCATATCCTCACATACAGTCCTGTGTTTCGCAGGAACTGTAAACTTGCTGCAATAATCTTCTGGTAGTTTTTCTCAGTGGCCCTAATCCTCTTCCGTAGTATTAACTACATTCCAGAATAATATGTTTCTCTGTTTCAGGGTCACCTCTCCCCTCCCTCTTTGTTTCTGGGTGCAGTATTACTCAGACAGTTTACTTTCGACAGGAGAGGGCGTTGGATGGACCGTTTTCTCCGTCTCTGCCTCCAGCTGAAGGTATAGTCACTCCTCTATAATGTTTTTATTGAAGACATAAACTGACGGATTTAAGGTGTGAGCAGAACATAAAACATTATCTTTGATTAACTCTTAACTTAAAAAATATGTTCACACCAGCCCGACAGAGGATTACGTCGTAGAGGATGTTAAGAGGGTCAAGTATTCGAGAGAGAAAAAATCGAATTTTTCGACGCAAGTTTACAGATTTATGAACTCGCAAATGTTATAATGTCATATTTCGGGTCAATAACTCAACACATCTCTCCTATTTTATACTTCAGTTTTTTTTTTTAAGAAAAATGAATTTATATTTAATGTATATTCAGAAAAAACAACTTATAAATGAAATATAAACCTATATCTCTTAAATACAAGCTCAAGTATAAACTAAAAGAGACGATTGTCATCACACACGAATTCACACAGTTCAATTTAAATTTTTTTAGTCAAATCAAAAATTGTTTTGCCAAAGTAAGAGCTGTGGTTTAAGTTAGAGGGGATCATCGATCATATTATTATTTTATATTTTCCTACATCTCATAACTTTAATGGCATTTGCTTTATTTGCAATTAAAAAATCCTGTAAAATATTTAATTCACAGTTCTTCAAAAATCTTACATGCACTATTGACAACCTAATGCCATGTATGTGTGCTGTGAATCTGACCTTACATGTGTTTATGGTGAAGTTAGTGAATTTTCTTCCACACCACTGAGACCATGTGAAGTTGTCTGGCTCATTTGGAGGAAAACGAGTCTGTAGCTCATGGTCTTTATGACAGAGATTAAAAAGAGGGGTTGGGTTAGTAGCTGCGTTTTTTTATGAGTTTTTGATACAAAATAAGCAGCACATTTGCAAGTTTAAAGTAGTACATTTTTGACTTTGTGAACTAGAAGTTTCAAGTTTTTTTCTCAAATGTTGAGTTTTCATTATTATTATTATTATTTAAAGTTATTTAATTGGCCTTTATGCTATCATAGGATGTACAACATCTACCATCAATAGAAAATACCTTCCTCACGTTTCATCCTCATTTTTAATCAAAGCAGAAAACAAGTCCTTTAGTCCTCATGATTTAACCTGGAAACAGCAGGAGGAAATGGTTATTTAAACACATTTAAATAACAGAACTCATAGAATCAGGCTCTTACCTTAACTGTAGGTTATAAACCCATGACACTGACCTATCCTTTATCTTGAAGCTGTTTTAGGTGAATATTCAGACCAAAGCTGTGGAACAAGCCGTCAGCACATACAGACGTGGACAAGTTGTTGGTACCTTTCTGTCAATGAAAGAAAAACCCGAAATGGTCACTGAAATAGCCTGAAAATTACAAAAGTATCGGGAATCATAAATAAAAAAGATGCAAAAAAATAAAAAAAAATGAATAGCAGACATTGCTTTTGAATTGTGGTCCCACAGAATCAATTTTAAAAACAAAATAATTAAACTGGCCTGGACAAAAATGAGGGCACCTTGAACGTTATATCTTTTTGCACAACCTTTTGAGGCAGTCGCTGCAATCAGGTGATTTTTGTAACTTGTTTGGTAAAATCCAGCTGTTCAAAGGAAGACAAAGGTATAATCTGTCTGCAGCCTCTTGAGAATTTATTGAGAGAGAACAGCTTCAAACCAAATCATAATGGACAGACCCTTGGTGCTTCTCAGGCTCAAGCCCACCCATTCCAGTCAGGTTACCACCCTGGAGCTGTAGTTTTAGATATTTGTGTAATTGTTACATAACAACTTGTCCCACCTAGGAATGTTTGCAAAATAGCTCTCCACTTCAGGCAGCAGGAATTTGTTCTGTATAACAACTGTTTCCTGTTATTGTGAGCGATCTCGCTCCAACATAAACCCCCCTTTGACCCTAACCTATAGGATCAAAATTAATTGAAGTATCAAACACAATGAATGGGACTTATCCTACCCTATTGTAATTCTTTATAAACGTTGGGATCAATTAAATAAACATAAAAACATACTAAAACATATTTAGGCCCAAAAATCATACTATAGGAATGAGCAATTTTAATAAATAATAATTTGGATATTGGAAACCCATCAATTACGTAGTACTTCACTTGATCCTCTATGTTAAAATTTGAAGACATTGTCTATTTAAAAACACTTCAAATGATTCTGTGTAGTAAATAATACTTACTTGCAGTTGATCATTTTAAACTTGAAATAAGAAATCAATTACTTTTTTAACTAAAGTAAGGACGTTTGTTTTGTCAGGGCAGGAAAAATACCAGGTGTGCTGATATTTGAAACAAGGAAAATAAAATAAACATTGGATGCATATGTGGTTCAGCTTTTGTGAGATAATTTGAATTGAGCTTAATGATGAATTAGAACTATGTTAGACTCTCAAAGTTCAGGAATGCCTTCATATAAATTAAATAATGTGTATAAGGTTACCATGATTTCTTTGAAAAAATTGTGTTGGACTATTGTGTTATACCTTGTTTAAATATATATGTAACTGAAATAAAATATTATCCACTCTTGGTCATAACACTCACCACAATTAACATCAGTCTGACCCTGTCCCTATATAAATATACTAATCTTATTGCCCTCCCCCTTCAGGCCTCACCCAAAAAAGAATAAAAGGGCACAACTGAATTATGGTAACTCCTGTTATAACTGTCTATCTGCTGTTGTACTGAAGATTTCTGATTGATGGTTTCCAATTCATGGTCATATCTTTTAGAGTACTTGTCATAGTATAAGTTGATTCAATCAATTAAGGAATACTTTTGATGGATGCACATCTGGTAAGGGTTAAAAACCTATTGAACAGGAAAAAGCCCCTTACAGCCAGCGACCTATACTGTGACCAAACACATGAGACCCTATTAGTTGGTCTCATATGTTTGGTATTTGGATACAGCATCTTCCAATGATTTAGCAAACAAACAAGAACAATCGATAATCCAGGGATGAACAGTTAGCATATCAGACTGTGACTCAAACTCATATAATTTGTTACTTGAACTGAAACACCAGATTCTTTCTGTTTACCAACCCTAAAACTAAAGGAAATACTCATGAAATGAACCATGTGATTAAATGTAAGTGAGTGAAAGAAAGAGACACATTTTGGAGACAAGAGAAGATCAGTGTGATTAAATATGTATCAGATTGTACGTCCCCCGTTTCCTGCTTTAAAACAGAGTTGTTCATGAGTCAATATGCTCAGCATTTGAGTTTGTTGGAGACCAGACATTTTGTTCTCTTTCTGTCCAAAGCCCACACACACTTTCTCCTCAGCATGGGAATGATGCAACATGTCAAAAGCAAATATACTGCATGTTAAACCTAGCATTCCAGCTCAAACAGCCTTTTTATAAATATGGTCAAACCAATCACATGACCCTCCCCCTTAGACACACTCCTACTGAGTGTGTACGTAATGCTCCTCAGTCCTGTCTGCTGGTATGTATTTTCTATTAAAAAAAATACCTGTGTGTTTAAGGTCAGCTGAGAGTGCTGGCATAAGGTCCAGAGTGTCATGAGGTGGTGTGTAGTTGCATCTATTTCCTGGTGTGAAGTCTGTGATAACTCAGGCCTCTGGTTTCTCTGTGTTTAGTTTTTCCCTGTGGGTGTCAATCTCTCTTTCTCCTGCGGGCATTCACATCTAAATGTTCAGTACCTTCGAACCCTCTGTCACTTTGTTTACTTTTGCTTTTTATCAAAACTGCACTGGTTTTTCTGGAGCTTTCATGCAGTGGGACGGATGTCCCCATGCCGTGCCACTCTTTTCAGAATACCTTAACGTACACTCGATCACCAGCCCTCTCCTTATTCCTGTTTGTAGACAATCTCATGCATCACAGTTAGATGGTTCATTTAGGGTGAATCCCAATTCTGGCCTTTAGCCTTTCCCCTTTGTCTTACCCCTTACTCTTAGCACTCTGTTTTGATGGCCAAGGGGAAGGGGCAATAACCTGACAAGCCAGATGGACAGCTCAGTATATCTGCCACAGAAATATTTCACTAGTCCATCTGGGTAGGAGCCCTTTGAATTAGCATGGGTTGCCTCCTATAATGTAGCATACATGGTGGCTTATGTAGCGGCTAATGGCTAACAACAGTCAACAACAGTACATGGATGTTAGCCATAGCGGCTAACTTAGCTGCTAACAGCAAACAAAAGTTAATGACCGTTAGCCGCTAACTTAGCTGCTAACAGCTAACGGCCTTTTACTATCATCTTACACTAAATTGTACCACACAGATGATTCATTTAACACTTAAATGTGACATGAACCTCATCAAAGACAATCCCTACAAGTAAACTTCTGAGGAGGGCAGATTTTGCCAAGTATCACTAGGTAGCCATGAGGACAATAGGCTAATCGGCATGTCCGTTCTCAACTTCTGGTTGTCGTCACGTCCGCATTCTGCAGCTCCCGCCTCTGTTCCCTGATTGGGCCATTAAGAATTCAGCCGAGTGAATTTGTTGGACGACGGAGGCTGGCAAGACGGACCTGCAGGATTTCAGAATCAGGCAGGTCTGTCTGCTCTGCAAGGCTAAAGGGGCAAAACACACAGTTGAGAAACGAGACGCTACTTGTAGCGATTCCCGCTACGTCATCACCCAGAACCGCTCACTGACTGTGATGTGACTGTAGAGTCGGCAATAACCGTAGCCATGACTGTGAAAGCTAGCTTCTTAGAATGAGAAATTTTAAAATGCAACCAACAAATAAAAACATGATTAATATTTACTTGATAATAAAAATAATTACTCATAATTAAGCACTTTCTTCAGTCTCCACTCTGCTTCGTGTCAGTGGGCCTGGTGTATTATGGGAAATTCTCTTACCCCTTGGTTTTAAGTGAGGTGTTGGTCTGTCTTCGTTTCGAGGGCTGTGTAGCCCTTTGTCTCAGCGCTTCCCCTTAGAATATGGACACCACTTCACTTGCACATGCAAAACCAAGGGGTAAGACAAGGGGTAAAGAGTACAATTGGGACGAAGGCTCAACTTATTACTATTCAAGGGAAAACCTCTTTTTTCCTCTAAGCAGTTAAGTTTCAGTTCAAGAACCAAATCATGCTGTTTAGGTTTTTTATCATTTTATTTTGATATGTCGATTAAGAAGTTCAATATTATCTGGTTTGTGGCTTGGTTCGCTTTCATGCTAAATTTAATAGGAATGGTAACAAACCAGCTCCAATGATCTATTCAAGTCTGCAAAGAACTTTTTTCACCTATCAGAGCTTGGGATCAAGATCTTAACTCCTTTTTCTAAATCAAAACTCCAGATTTTCCTACATAAGTTTGTAATGTTACAGCTTCATTAAAAAAAAACAGTTTCAACCATTAGTTCTTTGTACTCTGCATATTCATTTTTTTTTTTTAGCTTTTCTCTGTTCTCTGTTTTCTCCATTCACCAAGAATTTCCTCAGTAGTTCAGAAATTTGTAATCACATGTGTGAGTCCAGAAATAGCGCTGTAATATATTGTAGATTTTAAGGGTTTATGCCTTTGGTAAAAATAACATCCCTGCAAAGGAAATAAATGAGAAACTGACACTAAACATCAGGCTAAACAGTCACCAGAGTGAATTTGCACTTTTCATTATTTTCAATGGAGAGAAAACACCAACACCCAAAATTGTGTGATTTCAATTGGTTAATTTAAGAAATAATTAATGCATGGACCTGCGCTCTGTGTCACACAACTTTTTGATAAAGGCATCCATTGGGGAAAAGAAGCTCTATTATATTGCAATATCATGAACCAATAAAAAGTGAAATGCAATTTTACAAATTCGACTTTTAATCATTGATATACATCTAATATATTATTAGAATTTCATGCCTTTTGAAGCTACTGATATATTCAAAATTGGCTATATGTTTATTGAGATTTTCACCTTTTTTTAACAAGTTAGAGTATTTGGTATGGTTACAGTACATTTGCATATTTACCATTATATCCTAAAAGTCTCTCAACATTGATCAAATCCAGAAATTTTAGACTGGGTCTTCGAAAGACCATGTATTCAATTAGTTGAGAATTTATTTTCAAATTAGAAGTTTTTAGAATCCATGGGAACACAAAAAAATGTATCCTCTCATTGACCAGAGCATGTATTTGGGTGTGGATGCTTATATTTCTGCATGTTCATAGACATAAAGCTATATTTAGATGTGCATTTGTGTGAATGTATTAGTATATATTTCATGCATGTACACTTTGCGTCACTGTTTGTAAAGTGTATCGTAGGTCATCTTGATAATTTAGATAGAACAAGAATATTAGATTTGAATATTTGATTTTCCATTCCTTATTAAGAAACCAGATTAGAAAATTAATTACTTGTTCTTAAATTGATAATTTGGAAACTATATAATAGGCTATTTACTGATAGACATGGGTTTGAATCAAACAAGCTATTTACTGTAATATGTCTGACTTCTTTTCACTCCTTTTCCAACCATGTAATATTCATACTTGTGCCAGTTTTCTTTTCCTTTTTCCTGTCTGTAGTTTATTTTGCCTTTTGTTTTATATTTGACATAAACTCATTAGTCAATCAATAGATGTTAACTCTCTATTCACTCAAATTACATTACAGTTTCATTGCTGTTTGGCAATTTAACAAATGTCTCTTTGTGATTATTATACCAAAATCCAAACTTTGCTTCAAGTTTCGACATTGTGCCTAAAACCTTATATCAAACCTATCTAATATTTTCAATAAATCTTCAATTTACTCTCAAAATAAAAAAAAAAATCATGAATTATTTAAGCTTTCCTACAAAAGACTTTAATATGATACAGAAGTTCACTTAGTTTCAAAAAACATCTTGGAACTTCACAGTTTTATTCTCGTAGATTCACGACTTCATTCCTAAAGGAAGAGGCTATTTAGCCGATTTACACTATATCCCTCCTTTCTGATAAGGGTAATACCTAATTGTAATTTTGCACCTCTCAATGTCTTAAATCGCTCCTCTTGTTGTCATAAAATCCTGGTTACTTCTGCTTTACTTATTCATTAATTGTCCCAATTTCTATCTCCCCCTTGCACAGGTTAATTAAATATAACATTAGTTAAACTACGCACCTCTAAAATGTCAAAACTAGTTTCTATGTCTTTTTCCATTTCTTTGAGAATTCCTAAATCTCTTTCAATAGTTCTAAATATTTCCAGCTACTAATAGCTACTGATATATTCTCTAGCATTTTGGTTCTGTTCTGAATAAATGTGATCACAATGATTAGATAAAAGTTATTGACCCACATTTTTAAGTTATCAACAGGAGTGTATTGTGATTTAAATAATGCACCCAAATGTTTATATCATCGAAATGTGCATAATGCAATATAGGACCAGTAGCCTGAATCCATAGAATATCAAAAATATATTTTAGTCAGGATTGAAATTAGGAATCATCATGAACCACGTCCACAGGTCCAGATTAGTTAGCCAATCATTTATTGACAATATGTGAGACAATAAACAAAATCGAAAAAACACTCATCTGCTGGAGTTTCTGATCTGCACCTCACCAGGAATGTACAGACAAGAGCCTTGAACAAAGGAATATACATTATCTTATACACTTCAGGCTAAAGGGTGGCGTCATGTGTTGACATCTTATCTCATGTCTGGTTACATAAGCTATGTCTGCTAGAACAAGATGTGCTCTAATGGTTAGCTGACGGTCAAATTCAAGGAAAAGGTCTACTGAAAGTTCTTACAGCTCCTGGAAGAGCAGCACCTGAAAAGTTGCAATTGAAATACTTAGGACATCAAAATGTGTTAAATGCAATTATAAATGATTATACCACCCATGTAAACTATCAACGTGTTGAATGCAACTGAAAAAATACCAATCTATGTGTTCAGATATCAAAAATACATTAATTGTGACTGAAAATAATGAGTCAATGTGTGTAGAAAGTGAACACATTAAATCCAGCTCAATATATAACAACTGAGACCTTTAGGCTAACAAAAACGATCAACCAACATATGTCAACATATCAACTGTGTCAAATGCATCTGAAAGACATCTACCCACTCCATACGCAGGTTAAATATCCAAAATGTGTACTTTAATACAAGGGCTTTAATTTTTCCTGGCCTTTAAAAAAGGGTAAAACTTTCCACAGCTCTTATCATCTGTGCTCTGTGAAAGCAGGGGGAGCTCTGTGAGCTTGTCTCTCTGGAATGCTTCACATTCGGCTAAAAAAAAACCCGTGTCTGTGAGTAGCTACTGGACCACTCCTCTGCTTTGACTCGCCTCTTAACTTGCTCATTTTGTACCTAGCTTCTTAAGAGTAAACATCAGTCTAATAGTACCACACCCTTGATCAGATTTCTAACTGCATCATAAGCTACAAGTCCATTTTTTTCATCCTCCTGCCTTTTTTCTTAAACTATGTTGCTTTGTGTATGCCCTGGACTTCTGCATACCAGGGCAGGGGGGAGCTGTGGGATTTTGTAAATGTTACTGTGTTTTATTGGCCATCAATTAAACCAGCCTAAAAAGTTTCCTCTCACTTTTCTCCTACTTCATTATCAGTACTTTCAACATTTTGGGAAAACGCACTGAACAAATTCAGTTTAAACTGTTCAACATTCTACAGGATTACAACATAATCACATCATTGGGAATCAATGTCAGTGTTTTAATTGAAATTCACAGCTTTAGATCAAGTCTTAATACTAAAATCATAATATAGAGAAAGAAATTAAAGAAACAGCATGAGATTATACACCATCTCAAGGAAATATTTTAGACATTAGAGAAGGTAAAGTGTTTCAGCAAGGTCACAGTATCTCAATATTCTGTACAGAATATTTTAATAGTTAAATGGACCTTTTAACGGTGTAAGTATGTTGAGATATACTTTAATTTTTAAGAAAACTTTAAGTTATGCTCTAAATTAAATATTCCAAAGTTTGTTCTGATCTCTTACCCTTTTACCAACATAACTTCACCTCTGGTCACAGGATTTTGGGCCTTTTCAGCTCTGGTCTCGAATTTAAATCCTCCCTTCATCCTTATCTTATTTTTTTAACTGATTCTATGTCATAACTTTCCACCATCAATATAATTTGATGATTATTTATTATAATGGATAACAAGGAACATAGCAGATGCATGAAGCGGATAATGGTTTGGGGAAGTTTCTTGGGGAAATTCTGCTTTATGCTCCACTTTAATTGTGCTTTTCATACATACCATTCTTTATCACAAAATAATTGTCCTATTTATTTAAGCTTGACAATATTCTCAACTGAGTATCTTAGATTGTTGTCCAGGATTTTCCCCAGAATTTTACTAAGTTAACATTTTGGTTAATGCTTAAATGCTTTGCAAGGTTATGGCAATTCTCATCAAACACACAAGCAAGGTTAGTTCTTCAATATCATAGCAGTTCTTATTAAACACATAAACACAGGCTTAGTTGCAGCTGTGAGCGTCCAGAGAAGTACATACATATGCCCACTGTCACTCAGAAAAAAGAAAAAGGCAGACAGCAAGTTTTTACAGAAGGTTCAAATACACATCCACCTATTTGCACATGCCAGAGAACACACACTCACACACACAAGTCTAAAGTCAGGTCAGTATAATCTATAAAGTCAGTCATATTGGGTGTTCAACACCATCCTAAGGGATGTTTTTACAATCTTGTTTTCACTTGTAAATGTTTTGTTTTAGCTGGGGATATGCTTTTCTGTTGGGCAGTGCTTGTGTACTTCAACACGTTGATCAGGCGGGTGTATGTGGTGATGATTTTAGAAGAGAGATCGAACAACCCTTCCTTATACATTTTGTTATCTTCAGTGCCCAATCATGACAAATCACTGGTGTCATTTATGTATTAAATGTCAATAGAATAATTTCTAATGAACAAAAACATTTTTATATAGGCTTTTATCTGCTATAAGGGTGTCCGTCTAGAGCTGAAGGGTTTTTATTACGTAGAATCGTCAGCCAGTGTGATTGATCTGTCTGTTATTATCAGTCCAGCCAATCAGCATATGACTTTTCCCAGGATTTAGTGAATGTCTATGTATAACATATTATATTAGACAAGTTGGATTACTGCCTTTTGAGCTCTTTTGGACAGCTCCAGTTTTAGCTGGCTTGTCATGAGCCAAGTAAATGTAGACCATAAATGTAGACCATACTCAAATATGCCTTGGCTGAGTCAGCATTTCAACATATTGCTATCCGGCTTTATTCTTCGTTTTCTTTTTCTTATTTTTCCTGCAGAATTTGGCACTTTTCACAACAGAAAAAAACTGAGCAATGCAGCATGTTCCAAAGAATTGTGCTTGTATTTTTCACATGTTTGACACTTACAGCTTTTACAGTAAAAAAAAAATAAAACATTTTCCACATATTTTTTCCCATTATACACACAAAGCAGGTCCATAAAGACATGGATGACAGAGTCTGGTGTGGATGAACCTCCGTTGTCCAACAAATTCACTCAGCTAAATTCTTAAAGCCCATGGAGGCTCTGCCCTCCATGAAGGCTTTATTACAGCTGCGTGCTGCTGAGCGGTAGTCTGGATGGCACACGTCCCTTTTTCAACTTTGCACTTTTAAACAAATGGGAGATTAATGCAGAGAGCTGACGGGCTCTCTCACCGTCTTCCCTATAATCCTCTATAATGCCAGTCTTTATGCGGGTATAACAAGGAGGGCACTGTGCCTGTGGGCACAGACCTTCTGAGTAAATACAGCACATCTTTTTTCAAACAAACAAGGAAACAGTTGTCACGGACAACAAACGTTTTACAACAAAACAGGATCATCTCAATTCAAAGGAACATGCCCCCTCCAAGGAAAAAGTACAGCACGTCAGAGGCTTTAGAGCTGCTCATGGACACAGACTCGGACAGCTCACTCCATGATGCTCTTCCAGAAGATTTTAGAAGTGACAGCGCTGAGGAAAGTGGACAAGGAGGTGACAACAGAGGGACCGAGATATTCAGCGGAGGTTTGGGGAGGGGAAAACGTGGAGATGGCAGACAAGTGCAGTAGCTTGCCTACCAATGAGAGAGAAAAAGGGGCCTGGGACTGGGTGCTTCATAGGTTGTCAGTCTTTCAACAATGTTGCAATCCATCTTTTTAAAAGCTATCACGGCTTTGCCACAGTAACAGCTCCATGTTAGTGGTCTCTATATGCATGTGAGTAGCAGAAAAGACTGTGCAAGCACACATTACTGCTGCTCAGCAGTGAAGTTACTGATGGTCGACAATAGGGCTGAAACGATTCCTCGAATATTTGCGAGTACTCGAGTACAAAATATCCTCGAATTAAATTTTGTGCCTCGAAGCCTCGTTTAATATATAATTATACATATAAATATATATCTGGACTACTATACAGTGCACAGTGTTTGACACGGACGGTCATTTCTGTGGCACAACGCGCCTGCTACCTCTGCTGCTGAAGGAAGAGAAAAGAGAGGGACAGAAAGGAGAGAGTCTGCAGAAGAAATGGCAGAGAGTGTCCCAGGTGTGTGGTCAATACAAGAAGGGACGAAAAGAAAACACAGTGCGGTGTGTCTGATGTCAAACAGAGTGAGCTTATCATGTAGCTTAGCATGATAGCACGTTGTTAGGGCTGCAACTGTTACTATTACAGCATTTTAAATATGCTCATCACAGACATGCGTCCTCTTTCCATGGTGGAGGACACAGGATTTAAGAACATGATCAAGGATTTCAATCCAAACTACACAATGCCCTCCAGAACACACTTCACAAACATAATTGCAGAATTATATTACTGCTTTGTAAATCAGTATTGTATTGGCTTTGTTTTAAGCCAGTAGTGGTTTAAACTTTGAAAGTTGTTAAAATAAAAACCCTTTTCTGAGGAATAAACGTCATTTGGTTGCTCATTTTGAAAGCCCTAACATGTTGCATTGTATACAACTGATTTATTTGTTAAAAAACAAAAAAGTGTATTTTGTTAGAGTACTCGAGTACTCGAAGAAATAATTGACAGAGTACTCGATTCCAAAAAGACTCGATAGTTGCAGCTCTAGTCGACAACATGGGGTCAAATCTTGGCTAAGTTAGACATAATTATTGGCGTATCATCGCCTTAAAGGCTCACATTTTAAGAGACAAAATTGAGCAGTTCAGCATGTTGAGCAGAAGTGTCATTGTATTTTTAAACAGGCTTAAATGTAATAGTTTCAAAAGACAAAAATACTTTTGGCTGAATTTTTTATATTGAAATAAATGGGAGATTTATGCAGTTCTGCTTAAAACTGCTTCAGCTTTCAAGCTCTACACATTTGGCATATTTACACCTACAGAGTCTATTCTTGCTTAAAATTAGTTCATCTCTGGTGCTGGTTTGGCGGAGTGGTTAGCAACCAGGCACACCATGTACATGCTTCTGCCGGTCCAGGTTCGAATCCTGCCTGTGACCAGTTTGCGGAGTGTCTTCCCCTACTCTCTCTCCCCCTTTCACAAGCCTATTCACTGTCTCTCTCCTATCAATAAAGGCACAAAATGCCCAAAAACATACATTTAAAAAAAATAAAAAAAATAAAATAATTGACCTCTCACTTATTTTAGAGATGTATACATACCTACAGTACATGAATAGATAAATAATTCATCATTTTATACATACATACACACATCAACAGCAATGAAGTGATGATTAAGTATATACCTTTTCATTCACAAACACACATACTCTGATTAATACATAGATAAATAAAATCTTAGAAACAGAAATGCACAAATACATGTCTAGAAAAATTAACATAATTATTTATCCATACATATGCACACAAACATTTCAGCAGCTTTCTGCAATTTTATTTCATATTGGACCATTTTTAGCTTTCTTTCACAGCTTTTAACATTTTTATTCTAAATGTTCCAGTTGTCAGCTTTACTTCACTGCCTCCAACTTCTTATGTCACATTTTCCCATTTGTTTGCACTGGTATTCGCTATTTCAGTTCACATTTCCAGCATTCAGACTCAGCATCTCAATGCATTTGCTGCAAGGAAATGCAACTTCTGTAGTTTTTTTTCTAATGTCCTGAGACAAGTCTCTCCTCAGCTTTAAGGGGTCCATGTCCAGTGTGGTACACACCACAATAGCAAATGGTAAATGGACTTGAGCTTATATAGCGCTTTTCTAGAATTTGACTACTCAAAGCTGCTTCACACCGCAGGTCACACCTACCAATTCACACCCACTCGCTCTCACATTCACTCACTGATGGTTCAGAGTTTCTATGTTAATTATCCATCAGTACCTCTAACATTTACGCCCTTTCATGCCCATTTGCACACCACTGACGTAGCAGTGGGAGCAACTTGGGGTTAAGTGTCTTGCCCAAGGACACATCACCATGTGTCACCCGGAGCTGGGCTTGAACCTGCAACCTCACGATTCACTGACCAAGCGCACTATCCAACTGCGCCACCGACGCCCCTATTAAACCACCCAAACACTGTCTGAAGCGTGTTGGGTCATTTTAATGGGTTATACCCAGAGAGGTGGGTAGCTTTGGACCTGGACGCAGGGTTAGCCTGCATGTGTAGTAAACATAACCAGAAAAAAACTTCAAATGACAGTCAGGTTAAGTGTCTTGCTCAAGGACACATCCCCATGTGTCATCCGGAGCTGGGCTTGAACTTGAAACCTCCTGATCTCTGATAAAGCACACTAACCCACTGTGCCAACGACACCACTGTCGGTGGTACAAACACCACAGTGACTTCTTTTTACCCTTTAAACAGTCACACTGACTGATCACAAGCTTAAGAACACCTTTAATACTAATTACAGGACAGACCTCAGTTTAACATGTCTCTATGGCCATATGATTTTAAATCTCTTTCAGTGCTACCTTCATTTTTGTCCAGGCCTGTGTCCGCTTTTTGTTTTCAAAAATGATTCTGTTGAACCACAATTCAAAAGCTATGTCTGATTTTCAGTTTTTAATTTTCAGTAAATTTCAATGTATTATTAATTGGTCAGTTTCAAGTTATTTCAACTACCATTGTGTTTCTTTTCTTTGATGGAAGGGTATCAACAATTTTGTCCATGTGGAGTGGTAGAAATCACAGCCAAGAGAAAATGGAAGATACAGAACCACCAAAAATAAATATCAGACATCAGATATAAAGTTCTATGCATATTAGGGCCACTTAAAGAAATACAACAAACAAAAAAATAATGAAAACTTAAAATTTTCTTGAAAAAACTCAAATTTTTTGTGTTTATAATCTTGAAAACTTAAAATAAACTCATATTTGGGGTCAATAACTCATCGATAAAACAATGTACTTCCAGATCTTACCCCACATTTTAGACAATGTGATTAAAACAACAAGTGAGCCAGACAGCTTCACTTTGTCTCAATACGCTGTCTGTGATGACTAGCTCAGCAGCTTAGGGACCGTTGGCAAGCTACTACATCAGAGGAAAGGTGTGAAAGGAAATTCAATAGCTTCACCATAAGACATTTAACATCTACATAATCACAGCACATATAATTACCATAGGTTGTTCATAGTACATGTCATAGTTTTCTAAGAATTGGGATTTTTAAGAGATATAGATTTTAAAAAAGCCGCAAATTTAAGACTTTAATTTCATGTTTTTTCTAGAAAATTTCGAGTTTTCATTAATTTTTTTTGTATCTTTGAGTGGCCCTAATATGCTGCCGTAAAGTTCAACAATTCCATTCAAAGAAACAAAAAATATTAATAATAGCACGAGGAAGGTGCCTAGCAATGATGAATAAATAGCATTTTTATAGGGGTGTGGTTTGATGCTCCAGTTCTTGTAGAGATCATCAAAAAAAAAATCCCCAAGTGGTGAGTGAGCCATTCATTTTTGGTATGTCCTTAAAAAACATATTTCCTGCAGAAATAACAGCTCACTCACTACTGCAGATCAGTTCTCATCGTTCACTCAAAAGAGCAGTTCAAAAGAGTCGATCGTTTGCGAATGTCCCATCACCGTTGTAGAGGTGCTGGTAAGCAGCAGTGTTAATTTAGAACACATTTAACAATTTTAGGCCTGACATAGTGAAGTGTTACCCTGTGACGATTTTCATTTGAATCAGTGTTATTTTTGGCAGCACTTCTTTATTTGCTTTGAATTAAAGTAATTTGCCTTAAATATCTTATAGTTTTAGTCAATGTCTGTTAATTTAGTCATTCATTATGATGCAATATTTTAATATTTATGGACATTCATTATACAAATTAATATTCATTTAAAACTAATTTACACTCATAAATTAGGGCTAAAATCAGAGCACCACCGAGCAAGGACATCGGAAAAGATTTATGTGATCTATGAACAGATCTATTATAAATTATTAGCCTTTATCTCATTCATGAAAGCTAACATTTAAATTGAATTAATTTCAAAAACCAGGGTGAGAGTTTTCTTTACAGAAGTGTCAGACCTTCTAAAAAGACCTCTACAGACAGAGCTTTTAAATTTGAGAAGGGTTTATCAAAACTTTAAATAACAAAATTTTAAGACAATTAAATGGCAAAGTTGCAATGATACTTGGAATAATGAGTTATGAATACTGAACAGATATAATTAACTATCTTGAGTGGTTATGGAGGATTGATTTAATGAATTAACCTTCTTTAAAAAGGTCAATGATGATGTGCCGACATGAGCTGGTCCCGTAACTTTCATGAGACAGAGGTGCCGTCTTAGCCAGCGTGATGGATCCAGGGAGATGATGTGCCGACATGAGCTGGTCCCGTAACTTTCATGAGACAGAGGTGCCGTCTTAGATTGGACTTTTGCTGATTGGACAGGTTCAGTTGTCAGGTGAAGCTCAGCTTAGAGGCATTGATTAGCAGGATCAAAAAGAAACATAAGAAGAAAAAAGTAGGCTCAATCGCAGGCAACATGATACACCTTGGAGGTAAAAAACAAGAATCGTGATTTGCTTTTAAGGTAATGTCTCTGTAGAGTGTTACAGCTGGCTTATGCAGACAAATTACGGGTGCGTTAAAAATTATTAAAAAAAAACTAACACATGAAAAGAGAGAGGAGACGTAGACAAGCAGGAGCAGAACAAGACTAGACAAAACTTTGAAAACAGACAAAACAACTGAGGAGGGGGGCTGTGCTGGAGGGTTTTGTCTCTTGTCTACTCAGGAGCATTGTCAGGTCAAGAAGGAGTCATCTAAGCCGTGTCAAACTTTTATCAACTTTTAATTTGGCCACAAAACTTAAGCTGAAATTTGATAAAAAAAAAAAAAAACAACTACATATAACACACATAAAAAGAGAGAATTTCATAGCGAAGATTATAATACTAAGCACTCATGGTATCATAGCAAGTTTAACATTAAAAACTATTATATTGTTCCAAACACAAATAGGCAAGGGATATAACTGGGGGTTATAGCAAACTTAAATGCATAGGCTTCTTTATCATTATGTGTTATGCTGTCAAGCTGAGAGTATAAAAATCTTATTCTAAACATAAAATACAACAACATCAGGCAATATATATTGGTGCACATATACAGTATGTCTGAGAAGTGACTGTCACAAGTTTTTCCACATGAGGGAGCTGTGGTCCATGAAAAGAGTAAGTTGAAATTAATAGTTGAAAGTTGCCTTCAGGCAAGGTCAGCTGGTCAACCTGGGAGACTAGTCTGATGAGATTAGTCCTGTGGAATTTCCTCCAATGACGTGATGGACAATCTTTGGCTAATAAATTCTGAAGTTAACCCTGAACAGTTCCGTTTTAGGGCCCGTTCCCAGAATAAAGTTTTTAAGAAATGACCTTTGTCCCTGGCTTTTCCTGTCTCTGGTCCAGACTGGGTTAGACTGTAAACAGTCCTCTCAGAGAAGTGAAGAGGTCAAACCATCAGAAAAGGGTTAAAACTTGAAAACCAAGACTCTCTGTCCTTGAATAGCTAAAAGGATATTTTACAACAATTATTTTAATTTTTAACATATTAGGTGAGGAAATTCGACAATGTTTTAGTCAACAAAATATTCTAAAAATTTAGTCAACTAAAATATGAAGTTGAAAGTGTAAAGCTATTTTAATGTGTCCTTGAATTTCTGAAGTCATGTTTTACTCTTGGATAAAATGAAACACCTAACAACCCTTTATTGAATGCTAATAAAGTCTGAATGTATAAGTGAACAGAAACAAATTGAACTATTGTGTCAAACCCACTCCCCTTTATTTAGTCTACCTGGCAGAGCATCTCAGTTTCAATACTAGTATTGACAACAAACAGTGAACCTGCTCTACATGAACATGTCAATTCATTAAGAGAGTGGCTCTGATTTGATTGGTCCCCAACTTATCCCACCTCAAGCTAAGCCAGCTGTGATTGGATGTCCCTCTTAAGTCATCCAGCCTTTTAATACAAACAAAGTAGCTGTGATTGGATATGTTCCTAACTTTCCCCTACCTTCTACATGACCAAATTAGGTCTGATTGAATTAAGTCTCTGTCAGACATTTTAGTTTAGTTTTTATTTGTTGATGAAAGTATCAGTTAATTTACTTTTAGTTTTTGCCCATGTTCACTTGCTTTGATCATTTACTACATCATTTTCATCAGGGGAAAAGGGTTTTATGAATACTATGATGAAAGCAGTTAGTCAACAGAATTAACACTGGTAAGCAGGTCAACAATGAATGAATGAATTAATATTTTTATTCTGAAAATGTAAAAGAAAATAATAATTGAGTATTTTTCGGAAAAAAACAAAAAGGATCATTACAATGAAATTCCGCAGTCTAGTAAACAATCCAAAAACAAATACAAACGGTGAATTCACAGTTTAACTTCTTTTACATTTCAAAAAGGAGCGGAATGAAGTAACACTTTTAAATTTCCACCCCTTCTCTTTTGCTGAATAACAAAAAGAATCCAGTCAGTTTACCTCCAATAATAATAATAATAAATGCTACAAATTCATCAGCTACATGCCTAGATATTAGATATGTCTGTAGATGCTAGTATAGTAAATAGTTTATACACTTGTCCCCCTGTATATATATATGACCATATACATACACATATTCAAATACATACATATACACATGCATGCATACATACATATACACACATACCTACATACAAACATACACACATGTACATACATATATACATACACATATACACATACACACATACATACACACACACACATACATACATACACATATATACATAGTAGGGATGGGAATTTCGACTCTTTCCCCGCCGACTAGTCTCAAATTTTACTTGCGACTAGTAGACGAGTCTATAAGCAAGAACACTTGCAGTTTAATACACATATTAAGTTAAAAGTTTAACATGCAAATGTGTATTTAGAAACTATTTTTGCCCAAATATTCAGGAAAAACTGTTAATTTAAATTCTGTTGTTTTAACAACAACTGACTGAATAAAGTTGAACAATTTTAAGAGAAATACATTTCTGATACGTTTGACAATGCAATGCATGGTTTTATTATGAATACTGCTCGGTATGAAGCTTGAATGCAGCAGCATGACAATTCCAAACGTACAACATAGTACGCTAGAAAAGAATTTCCCTGAAATCTCTGGCAGTTAAGACTAGTGCACGATTCAATTAACATTGCACGAATATAAAATCAAATTAAATAAATAACACTTCACTAAAACTGAAATACAGGTGGCACTTTGCTCCGTACATTATACGAACACTGCACACTTCAACAACAGCAAATGAAAATGAATAATCAACCATCAATAAGCAAAAAAAATGCTCTGAAATGCAGGTGGCACTTTTCACAGTGCATTATGAACATTGCACATTTTCCACATAACAGAAAATAAATAAATCGCCATGAGAAACAATACTAAGCAGGGTAAGACTACATTAACAATTCAATTGCTGCATCAGTGAAAGGAGGAATTTCTGTTCAGTGCAATCAACATATAACGCAGAGGCATGAAGAACAAGATGCATGATGCTTAATGCAGCGTTTAACCGACTAGTAAAATACTAAACAATTAATAAATGAGTAGGCGGTTAAACGATAAAACGACTAGTCGCGCACATCCCTAATAGATACACATACATATACATATACATACACACATACATACATATTAAAACACCCAACATATATTTCCGACTGCATGATTTAAGGATAAGTACGGTATACACAGCATGCATGCTAGTACATTTAAGTGCTTATATCCCTACTCATAGATACACAGACACACACCAAGCAAAGAACAAAACATGTTTACACAGGTTTGCCTGTGTAAGTAAAAATTCATGCATATACAACCCCAAAAACAAACAAACAACAACAACAACAACAACAACAAAAAAACGTGCTGAACTCCAATAGATAGCTACCCTGCCATCACCTAGTGATTATCAAGGCCTGTCTTCAATCCTATATTTTATAAAATTCCATCTTTGTATTTCCTTTTGAAATGGCAAACATTTAGGCACTGTTTTAGCTCCACAGGCAGACTGTTCCAAAGTTTAACCCCACAGACTGATATTGAAAATGTCCTGACTGTTGTTCTTACAGCCAGTGTTTTAAGTTTAAACTCTCCCCTCAGATTGTAGCCCCCATCACGTCCCCTAAACAGTTTTTGAATATTGGCAGGAAGTAAATTATGTTTTGCCTTGAACATGATTATTGCTTTTTGATATTCCACAATGTCAGCAAATTTTAGTAGATGTGATCGTAGAAATAATGGGGTGGTGTGATCCAGATATCCAACTTTATGTATAATTCTTATAGCGCGCTTTTGAAGTACAGATAATTAATGCAGTGAACTTTTGTATGTGTTGCCCCAAACCTCAGCACAGTAACTTAAATATGGTAAGACAATATAATATATAATATATAACAATATTAAGCTTTTGTTTAGGAGTAAAAGAAGATAAGGCAATTGTAGAAGATAATGTGGCAAAAAAGGGATATAAACAGCACACAGGGCTGTTGAGAGTTGCTGAAGAGTTTATCTCATGACTGTAGGCAGAAGCAGGCTAATTCTTCCCACTGACTCCCAGGTATTTGAGCTTAGTGAGTTAGCAGTGGGGGAAGTTTGACCGTCTCTTACTTGTTACTGCATGCACACTCAAAGTGAGGCAATACATCAAAACAAAAAAGGTTGACCATTGCTTTAACCTATTGTCTCTCCCTGTCTTGTTGTACCCCCTACTCACATTTCAGCACTTTGTTCTTGTCTTGATTCCATGTAACTCTGACCCAGCTTGTTTTTTGGACCTTGCCTGTTTCTTGCCTCATGTTTTGGCTATCTCTGCTTTGCCTGCCTGCTTTTCTGTGTACCAAACCTTGTCTATATTAAACTCTGATTTTGGAAACTGACTGTCATTTGAAGTTTTTTTCTGGTTATGTTTACTACACATGCAGGCTAACCCTGCGTCCAGGTCCAAAGCTACCCACCTCTCTGGGTATAACCCATTAAAATGACCCAACACGCTTCAGACAGTGTTCGGGTGGTTTAATAGGGGCGTCGGTGGCACAGTTGGAATAGTGTGCTTGGTCAGTGATCGTGAGGTTGCAGGTTCAAGCCCAGCTCCGGGCGACACATGGCGATGTGTCCTTGGGCAAGACACTTAACCCCAAGTTGCTCCCACTGCTGTGTCAGTGGTGTGCAAATGGGCATGAAAGGGCGTGAATGTGTTAGAAATACCAATGGATAACTAACATAGAAACTCTGAACCATCAGTGAGTGAATGTGAGAGCGAATGGGTGTGTATGGGTAGGTGTGACCTGCGGTGTAAAGCAGCTTTGAGTAGTCAAAAGACTAGAAAAAGCGCTATATAAGCTCAAGTCCATTTACCATTTAATAACTCAGCATGTTTTAAGAAGTTGCATTCATTCATTTCCCAGTGTTGATGCCCTCATAAGAATGGCTTCATGCTAAAAAAAAATCTTGTGATTGAAGTGAAAATTGTCACAAGTTTGCAAGTTCATAATGTCAGATATATAATCGTCTCCTTAAATGTATTTATGAAGATGATCAATTCTTTGAAAAATTCTATTGAAATGAGTTATCAAATGACTGTATGTGTCTGTCTTCACAGATCTTTCACACTTACCAGCTGAGTAAACCTTAAGCATGGGAAATGTACCAATAAGAAGATGTCCGAGGTGTGACTGTGTCGTGTATGAGCTCCCTTTTGTATACATCCTGGTACCACCACTTGTCCAGGTATGTTCCGAGATACACAGAATCCTCAGCACACCCTACTGTAGGGACTGTTCAAGAGAAATCATCAGAGGTTTGGAGGAGGAGCAAAACAGGAAAGAGGAGGAAAGAAGGAAACAACAGGAAGAAAGAAGGAGACAAGAGGAAGAAAGGAGACAAGAAGAGGAAAGAAGGAGACAGGAAGAGGAAAGACGGAGACAGGAAGAGGAGAGACGCATACAGGCATTGATATGGAGACAAGAGCAGGAGCGAAGGAGACAGGAAGAGGAAAGAAGGAGACAGGAAGAGGAGAGACGCATACAGGCATTGATGTGGAGACAAGAGCAGGAGAGAAGGAGACAGGAAGAGGAAAGACGGAGACAGGCGTTGATGTGGAGACAAGAGCAGGAGAGAAGGAGACAGGAAGAGGAAAAAAAAAGACAAGAAGAGGAGAGACGCATACAGGCGTTGATGTGGAGACAAGAGCAGGAGAGAAGGAGACAGGAAGAGGAAAGAAGGAGACAGGAAAAGAGAAAAAGGAGACAAAAGGAGAAACGCAAACAGGAGGAGAGGAGACAGGAAGAGGAAAAAAGGAGACAGGAAGAGGAGAGACACAAACAGGCATTGAGAAGAATACAAGAGGAGAAGAGAAAGAGACAAGAGGAGGAGAGAAGGAGACAGGAGGAGACAAGAAGAGGAGAGGCCCTGAATCAAAGACTAGAGGAGTCTCTTGGTCGAGCCTTGGAGCAGCAGGACATTGAGCTGAACAGCAAGGTTTCTAAAGAGTACGAGTCAAAGCAGGATGTCCTCAAAGTGACTCTGAATGAGTTTGAGCTGAACGATGAATTAAATGGAGACACAGATGAGCTTCTCGACATCATGTCTCTGAAATGTGATATTCCACTTCATGGCCTTTGCCTGAGTCTGCTGACCTCTGATGATCTGCAGAGAATCTTGTCAGCCCTGGACACTTTGCTGTTTGATGAATGGGTGACGGCCCAGCCCTCCCTCAGCACCCTGCAGCACACTCATGTGTTCATCACGGAGCTGTGTGCGATATCTTTGCAATCTGCTAAGGGAGTTTTCCTGCAGAGTGTCTCCAAACATGTGCAGGACCTGGTGGACTCCATCAGCCAATCAGCATGTAACGTATATGAGAGTTTCCTGCTGAGCCAGGCGCTCTTTCTAACCCTGATGCACTTCCTGTCTGAGCCCTCTGATTGTAACGTGGTGCTCATGGCCAAGCAGTGGGCTGAAGAAGAACTTTCTGTAGAGGATGTCTTCATCATTGATTTCCTTAGCACACTCATGTCATCTCTGCAGACTTGTGTGGAAAGAGCCACCGTTTTCATTCTCAAGATGGAGATTCAAAGTCTGAAGCTTCTTTTAAACACAATCTCAAACATCAGAGAAACTTTTTCAGAATCAACCCAGAGGCTCCTCAAACTTGTACAAGTGAACAACTGGACTCCGGTGGAGGCTATGAGTCTGTTCACAGAGCTGTCAATGAAATACTCAGAGGAGGAGTCCTTGAGCAAAGTTCTGACATTAGTTCAGGCCCATGAACTTCCTCCAGGGTGGATGGATGAGGCAGGATGCTCACTCATCCATGCTTTGTCCTCTGCAGACCCTCACAGGTCTTTTGAAAACTTTCAGATGAGGCTAAGACAGAAAGATGAGAGCAGTCTGAGTGAAGAACTAACAGAATTAAAGAACTCTTTAAATCTGGATGATTACGCGGCTGAAATGATTGAAAACATTGTCGCTGGTGTCCTGCAGGATTTAGAAAATGCACCTAAAGATGAACTTTTCTCCAAAGATTCCTTCAAAGGGTTATCTCTTGATGCAGATGATCTCACAAAGTGTCTGAGTTACCTCTGCAGAGCAGTTTTTGACTCCAAAGGCTGGTGGCCCACCATCAAGATGATGCTGCGCTGGTGTGTGTTGGTGTTGACAAGGAGGGAAGCAGTGGTAGAGCTGGTTGGTGCAGAAGCAGACTCATGTGTCACTGCCATGATTTCAGCAGTGCAAGTGCTCATGGGAAATAAAGTGGACATTTTGCTGAGCTCTGACAGGCAGCCAGAGGAGAGAGCAGAGGAGTGGTCTGACTTCTACAAGTACCTGGGGCTAACCGTTGAAACAAGCACCAGTAAATCAAACACACTGAGCAAAGACATCTTTGGAGCGGACATCTTATACTGGACCATCTCTGACTTTGTCTCAGAGTGCATTCAGCAAGGCAAAGAGGTCATCAAAACAGGAAACACTCGGCAGAGCCGTAGCTTTATATTCGAAGGACAGAGTCTCGCTCTATCTATGGATCGAGAACTTCCAAAGCTTAAGGACTGTGAATCTGGAGTGATCCTGCAAAGCCTGATGGGTAAAATTCCCAATGAGGATAATGAACTGAGACATGGATTCATTAAGGCTCTTTTTAAGGTTCTACACTCCACTCTGAGCAAAGATGTAAGCTCAAACAGTAAAGTCCTCCGTGTGTCCCAGAGGATTAATGGAAAGAAACTTCCCATCATTGAGGTCTTCATTCTGACCTCTCTGGAAAAGCTCCTGAAAGAAGTTACTTTGGAAACAGAAAGTGAGGAAAACAGGACATCTGCAGGGAGGTGGTGTTTGGAGATGCTGTTCAGCTGTGTGGAGCGAATCGAGCCTACAACAACAGCAGAACTCCTCAGGATGATTTCAGACCTGGTGGCACAAAGACTGTGGTCAGCAACAGAGTCTCTGGACCTTCTCGCTGCATTGACGGACCATCATTATGATAATGGCTGCATTAACATCATGAAAATTCTACATTTGATGCCAACATATAAAGTATCTTCTCAGTGGATGGATGACAAGGAACAGAACCTCATGCAGCTTGTGGGCAAATACAGAACCAAAGATCTGATCAAGCATTTGGAGAGGAGCCTCGAAAATGAGAAGGCCAAAAGTATTGATGCTCTCTTCCATGAACTAAAGCAGATGACAGACGTGGATGAACAAACACTGAATAAATCATACAGGGTAGTAACTCATGTCAGGGAGCTGATCAGGACAGGTGAAATTAAGAAGCACACAGATGTTCAGAGAGCTCGAGCATTGAGCCAAAGCAGAGAAACAAAGGACCTTCAGCAGGTCCTGGCAGTCATATGCAATGCTGTTCACACCACTGGTCCATCATTCAAAGGAGAGGATTTGTGGCCCAGAGACACTCAGATGATCAGCTGGTGTCTCCTGGCCCTGTCTGATACCGGGAGGCTGCTGGAAATGGGCACTGGAGAAGGAAAGTCATGTGTGATAGCCATGTTTGCTGTGCTGTGTGTGCTGCAGGGTGAAAAAGTGGATGTAGTGTCCAGCTCCTCAGTGCTATGTCAAAGGGATGCAAAGGATTGGAAGAACTTCTATGAGTACTTTAATATGACAGCTGACTCAAACACAGACAAATCTGATGATACAGATCGGAAAAAATGCTACCAGAAGGATGTGGTTTATGGAACCATTGAGGCCTTTGCAGCAGATCACCTCCGCCAGACATTTGAGATGAAAGATGTGAGGCCTGATCGTAAGTATCAGTGCATCATTATCGATGAGGTTGACTCTTTGCTGCTGGATCAGGGGGTGCAGCTGACATACCTCTCCAGCCCCATGGTCTCAATGCAGCACCTCAATGTTATCTTGACCATGATCTGGGGTCACATCAGTCAGTATGGCTTCCTGTCTGCAGAGCACCGCACATTTGTACAAAGTCCTCCTGCTTCATTCTTTAAGGCCATTTTTGACTCAATAGACACGGAAGGAAGTGACATCAGTGATCCAATGGACATTTTGAAGATTGCTGAGGAGACCAGCACAGTGGAAGAAGGATTTACTGAGGAGTTCTGTCGGAGTGAGAAGGATGACCTTCTAAAGAAACTAAAGACTGTGAGTCAGGATGCCATGGTGGACTTTTTCCAAAAAATTGAGGACTATGTCCCCTATGGCTTCACTGTTTACACTTTAGACGACCAGGGATTGCTGTCTC
The DNA here is from genome assembly GCA_036419115.1 of Scarus forsteni. NCBI lineage: Eukaryota > Metazoa > Chordata > Actinopteri > Labriformes > Labridae > Scarus > Scarus forsteni. The sequence goes on along the minus strand of JAZDUH010000066.1, from coordinate 11,784,044 downwards.
TAAGAAAGTCTAGTCCATACAATGACAAGGACATTCCAGAGCTCAGGTTTCTCGTACTTGATGAAGGCTTGTGTTGTATGCTCTATGATTCAGAAGAGGACCTCATCAAGCCCATTGCAGACATAATCTTACAGAAGGTCCAATACACTCCATGTGAAGATGATCAGAACAAAATCAACATCCCCGGATTCTTGAGGGACCTGATTGAGAAAAAAGTGTCTGTGTGGGTTCAGAATGCCTTTTTGGCGAAGCAGTTGAGAGAAGGGAGGGAATATGTTATTAAAAACAACACCGTCTGTCCTGTAGACTTTAGATCCACGGGAATTGTTGAACTGACCAAGAAATGGGGTGATGGTCTTCAACAGTTCATAGAGATCAAACACCAAGTCAAACTGAGTACGATTTCAATGGTGACAAATTATGTTTCCAACATTTCCTTCTTTGAGATGTACTGTGGAAAAATATATGGAACAACTGGGACTCTTGGGAGCAAAGCAGACATCTTGTTTTTGCAGGAACTTTATCCAAACCTTTCTACCTGTAAAATCCCAACATTTAACAGGAGGAAATTATTTGAGCTCAAAGGAACACTGACTGACTCTCCTGCCTCCCCGTACGAATGGAAATCTGAAATAAAACGTGTGGTACTGGATCAGATTTTACCAAAGTCATACAGGGGAGGAAGGGCAGCACTGGTGATCTGTGAAACTATCAACAAGGCTGAAGAAATCCATGAAGAGCTGAAGGACAGCATCCCAGGTGAAATCATCCTGTACTGCCGCAGTGATGAGGACAGTTTGAGCAGAATTGATCACGAGTTGCAACCTGGGGATGTTATTGTTGCCACAAATCTTGCTGGGCGTGGAACAGACATTAAAGTGTCCAAAAGCGTGAACAACAGTGGGGGATTGTTTGTGGTATTGTCCTTCCTGCCTGAGAACACAAGAGTGGAGCTTCAGGCCTTTGGACGCACTGCACGCAAAGGTAAACCTGGATCTGCTCAGATAATCATCTCTGCTAAAGACCAGCTGCTGTGTGCCAGGCTGCCATCTTCTCTGGAGGATGCAAAGGACACAAGGAATGAAGTTGCAACAGAAAAACACAATCGTATGATGGAAGACATCAAGGAACTGAGACTGCGGGAGGAGCTGTTTTCAGACTACTGCAAAATTCTTCAAGACATTTTTGAGAGCACAGATGGCTGTGAGAGAGAGGCTGTTGTTGCCATCTTAAATGAATACTGGGGTATATGGCTACAAATTAAGTCAGGAGACATTGAAGAGTTAAAAAGAAATGACTTAAAAAAGGATTTGAGACAAGATTTAGCTGTGGCAAGAAGTCAGTGTCAAAGTCAATCTTCTCCGTGTTCCAGCATTTACCACTACATCAAGTTTGGAAACTTGGCTCTGAGTGAAAGACAATGGGAGGAAAGCAGCAGGCTCTTTGAAAAAGCCATGCAACAAGATAAAAGCTGGGCAGCAGTAGCTTTCTACAGCCATGCATACTGCACCATTATGCAGAAGAAAAAAGATTACCTCAGTAAGGCAAGGGATGACCTTCAGAAGGCTCAGGATTCTCTGAAGTATCACAATGAAGAATTCCTGGTCTGTTTGCAGATGGTCAAAATGTCCACTTCAACCAAGAAAGACCAAACTCTCCTGGAAAAACAACTATTAAACAAGCAAGAAATGCTACATTGCTTGGACAAAAATATCACAGAGGGGATCCAAATGTTGGATGAAATACAAGCACAGGGGCGTGATGCAGTTGCCAAAAAATCCTCTATATTCTCGTTGGTGTCAAGTGATGATACAAAGTTCGAAGAGGAAGCTACTAACCTGTTTAGACAGGGTCTGCAGTATGTATTCTCAGTTGAAAAGGAACCTCGTATTCCATGGGATGCTTTGCTAGCATTTGCTATTGGAGCAGCAGAAATCATTGGAGGAGCTTTGTTAGTTGCATTTACCGGTGGTGTATTTGCCTCAATTGGCATGGGACTCATCTCTGAGGGGATATCAGACTGCATATCTGCTGTTGAAAGTATGGTGAAAGGAGACTTCAGCTGGAAAGCATGGGCTATTCAAAAAGCCATTTCTATTGGTGTCAGCATCGTTGGATCTGGTATTGGAAAGCTTATTTCAAAGGGCTTTAAAGCTGCTAAGATAACATTGGGCAAGTTTGGCAAACAGCTAAAATGTTTGCCAAAGTTTCTCTCCAGACAGGCTAAAGAAGGCTGTAGTGTTGTTGCAAAAACAAACATGAAAAATGCAGCTGTTATCACAGTTAAGAAAATGGCAGAGGAACTTGTTTTCTATGGGTTAGGGAAGGCAGAAGAGGAACTCCTGAAACAAATATTAAACAAAATTGAAAACACTGTTAAAGGACAAATTACAAATGATGTGAGGTCAAAGCTAAAAGGAAAGGAGCTGGACTCATTACTGGATACTATCATCCTCTCACATGTTCCTGATGAAGGAAAACTTCAGGATCTCCTACAGGACAAAGACAGAAAGAGTAAACTCCTAAACATTTTCAGAGAGCTGAGTAATACTGCAGTACAGCCTTTCTATGTAGACGTTGGGTTGTTTAACAAACTGAATTCATCCTTCCGCAATATGATTGACAAAGTTAAAGCAGAAACCAATGGAAACGCAAAGAAAATTTTGACAGCCATTCAGCTCGTCCACATGGGATCAATGGCAGCTGATGCAACTGCGGCAGGGCTCAGCTTTTCCAACAAGTTCTTCTCAAACCTCCAGGGAAAGCTGAGAACATTTAAAGAGAAGCGTATCTTCACAGAGGAGAAGGAAAAGCATCCAACTCCTCAGGACTCTGTGATGTTGAAAGAATTCAAGCAGGAGTTGGCTGACATCATCAGTGGTTTAATGGCTGCTGCTTTGGTGGAGGTTTTACACCAGAAGTTCTCCAGCCACTTAGTTTCCTGCATTCAAAGCAAAGTGCATGGTGTCATTTCCTCACATGTTAGATCTGCTCTGAAGACTGGACGAACAGAGGAGTTACTGCGAGCTGGACAGAGCCTCAACTACATTAGAAACATGCCAGTGGGCCTGGACTCTAAGCACCATGGGGATGAGGCAAGTGGACTGTCAAAATCACATGCTGAGAAGATCAAGGATCAACAGACTGAAGGCACCATTCTGGACCTCAGAGTCTTGTCTGAAACTACCGGCACGAAGGTTGTTATTCTTACCAAGAACAGCAAGGGCAAGCTGACCACGATGCAGGACCTGAATCCAACCTCCAGCCCTGCTGGTAAAAAAGTCACTCTGATCTACCGACCAAAGAGTGACCTGTATCCTGACGGCCATTATGATGTGCTCATCAATAATCAGGCAGTCAGCATTGACAGTAAGAACAAGAACTGCCTCTTTCATGCTCTGGCACGAGGGATGAACCCACATGCCAGTGAAGCAGAGATCACAAAGAAAGCAGATCGACTCCGACATGTGGAGGCCGAGGCTCTCCTCAGACATGCAGGTCAATGGGGGTCCTTCATTAAGAAAAAGGAGTGGACTGAATCTATCAGAGGAGGAGACTGGTACTTGGCAAAAGGAAGTGGGAAAAAAGGTGAGAGAGTTGAAGAAACTTTAGAGTCACTCAAGAAGTGGGTCGGAAAAGTTGGACTGTACAAAATCTTGAGAGAACATGCAATTGAAAATCCAGGACTTGGACAGTTTCTCAATGCAGATCATCAGCCACCTGTAAGTTGTATAGTGAATGCACTTAAGTCAAACCAAAACAGCAAGCTTGCCAAAGCCATGCTTGAAGTGGGAACCAAGTCATCTCCTCTGGATTACAACCTGATTGAGAAGGTGAAGAGTAATCATGGCCTCGAACTTCCAAGTGTTTATGTTCCAAAAGAAGTACATCGTGAGTTTCTCAGCACTAAATCACCAAAATTCAGAGAGCTTTTGGTAAAAAGCATGAAAAATGATGATGTTGTCGGGGCCTTCAAACTGATGATTATTGGTTCAATGCCAAGATTCAGACTTAAAAGCAGTGAGGACTTCAAATCCTTCAATACACCACAGAGCAAAACAAGGCTTTCTGTTTTTGAAGAGAGTTTACCAAAACACAGTACGACGGTGGTAAAAAACTGGTTCAAGAAGCTGAAAGGCAAAGGAGTGATGACAGAGGATCATCTCAACGCCATAACAACATGGGTCAATGACCGACGCTACAATGATCAAAATGATCCCCACAGGAACATGGTGTCCAGACTCCTTGAATAAAAGGTAAATTAACAGCTTATCTGATTCTTTACAAAGCATTTTCACACAACACCAATACTAAACTTTTAATGCCATGTTAGGATTGATTTTAGGCACACACAGTATATCCTTTCCAGATGTCACTAAGGTTGCTTTCAAACCAACAAAGTATTTTTTGGCACAGAATACTTTCAAACTGCTTCAAGCTGGACATTGTTACTCAAAGCTGGTTGTGTATTTCGAGCTTGTAATGCTACAATGGGCAGAACGGCAGAAGGAAAGACAGCAGCTTAGCCCCAACTGATGGTAGGAGGCGAGGCTACATAGTATATTACAGTCCTGTCTGACTTGATGCAGTGTCACAGCAAACCAAACCAAGTAAAAAATGGTGGTGTTTTCTATGAGGACGACGTTTCCATAGAGAAAGTATGGTGGAGGGTCACTTTATCTCTGACCTAAATGTATCATTTCACCATCAAGTCAGAGAAGAAATTTGACCAAAGTTTGACAGAACTTCTGTAAAGAGTTCTGAACATATCAGGTTTACAGGCAAGGGATCATCATGAGGCCCAAGGCCATCTGACTTTGTCCCTCCAAAGTCTTACCTTCTGGTTCTCAGGTTCAAATTGATATACAGTAGACCTATGAAAGCTTCTCTGGTTACTGCGTTCACAATTAAAGGAAGGCTTGAAAACTCTAAGACCTTAAACTTTAAACATTGGTCTGGGGTTGATCCCAGGGTCATTCTGTCTCCCATCACCTTGGAAATGTCACACATTGACCCCTGATTGGACATTAGGATAACATTTGATGAAAACCATGTGTTCATTTGATATTGCAAGTCACAAGAAAACTCCACAACCTTGACCCTTGACTTTTAAAAATATGATGAAATCATACTGGCATTTGGGAATTTTGTTAAAATATCACTTGGATTCCTTGACAGGCTGTATTTAATTCAGAACCACATAAGGGATGCAATACTTTTTAAAAAATAAGTCTGATCATTTCATTCATGAGTAAGGGCAGATATTGGCTTAAGGAGAAATACTGAAATTATTCTTATGAAATGTCATTGACAAGACTGAATTTACAAGCTAAGAAAGGCCAAGGGGTTACAGATTTAAAAAACAAAGATTTCAGATGAACAAAATTGCAAACTCACGATCACAAGCAAAGTAGATTTGACTATGACCTTGACCATTGATCTAATTTTAACATTTTGAGGTCAAATAAGACAAAGTGGGAGTTTGTGAAAATATTTGAAGCATTCTCTAAAGATCTCATTTTCAAGCAAAAGGTGACCAGCCAACCTATGTTTAGTTAAGTTTGAAGGAAATCCCTTACAGAACAGAGTTTATGTTTACAAACTGCTTTCACAATCAGTGAGCACACTGATCTCAAAAACCTCAATGAGTCAAAATGGACATTTGGACGTTGTTTGATGGAAATCGCCTCAAAGATTTTTGGGATATTGTCTTTTCAAGCAAAGGGTCATGACAAGACTCTTTGAACTCCAAAGTCTCATCAGTTCATGCTTGAATCTGGTGGACATATGACCAAAGGTGTAGGACAATGCTTTAAAGACTTTTAGAGATATTTTGTTCACGAGTTTCGCTCATTTGTATGAACAAGCAACACAAAACCTCGATTCCATCAGCTTTAGCCATTGTTGGCGCAGAGACACAGAAACATTCATTTAGGAAATCTTTCATAGCAGACAATATCTTTCCATGTTAAATGTGGTAAAACATCTTTAACAGCCCTGTAAACCTGTCGCAGAGTCTCATGTTTTCATTTTCATATTAGCTTCAAATGTAACCGGGCTCTGTCTTAATCCACTCTGTGTCAGCAGTTAAGGAGGTAACTCTGTCTGTTTTCTTTACAGGAAGAATATGGTCAAAGTCATCATACTGCCGAGACACCAACAAAGATCATCCACCTTTAAGATAATGACGAAGAAAGCGACTGGATATGAAGAGTGACTTTTATTTAATTTTTACATGTATTCTTTAAATGTATTTAAATGATTCCAGCTGATCAGACACCAGGGGTCACAGCTTCCCAAAACATAATTAATATATCAACTTAAAATGATCTGAAACTTTAAATAATTGGATTTTTTTATTGGCCTTCTTTTTGTAATGTGCTCTTTACTTTAGTGTTTTTCGTGTTCATTTCCTGTTTTATTTTGAAATCCTGATGCTTTGTCTTGTTTTACCTCCTGTTTTTGTTCATTTCCTGTTTTTGTTTCACTCTCCTATATTGATTTGTAATCACCCTCACCTGTGTGTGTACCATGTGTTTTCACCAGCCCTCTGCCAGAGTGTTTATATCTAAAAGTATAAAAGTATAAATATGCTTTCCAGCCCTATATGACTTTTGAACTGAACTTTTGAAATTGCCTTCCTTGAAATGTTGCTATTTTTTTTTAGTGCAGAACTTTTGACTTGCTGCATTTTTCGTCCTGGGTTTTCGTTGCATCTTAGTCTAATCTTTTTAGACGTGTCACTGGTGGTAACTGCATTCTTTGAACACAAACCAAACTGTCCCATCCTCCTCATTTGTTTACATCCAGGGAGTAGTGAGGCTGTACTCTGTGATTAACCACTGAACTAAATGGACTAATAAGAAACAGAATTGTTTTTTACCACTGTTACCTTTGCCAGAAAGGTTATGTGTTTGCTGGCATTTGTTTTCCTGTTTGCATGCTAACTCAAAGAGTTCTCTTTGGATTTTGGTCACATTTTTAAATGATAAGATTTTGGTGGTGATGGGAAAATGGATGAAACTCCAGAAACATCTAAAAATCATTCTTGGAGTGCTTCTTGTTAAAATATGTATCAAGTAGAAGTGCTCTGAGAACACAAATCCCCGCCAACACATTTCTGACATTGAACGGTCTTTAATTAATCAAAAAATAGATGAAAAAAGTCACACAAATCTTTAATGATGGAATATCTGCTATTATCTTGTTCGGACTGAGACTTAAAACTAAACTTCCAAGCAGGAGTTCATAAACTTTTTCAGTCAGGGACCTAACTGAGAAGTTTGCCCTCTCCCTGGGTCCCAAATTTACACAACAACATTACAGTATCCAAACCATGGAATAAAATTACAATCATCATTATAAGTGCTTTCCTAAATCAAAATGGTGTGAAAAAGTATTCAGACTTAGATATTCACATATAGATTCGGCCAATTAAAAAACTCAAATTCTTAAACATGTATGAACTGTTGGGGATGATTTGTATTGGTACAAGTAACGCAAAAAGTACCCGTAATATGTGAGGAACTTTGGTGTTGCCCATCACTACTGTGGACCCAAATGGCACCCATCTTATTGAATGACTATTTATATGTATCAATAATTGACCCTTTGTCAGCTCTCTGACTGGCTAATTGAACAACCAATCAGAAATAAAGAACCCCCTTTAAAAGCAGCCATTCCCCAGTGACCCAGTCAAACAGTTTTGGTCACAGCAGAGTTGATTTTGATGTATTTATGTGAATTTGTTCCCATATTTTTTTACTTTGCTGTTAAAATCACAGAAATCTTACCTACATTAAAAGGGGAGACGGAACATTTGAACACTTTCAACATTTGGTGACCTGGGAATATCCAGCAAAAATCATAAAACACTTTGTTGGTTTTCAATTTTTCTTCATTCAACTTACTGCAGTTATGTCTGTATCCTTTAATTTTAGCTAAATTAAAAAATGAACTGAAAAGTCAATAAAGATGAAGAGTTGAACATAAACATCAGGGAATGAACATCAGACCATTTAGCAGTTATCAGGAAAAATGGCAGCAATCCTAATGGCAATACAGTGGACAGGGGAAAATAAACTGAACCAGGCTTTAGTGTGTTCAGATTTTCTATCATCCTCTGTATCTTTACAGTTTCTGTCACCCCAAAGCACACCAGATATAATATTCAAAATATGTTAGCATTATTCATCCTCAGTCAATCCCAAATAGTTGTCAGATTCCTGTGGGTGGAGTGAAGTGAAATACCTGATCTAGCAAAACAGGTGTGACGTGCAGCCCTGATCTGCTCCTTTTCTCTCCCTGTGGTCTCCCCTTCTTGCTCCTCTCTTGATCTCTCTCTGCTCCTGGTGGCTCTTTCTGTCTCGCTCATGTTTCTCCTCAGTCTCCCCTGCTGCGCACCTGAGAGCAATCTGCACTCAGGAGGAGGGGAGGAGGGGTATTTGCGGGAGCTGAGAGAGGAGCAATGTTTGGGGCACACACACACAGACTTGAGGAGCAGGAGGCCCATGCTGTTCCTCCTTTTGTTTGGTTCCTGGATTAGCAGGTATTTTCTTTTGTGTTTTTGTTCCCTCTCTCCTTTATGTCCTCAGCAGCATTAGGTTGTTGGGTTTTGTTGTTTTAGTTTGGGCTGGAGGTTGTCGGTAGTCCTGTTTTTTCGGCTTTGTTTTTTTTTTGTTTTAGTTAGTTTTTGTCAGGCAGTTAGGGAGAGGTGAGAGGTGCGACGGCCCCTTATGGGTTGGACCTCTCATACTCTCGTCTTTCGTTCATTTTGGCTGACAACCCCAGCTCCTTTTTGGTTTATTGAGTTTGTTTGAGTTTATTTCCATTTGAACTCTACTTTAAAATATTTTCAATAAAACGATCAAACTTGTCTTTTGTGTGGTGTCCTTTTAATATGTTTTGGTCTCCTTTGTGGTCAAATTCGAGCCAGTTATTTCAGGATTAAAGAGCCTGTAACAACAGGCACTAAAAAAGGAGATGATTTTGGCTTTTGGCAACGGGTAAACAAATGATAAGAACCAAATTCTGTCTGTCTGGCAAAAGCTACGGAATGAAGGGAAGAATGAGCGTGATGAATAACAGTAAAAAGAAAATATATAAGGAACAAACAGCAATAAAAAAAAATTAAGAGGGAATATCAGATCTGTGTGAAAGTGGTTTAAGATGCAGTGGAGCACTGTTACTGTCAAAGTTATAAAAACAGTGTTTTTTTTAAGTATAATCTATTTATCAATAGTTAGGTATATTTGCAATGTTAGAGCAGATATAAGAATATGTATGATTGCACTTGAACCCACATATGCATGCCTTGTAACCCGGCATGAATGTGTAGCTGCTGAGTACACTGTGTGCACATATGGAAATCTTTATCTTACATTAACACTGTGTGTCAGTGAGGCTTAACATCTTCATTGATGTTTATGTTAATTCTGTATCACATGGAAAAAACTGCAAAAAAACAAAACAAAACATAAAAGATATCAATAAAAGTGAAATGAGCAAATGTGGGGTTGGCATCTGAATTTATTTTTGTGACTGGAAAAGAGGACCAGAAAGCTGTGCTGAAGTTTCTAAAAGTCACAGTTTTAGATAACAGAATTTTATATTTACGTCGTAGTTTCTCCGGCCCTTTCACTCCAGTAAAATGAAGGTGTTATTGGGCCTTTACACTCCCAGCTCCATGGGACTGTCAGGATTTCCAGCTTTAACACTCACTTTAATACTTTTATCTATGAAACCTTTCACAGAAATAAACCCCTTAATTGTTTTTTAATTGTCCCATTTTATATTAAAGAGACTGTGAAGAGTTTTTAAGTAATTACAAAAAAGTCTCACTTTTAGATATATGCCTGATGGAAATACACACTTTCAGATGAGTTTTATAGCATCAAAATAGGTTATCTATAAATGCTATTCCTTAGCTTTGTGGTCAGGTCGGACAGGGCTGGACTGGCCTGGATACTTAACTTTGGGAACCAGACAATTAAAACTAGAGCAAATTTTTATTATTTTATTATTTATATTACACGTCTTAGAGCACCGGGCTGAAGGTAGCGATATATAGCGTGCTACAACTATGATAATAACTTTTCCCTTAATTGCTTGTCATCACACATCAAAAACTACCACTACGTAACTAGAAAGAGAAACATTACCTTGTTGCTTTGCATCCTGTAAGTTGTTGAAAAAAAGAAGTTGTAAAGCAATGCAGAGTTCTGAGCTGCATTTACCACAACAAACACACGCTTTGGCTTCACGTCGCTGGTGTGTTCCAGTTGTAGTCAGAAGTAGGAATTTTGAGTTCCGAGTAGGAAACTGCAACTGGAACGTCCCCCAAAGTTAGAATTTCCTACGGGGAACTCGGTGAAACCTCGCCACCCCGAGTTGTCAATGGAAGATGGATGCCCCCAGTGTGAACAGTTATTTAGCTCCTGTAATAAACAATTTATTTGCACTTCTGACTGGGGTGTGTCGCTCTAGATCAGCTGTATACATAGTATTGTTAGACTTATATTTACAAAAATGCTGCCATAATGATAATCACATTCTTCATACAATAATGCAGAGCGTGCTAACAACAGCTAACAATAGCCTGGTAGATCGGCATGTTTTTTTCTGACTTCAACTGGAACACTGATAAGTCGGAGATGATGTCACTCCCATTTCCGAGGTTACTGGAATGTAGCATTACGACAGTTGCTGTGCGTGCTCATGGGTAGCAGAGTCTTTATTTCCCCGGTGACAGATTCTCCTCATAGCACCTTTAAGTGTAGCAGTGATAGTGGAAGACCTCCATTTTGACCCCCTTGAGAAATGACAACTCCATCAGTGTATTGATGATTCTAACATGCCCAGTGTCTTATTTTCTAGACAATATTGTCCTATCGCGAGGAGTCAATGGTCAACAAGAGACAAGAGTTCCCTATCACTTCTTGAAAGAATATGAAAAAGGTTTGAATCATGTTGTGTCTTTCTGTAAACATTTGAGGCCAAAATTGCTTCCAAAAGTGGCCCAAATAACATAGAGAAAAAAAATATACATTTTTTAATTGTATTTATTTTATTCACACCTGAAGTATAGAATAATTTATATTCTTAGACTCATATTCTCTGTCTTGATTTCACACATTCATTTTTCGAGATGCTTTGGAAAAAAACTTAGTTTATTTAATTTAATTATTTTTCTTGTACAACTTCTTTTTTAACCTTGATATTTAAATTAAGTTAAATAACGATTTAAGTATGAGTGAAACTTAAATAATAGTTCATTAAATTGAAGTTTTCTTAATAAAAAGTTAACAAATTTTGGGTTATCTGAATTCAAAATAATTTCCTTAGCATTTCCTTAAATAAAATCAAGTTTTGAGCCCTAAGTTAAAAAAAATGTATTAATTGTCATTTCCCTAAAATTAAAGAGCTTGAAAATATCAGCTATTCTTTTAAAAAATTGTAAATTTAAGTTTAATAAATCTAAATTAACAATATCTAGTTGTTACAACAAAAAATCTCCTTAGGATAATCGGTGACTCCATGTTGCCCTTATGTTTGAGTGTAAGTGTGAATGGTTGTCTGTCTCTCTATGTAGCCCTGCGATTGGCTGGTGACCTGATCAGGGTGTACCCTGCCTCTAAGATATACCCCAGCCCATGTCACCCCAAAAGAGATAAGTAATAAAGATGGATTGATTCTTAAAATCAAAATACAGGTGGGCTGTAAGCAGCTAAACGTGGACTGAAGCTGTATGGTTGGCTCTTGCTGCTTAACAAGAATAATGTGGTTTAATTAGGAATAATGACTTAATTTTACTGATACCTGTGTAATGATGGAATATTTTTAATCTCCAAACCTACATCTGTCCTCTTCTCTTTATATCCTTCTTCTTTTCTCAGTTCCAGATACAGCATCTCTAAAAGTTGAACTACTCTCTGTTATGATAATTTTTCCGCTTGACCTCCGACTTCTGACGGACGGATCCACCCGGGGGAAAAGACGGGGGATATTGATTATTGTTGGTGTCTGTATCTGCCTTAATAGCTAGTTTTCAACATGTTTGGTGTAATTTTTACCTACAGTACTGTCTATAATAATAAGTTAAAGCTTACACATAGATGTAGCAGGAGCAGTATTTTTCCAACAAACCATCTTCTTACCTTACACACCCCTGTCAACATCTCCATAGGGAGCTATGCTACTCGTACCAATGGACTAGTCCATTACGTGGATGCTGATTTGAAGCGAGCAACGGTTAGACCAGAGACGTTTAAAGCGACAAAACGGCTCCAAAATCACAAAAACTTAAAGTGATATTCCGGGATTGAACAAATTGGGTCCTATCACAAGGGTTAGGGCAGAAATTACCTCTACAGCAGTGTTTCTGTGGAGAAGAAACCCAGGGCGCTAGGACCTATCTCCCTCTTCCTCCTTCGGATCTGCTCGTCTGCTGAATCCGCTGTAGTCAGCTGTGGCTGCAGAGCCTCCGCTGCAGCACAGGCTCTTCCGCCTCCGGCTGGCTGTGCAGCGGAGGCCGTTTCACGGCGCTATGCGAACTAGAGCCTTATTTAGCGGTGTTTTTGTGTGAAAGTAACGCGCTGAAAATTCTCTAAATAAAGCGTGAATGCAGACCGATATCAGACTTTTTCGGTGGGAGTCCGTTTATTTGTGTTTTTGGTCAAGTAAAATATGGCCCCGTCTGACTACAGCGGAATCAGCAGACGAGCAGATCCGAAGGAGGAAGAGGGAGTTAGGTCCTAGCGCCCTGGGTTTCTTCTCCACAAAAACACTGCTGTAGAGGTAATTTCTGCCCTAACCCTTGTGATAGGACCCAACTTGTTCAATCCTGGAATATCACTTTGAAGGTACTGCTTTTTAAGAAGTTTATTTAAAGTAATTTCTAAAAAAGGCTTTCACAGGCCGACCTCAACCATGAAGAAACAAGCTAGTATACATAATTTAACTGCTCATTTTTCACTTTCATTGCATCACACACGATAGGCTTGGTCACTGAATATATTCTTTTCTTTTTTTTTATTCTTTTAACACTTGACAATTTTAAGGTCACAGCTCTTCTTCAACTGTATATTTAATTTGTGACAGAGTAAATTCAAGGTAAGGAGGATGTTGTGAGGCTACAGGCCTCAAGTAAAGCTTAGGATACACGCTGAAGTTTGAAGGGGGTCCACAAGATGGCGTCAATGAAACATTCAGAGAGATGTGAACAAACCACGAAGGTAAAGTGACTTTTATTTTACTCCACAAGACTCATAGTGTGGCCAAATAGGGCAAACAGCCCACAATGGCTCAATGAAGTTCAATAAGGTAAAAACACCTGCAAGACCATAAACCAAACCCTCAAAACTCGAGGTCCAAACCAGATTACTCAAAAAGAACACAGTGAAAGTACTCTGTAATTCTTTAACATGTAATCCAGAGGGTCATCTTCACAGTGATACCAGTTTCATTATGTGCAAATGGAAGAAATGATCACATTTCGTTTCAATCTTTGGCCAAAAGGATTCAGAATAAATCATGCCATGCAATTCATCAATCTCTATATAGTACATTATCACACATGCAGTTTGTTTATACTGGAAAAAAAGGACAATTCAGAGCCAACATTAAAGTAAGACTCCTGTATTTTTACACTTTTGATGATAAAAGGAAAACAGGAACTGATAAAGTCAAGCAGCCTGCCTGCTGCCTGTCATCTCCCTCTCACTCAGCACAGAGTATTTACTGTGAAGGTCCAAACACATGAGCACTTCAGTAGTAGGACCGGCTGACTGTTGATGCTCTGGCAGATATTTTCCTCTTATTGAACTGCATCAAGCTGTTGTCAGCATTTGCCCTTGTCAGCCACTAACACGATAAAATAAGCTTTTATTATTTAAAAAAAACACAGTAACAATAAAACATTGTAATCAAATTCATATGAACTCCTTTGAGTTTTGGTGGTTAAAATATTTAACAAATTAAAAGTTTAAGTTTCACGGCCTTTAAATTTAATTATATTACCCATTCAAATCCATGTTGCAACTACAGCTGGATGATATGGACAAACATGCATATTTTAGATTTTTTAGCTGATTAGTGATATTTGATATTTACATACTTGTGTAAAAACATGTTCAGTTATAAGTCACATCCATATAAACTGAATGGCAGTTGTCTCAAAGGCATGGTATTTTTTTGTCATGTCATTTTTAGTGCACATGTCATTATGTGCACTGAAAATAACATGAATAGAAATATAGGTTTATAAATCAATAAGTTATTTAATAAAGTAAAATATAGAACTTGATCAAGAATTAAACTAGGGGTGGATGAAATATCGATTCATCAATGCATTGGACTTTCTCCCCCATTTAATATCAATCCAGCAAATCTTCTGAATCCATTCACCTCCTGGCCAGTGGGGGGAGCAGTGGATGGATGTATTATAAGAACTGGATTGCGTGGCTCCGCCTTCCACCATGTAATGGATTTGAAGCCGGAATATCCAAGTGTATCTGTCTGCGGCTTGCAAGACGGAGGCGTGTCCTGTAGCGTGTCCTGTAGTGGGCGTGTCCTGTAGTGGGTTCTGTCGCGTAGTGGGCGTGTCGTGTAGTGACGTCACTACGTGACAGAACCCACTATACTGTTCTTAAAGAGATATGAGCCCGGGTAGCATTTAAAGTTTGAACGTTCTGTTCTGTTTCTACACTAAATACCGTTTTGCTTGTTGCCTTATAATGAATTGATTTAAAAGCACTGAAATGTTAATATTGTTTGACTCTGCCACGAAATAATAATAACAATTAAACAACTCGGAACAAGAATTAATGAGCTAAAATACATACATACATACATATATGTATATATATATGTATGTATGTATATTTATATTCAAGGGGAAACTTACATTAAGGCACTAAAAGACTGATGGTTAGGTTAAGGGTTAGCAGATGGGTGACGTTAGGTTTTATTTGTGTAAGTTATAACATTAAAAGGGGAAACTTAGATTTAGGCACTAAAAGAGCGATGTTAGGTTAAGGGTAAGCAGATGGGTGACATTAGGTTTTATTTGTGTAAGAGAAACCACAGACCAAACGTTCTTTTCCCTCTTATTTTTCATCTTCTTCCTTTTTATAAACTTTTAACAGTGTCTCGCGTGGTTTTCCGTGATTTCCGTCTTAGCTATGGGGCGTGTCGTGTAGTCATTACGTCATTACGCGACACGCCCACTACATGACACGCCTCCGTCCTGCGGGCCGCAGACAGACCCTTCTCAGAATATCCCCCGTCAGGGCGCCGCCATTGTGCAGCCAGCAGAGAATCTGGACCATATTTGGACGCAGCTGTCGTAAACGGACGCAAAACTCCACAGCATACAGCATACACAATCATTGTGAAACTGCCGTAAACCGCGGTTATTTTTTCAGAAAAAAGAGGACTTGGAAAAAACGCAGCCCAGTAATACTTTCATATCACCACAGCATACGGATGGGAGAAATATTTCTACGAGGTGTATTAATTTTTTGAAGTTTCACTGCGGCCCGTCCAGATGAATGGGGAAGATGGAGATTTGACCTATACTGCAGCCAGTCACCAGGGGGAGCAGTTTTCGTGGCGGCTTCAATTTGAGCCCAGCGACATGACATCCATGTTTTTTACAGTCTATGGTTTTATGGAGGAAGCCTGCTCTAAACCAAACAACAACAAAATGGTGAACTAAGTGAGCAGTAGCAGCGTGAAGTCAGCGCCTTCAACTTTCAAATATGACGTTTTGGGTCATTTTGGAGTCCCGTGTAAATGCAGAACACAGGAAACAGACAAAAGTAAGGTCATTTGTAAGCTGTGCCAGACATTAAAGTACTGCAGTAACAAGACAAACCTGTGCTACCACTAAATACCACATCATGCAGATGCTTTGCAACAACTCGTGGCTGAACCTGTTTGCAACCCAACAAATCCTTTACCTACAAACTTCCACCAAGCACTTTCCAGGCACAGAAGATGACCGTTTCTGGCTGTGTCCATATGCAAGGAACTTCAATTGTACAGTGTCATAGAAACCAGGGGTTCAAGTAGATGCTCAAACCAGGATATACAATACCAACATGAAAACAACTGTCAGAAAACGCCCACCTGAAGCAGTACTCAGAGGTGACAGCGATTTTGGAGTTGTTGAAGTCAGCAGAGAGAGTTGCTCTTACAGGGGATGTTTGGACCTTCAGAGCAACTGACTCCTTCATAACTATCACTTCTCATTTCATATCTAAGGAGTGGGAATTAATGTCTAATGTTCTGCAGACCAGAGTCCTGTATGAAAGCCACATGGAGCAATAGTGATTTTTTTGACAGAGGCAATAAATGAACAGGGTTTAAGGGAAGAAAGTCTCAGAAGCTGTCATAGACAGTGCAGCACACATGCTTCCTGCTGTCCGTCTCACTGGGTCACTGCATGTTGACTGCTTTGCTCATGTACTCAGTTTGGCTTCACAGACCGCATTAAAGAAAACCCTGCTGTCACACGGCTTCTCGGCAGAGTGAAGCACATCTCCACTTTTTTCCAGTGAAGCTCTTTAGCCTGTCATGCACTCAAGGAGAAGCAGAAGTTGCTGGACCTCCCACAGATCCGTCTCCACAGCATTACCTACCCCTGAAGTATGAAAAAGATCTTTGCACCCTTAAAGAGTCAGACATAATAGCAGCAGAGGATGTTGCAAAGGCTCTGAAGCCACTGAAGAAATCCACCTGAGTGATGTCTCAGGAAAGTTACCCAACTCTGTCTGTCATCACACCCCTAAGAGAAGATTTCTGTAGGAGATGCAACCAGCCCCAATGTTTCTGTGATGGTGGAGGAGATGAAGTCTGCTGTGTGCCAGGAGCTCCAGAAAAGGTATTTATTGTTATACAAACTTCATTTGTACTACACACTACCAAACATTTCTATATAAGTTTTACCCTAATGTAAAACTTCTTTTTTTCAAGGTTCTTGGGCCTGAAGATGAACTCTTCATAGCCTCAGCTCTGGACTCAAGCTTCAAGGCCCTGCCTTTTCTGTAAGATGATGGTGAACATGAAGAAATCTTCACCAATCTCATTACTCTCACCAAGAAGTTGGCAATTGATAAAAGCTCTCTGTACAAATGTGTATTGAATGAAGATGCAGACTGTGTGTACACAAAACATTTTGTTGTGTTTTCTCATGGAAACAGTCAGTCTGTAATTATTTGAACACTCATTGTAAAAGTTTATGAAAACGATTTTGCCTCAAGTATATACAGCCACAGTGCATTTGAGACTGTTTAAATTATAAAGCCCCTCTTTGCTAATGTGATTCATTTATTTTTTCAGCATTGTTGGCCGAGAAATGCGGCAGACAGTGAAGCAGTTGAGGTGCAGTGTCCAGATCCACAGAGGACAAGGCATTCGATAAGATGATGAGGTACAAAAAGGTAAAACCACTGCCGCTGTCCACCAATCCACTCAACTGATGAAGGGGACGTGAGGGGGAATACCCATCTGTTCTCATGAAAAACTAAACTGTACCTTTGTATCCCTGGAACAAGTGTACCAGCAGAGAGGACCTTCTCAACAGATTGTGAATTTGTCACAGCCCAGGGAAGAGCTCTGAAGCCTGAACATGTAGACCAGCTGCTTTTCCTGAACAAAAATCCCCATGTGCACACTTGTGGCCCTTTTCCATTAGCCCGACTCTACTCGACTCTACCCGGCTCTACTCTACTCGCCTTGTGCTGCTTTTCCATTAGCCCCAGTCGCCTACCCAACAGGGTGCAGTGTTGCTGTATACAGCTGAGCGGCACTGCGGTGACGTCATTTTGAGTGTGACACAATAATATGTGACTTTTTGTCTCAACCTGAGTAAAAAAGGAAAGCAGAAGAAGGCTGCAGGTGGCAAGAAGAAATACCCCTTGAGAAGCACAGGAGAGTTTTGGAAGCTATACAACAGAATGAAGCCGAGGGCGAGAGCAATCGAGCTGCAAAGAAAAGATTTGTGAGGGTAAGCTAATGGTAGCTACCGCTATCATGCTAGGTCGTCGCGCTCATGACTCATCGATGACGACATTGTCTGACCAATCAGTAGCCAGCAGTCGGTAACGTCATCTTTTAATATTGACTCAGCTCGCTTGGAACCAGAGCGGAGTAGGTACTAAAACTAGCTTGTTTTGGGAGGTACCAGGCTAGTGGAAACATGCTGCAAATCGAGTAGGGCCGAGTAGAGTAGGGCCAAGGTGTGCTAGTGGAAAAGGGCCATTAGTATGCAGCCAGAGATGAAGGGACTGGTTAGTAAAGAAATACTGTTAAAGTTTACATGCACTTTACTTTATCAGTGTTCATACAGAACTGTCAAGTTTTTCACTTTTGTACTCCATTTGCACAAATAAGTTTTTATTGCACACATTTTTATTAAGAGATATTTTATTGCTCAAAAATGTGAGGTGTGCATTCACCACCAAACATGACTTGGCAACTGATAATGTGTTGCTCTCTCAATTTGCATTGCGTGTCTATAAATAGCTCATTTTGTCACCACAGAATCACGTCACTCAGTGATGCTCATTTACTCATCCAGATATGTAAATCACAACAGTTTTCTTTTCTATATCATTCATTCATCCATTTTCTATACCCCTTTATCCTTTTGAGGTCGGGGGGCTGGAGCCTAACACAGCTAGGGTGACCAGCTATGCGGGACAATGTGGGACACTGTCTGATATCAATGCATCGAGGCAGTTTAAAATTATATATATATATATACATATATATTTATATATACATATAAAATATAAAATGTTGCTATTCTGCCCATTAGCTTATATTATTACTATATTTCTGCCATCTGGTTGATGACAAAAGTATATTCATTCATTCAGAAGTCGCTTTTTGAGTAACAAGTTTTGGGAGTCTCACACTGTCTATGCCTTTTTATTTTTGTTTTCACCTCCGTGTGAAATTGGCTCAAGCAAACTTCACACAAAACTTTGTGACTCACCGGGGTGGATGATTTCCCAGTGTTTGTTGGAGCTGCATTGCGTTTTCTTAGCCTGGCAGATCCTGTTTTCCTCTCTTTCCTCCATGTCTTGCGCTGCATGCCGGTGCCGTTCGGACCTCATTTGTTTCTGGTCGTTCATGTCGGTGCGCGCGCCCTTGAGCTGTGTCCGCGTCCGAGTTTGATTGACATGATCAGATAGCCCGCCTCACCCCCATGGTGACAGCCCTCACAACTACTACTACACACACAGCAGTCTGATAGATAGATAGATAGATAGATAGATAGATAGATAGATAGATAGATAGATAGATAGATAGATAGATAGATAGATAGATAGATAGATAGATAGGAACTTTATTAATCCCTTGGGAGGGTTCCCTCGGGAAATTCAGATTCCAGCAGCAGGTAACACCATAGTACAGAAAAGATGTGCAGATTAGATAAGAATAAAAAAGATAAGTAAAAACACAGGTTCTATACAGCAAAAAAACAAACAATAGTAATAATAATAATAATTACAATAATAATAATAATAACAATAATAATAATAATAATGATAGTAGTAATAATATAATAATAATAGTAATAATAATAATAGCAGCAGCAATGGGGATTTCCAGCACAACCACAAGGACAATCATAATAAGTTATTCTTACTGTAGAAGTTAAGATGTTTGTTAAAAATAAGAATAAGATAATTAACATTAGCACTAACCAGGTTGAATAATTGCCATAAATAAACTACAATACTAGTAGGTAAACCTTAACACTGAAGCAGCAGTTAAAGTGACAACAGCAGTTAAAGTGACAGGAATAAATAAACTACAATGCAAATAGGTTTACAGATAGATTTTTACTACACTGTAGCAGCAGCAGTTGGAATGTCATCATCATAAGAAAATACAGCAATGAACGCAAGGTTATTATTGCAGTCAGCTGGTCCCTACAGATCCATTTTACTCCTCCTCTGTCCTCCCACTCCCCCTCCTACCCCCTCCAAGTGAAGAGTTGTACAGTTTGATGGCGCGAGGGACAAAGAAGTTTTTGAGTCTGTTTGTGTTGCATCTGGGGAGGAGCATCCTGTCACTGAACAGGCTTCTCTGATTGCTGATGGCAGTGTGCAGAGGGTGGCTGGTGTTGTCCAGAATGGCCAGTAGTTTGTCAAAAGTCCTCTTCTCTGCCACCGTCACCAGGCTGTCCAGCCTCATACCGACCACAGAGCCGGCCCGTCTGATCAGCTTGTCCAGTCTGGAGGAGTCCCTCTTTGATGTGCTACCACCCCAGCACACCACAGAGTAGAAAAGGACGCTGGCGACCACAGACTGGTAGAACATCCATAGGAGTTTCCTGCAGATGTTAAAGGAACGCAGCCTCCTCAGACAGTACATCCTGCTTTGTCCTTTCCTGTACAGGTGGTCTGTGTTGTAAGCCCAGTCCATCTTATCACCCAGCCACACCCCGAGGTACTTGTAGGTGCCAACCATCTCCACATCTGCACCCTCAATGGCCAGTGTTTGAGGGGGTGGTCTTGACTTTCCAAAGTCAATGACCATCTCCTTGGTTTTACCAATGTTGAGTTGCAGGTGGTTTGTTCGGCACCAGATGACAAAGTCCCTCACCAGACTTCGGTACTCCTCCTCATGGTCACCTCTGATGCATCCCACAGTGGCTGTATCATCAGTGAACCTCTGTATGCGACAGGATTCGGAGTTGTAGTCGAAGTCTGAGGTGTAGAGAGTGAACAGGAGAGGGGCCAACACAGTACCCTGAGGCGCCCCTGTGCTGCTGTACAAGATGTCTGACGTGATGTCCTTCATCCGTACATACTGTGGTCTGTCAGAGAGGAAATTGGAAATCCATGAAACCAGAAGATGATCCACTTGCATACTCGTCAGTTTGTTCTGTAGGATGGCAGGCTGGATGGTGTTAAAAGTAGGATGGCAGGCTGGATGGTGTTAAAGATGCCATATTATTGAACGTGCATGCAAAACTGGAGTCTGAATATCAATAACAATGCGGGACACCGTCTCAATTTGCGGGACATGTGAAAAGTCATGAGAATGCGTGACTGTCCCGCACAAAGCGGGACATCTGGTCACCCTAATCACAGCTGTCATTGGGCGAGAGGCGGGGTACACCCAGAACCGGTTGCCAGTCGATCACAGGGCCACATAGAGAGACAGACAACCATTCATGCTCACACTCATACCTAAGGGCAATTTAGAGTCACCAATTAACCTAATGAGCATAATTTTGGTCTGTGGGAGGAAGCCAGAGTGCCCGGAGAGAACCCACGTATGCACAGGAAGAACATGCAAACTTCACACATGTCCAACCAATTGGGGACCTTCTTGCTGTGAGGCCCATGCACTACCTGCTGAATCACGTGCCGCCCTTTCTGTATCATATCATGCCATATTTCATATATTTGTATGTGTAGGTTTAGCTGAAATGATTCCAACTTTATCCTTTTCACTCATCTACCAGCTGTAAAACACTGCAGCTTCTGGCTGTGCTTCTGCTTCAGCATTGTCTGTCAGATGCATCTCGAGTAGAGAGTTCTCTGCGGTCCCGTATTCCTCGACCCCCCCGAGCTTGTCATTTCTATCGGACTGATAAACGGGTCGAGGAAGGACAGAACCACAGAGAACTGTAGTAATACTCAATAATCTTTGAAGGAACTATGCAGAGTGCAGGTCACATCCTGAACCCAATGCATGGACAATGCAACATGCTGTATGTTCCCCACTGACATAGAAGTAAACAAGTTCAACTCCTCTTTAAACATGTCCTCAATGTGCTTCTACCGTATCAAATACTTCAACAAGCTACCGTTAAATTTTTTTAACTTTGGTGACCGAGTGTCGTGACCTGGTCACATGTCCAAAGTGACCCTGTAGCACAACCAAGTCACACAGGTCACATCTATGTTGCATCTTGTGAGGACTGTTTCTGACCTGTTGCGACTTTACATTGACTGTGCATGGCAAGTGGTCGCCCAGATCACATCAGTTTTGTCCGACGTGAACACACCTTCAAAATGGTAGGTGCAGTTTCCTTTGTAATTCTGAAATTGGAAGTTTGTTTGCAATGTGAAGTGGTAATCTTATACAGAATGTCTCATGCAGTTAGACATAAATAGTTGTTTTTATTCCATGAAGTAAATGTTGCTCCAAACTCACCGTCACAGACTTTGGCTTCTGTGTGTCTGGATCTTCACACAGAAGCTTAAGGACTGTCTCAGACTGTATGTTATAAACACTGTTGATTTGAACTTAAACAATTTGAACAACATTAAAGACATCCACCTAATGTCAAGAGGAAATGATTAGGACATATTCAGTTACACTCATTTATATATGCTTCTGTTAATATGTAGATGAAATACAGTAAAAGCTGAGGAAGGAAATAAAGTGTTGACTGCAGGCTCTCCAGTCCTGGGTGTAAAATTGCAGGGCAGATAAAACATTAACTTAGACAGTAAAGTGATATTCAATCTCATAAATCATGACAGATATTATCAACTGACCGCAAGGAAGGGAAGGGTTGTCTCAGGTGAGCTGTTTATTTCTGAGAAGAATCTGGCGGTAAAGACGATCACCTCCGGTGAGTAAGAAACCAACTTTAAATACAAACAAACTTTAATGAACAAGTGTACTTGCTTGTTTAATAGGCATTATTATTGATTGTAGATTAAATAGCATGTTTTCTGATCTGTAGGTGTGCACTGACTAAACAGGAGGGCAGATTATGTGGATCGATTAAGTGTATTTTTGAGAGCTGCTGCATGGCCACAAAAAAGTGGTAATAAATTCCAGAAATTCACAAGAAATTCACAATGAGAGACGGACAACCCAAAACATCTGCAGCACTTATTGGGTAAGTAATGAAGTATGGGAGAGCTGTTTCTGTGAATCATTTAAACTGTTGTGAAACTCTAATAGGGAACAGTTTAAGATATTCTGAATTTGAAATTGTCTTATTTGTGCTGAAAAGAAAAACTTTTGATGAATTTAAGCGCCTTAACGTTCAGAAAAGACTCATGAGTTTTATAATTGGTGCCTGAGGTTCAGTCCTAAAGGATAGAAAGTCCAAAGCACTGAAGTTACATATTAACTTTATTCCTCTAAGACAGTTAAGGTAATAAAAATGAATAGCAGGTACAGAAAATGGCGGTCATATTTGATGTAAAAAGTGGTTATTTATCCTATTTGTGAGAAGCCGTTTCCTCTTGTCGGCCGAACCAGTCTGCTTGTAGGACAGAACTAATCCTTTGCCAAGTACCGTAAGTGCTGGCATTACAACCTCATCTGATCTGGTAAAAGTCTGCATGAATTTGAGATCTCAGAGGTACACAGAGCCAGCTAAAACCTGAAATATTACTGCCCCCCCACACACAAACTTTTAAGTCCCATCTTAAATCTCACTTTTCCACATTGTCTTCTATACAGCAAAAGATTGATTTTCATTATTGTTTTTGTACTTAACTGCTGTTTTTTATATTTTATTTGTATATGTCGTTTTAAATTGGATTTACTGTGCCTTTAAAGTTTTTTATTTGTCAATTATTGTTCAGTTTAATATCTATTTTATTTCTTTTAATTTATTACATTTCTGCTTAGCTGTTGTTAAACCTAAATGCTTTTAAAGTCTTCCAAGTCAAGTGGATTGGATTGGATGGTTGAATTAGTTACCTATGTAATTCTGAAATAGGCAGTTTGTTAATGATGTGAAGTGATTCACTTATACAGAATGTCTCTGTTTGTCAGCATCTTTATACAGGAGTTTAATGACTGTCACATTGATAAGAACTTAATGCTACCACATAAAAAAACATCCCCTTAATATTTACAGGAAATAATCATATTATCAACATAACATGCATCAATATACATATTCCTTTTTATATGTGAATTAAATACAGCAAAACTGAGGAAGGAATTAAAGTGTTGACTGCAGGCTCTCCAGTCTTGGGTATGAAATTGCAGGGCAGATCTAAACTTTAACTAATATGATGACAGGTAAACAGCCCAAAACATCTTTAGCAATCACTGGGTAAGTAATGAGGTATAGGGAATCTGTTTTTGTGAATCATTTGAAATGTCTGCAATCCCTAGATTAAGAATCAGTTTAAGATATTCTGAATTTGAAATTGTCTTGTATGTGCTGAAGAGAAAAACTACTGATGTGTTTAAGCGCATTAACGTTCAGATAAAACTCAAATGTTTTATAACCTGTGCCAGAGGTTCAGTCAAAAAGGACAAAGCATTGAAGTTACATATTAACTTTGTGCCTATAAGACGGTTAGAGCAATAAAAAAGAATAACAAGTACTATACAGAAATAATCAAGGATGACTTCTAAGAAAACTATTTTAGAGAGAGTCTCTAGTTGCTCTGGATTCAGGACAGGGTTCAGAGGAGCAATCTGAGAAATTTTGGAAGTGTTTTGTTCCAGATTTTAAAACTATAAATGCCTATGTAAAGGGGACTTTTTTAATGGAGCTCCGGTGTTTTGTGGTAAACATTAAAATAGTTACAGATAACAAAGGCAGGTTGATTATTTAAATTTTGTATCTATCTATTTACAATATTTATTTCCAAGGGAGCATCTTATTTATTTCTGTATTTAGCTGAGTTAAAAAAAAGAAAATGTGCAAGAATGAATTGTTCAAATTAATGAGAAAAAATATTCAATATTATCAATTAGTAATTAGTTCTGCGTTCCAGAAGTACTGGCAAGTTTGGATTTTCTGAATTCCGAGTGGAAAATTTCAACTGGAATGAGGTCGGAATTTCCTATAGCTGCCCCTAGTAATTAAGCTCCTGTAGTATTCTTTTTATCTGCACTTCTGACTGCTGTTTATGGCATCAAATCGGCCATATACACAGTATTGTTGAACTTTTATTTCTGGAAATGCTGCCATAGTGTTATTTACATTCTTAATGTGGAATTTGTGAACTAAAACGCAGGGTGTGTGACAACAGCGAAATCAACAGCTAACAATAGCCGGCTAGATTGTCAAGTTTTTTCTGACTTTGTAACTGGAACACTGAAAGCTCGGAGATGACGTCACTCCCACTTTCCTCTTCCCAGTTCAGAGGTTTATGGAATGCATCATATGGCCCCAAGCAGCACTGGACCAATTAGTCAATTACCACGAAGATGATCTGTCAACCAATCAGAGCAGACCAGGCCCATGTGGGGAAGAAAAGCCTTGAAGGGGGCAGGAGCTCCAACAGAGCATCTCAGACAGACTGAGAATACAACTGTATGAGTGGACTCTATGTGAAAACTAGAAGGTTTTTGGATCATGGTAATCATGAACATATGACATTGTCAATTAAAAAATGTGATTGTTTGTTAACAAACGAAAACATTGATCTGTTTTTGGTGAAAAGAAGAGCACAATATCGAGCAAGGGGCTGTCTCTGATCCCCATCAACCTGTAGTAACGTTGGAGCACTTTGCTGCTGACATGAAGAGAAAAAGTTTTACAGATTGTAAGTTATGAGTAAATTAGAGAAGTTTTGTTATCCTTGTTTTGATGATTTCAGTATAATTCTTAAAATGATCTGCTGCTGTACACTCAATGTCAGTTAACTCCGTCTATGTACAACCTGAAGTTCAGACCTGATATTTATATTAATATATATTTTTCACAATGCACTCTGCTTCTTCTGACTCAAGCATACGTGTTATTAAGTTTTTGTTTTGTCTTTTTTCCAGCTGAATTGTAGCTGCTGTGTAACTGACTATAAAGTGAAGCAATCATGGACCAAACAAGCCCTGGAGCAGACTTAGCAAGTAAATGCATCTGAACAAAAACTTGGTTGGAGGAGTTGCTTTTATGTTGTTATATCAACGAAAAACAAACATATATGACAAGCCTGAACAACATTTCTTTAAATAACATACACCTTTCTGTTTCCTGACAGGGCCACATGCTGCAAGACCAGCAAAACGCCGTAGAAGTAATGATTTTGAGCCTCCTACCAGTAAGTCTGTAACACTGAAGTCATTTATTGAGAAAACTAAATCCTCAGTGGTCAATGGATTGAGAATTTCATGTGTGTGACGTTGAGTTTAATTTAGCCAAATACCAGAAAGTACCAAGATCCTGGACTTATCTGCCCTAGATGTTGGTTAAAGAACAAAGCTGTAGTACTTAAATAAAAGTTTAGATCCTTCTTGCAGATAATAGTAACAGACACAGGTCAGTTGTAGTTGTTGTTGTAGACTGGATCTCTACAGCTATTCAACCAGGCAGGTCCAGCTGAAAGGTTACACCATACTACTGCAGGCAAATCCATAAAAGGACATTTGACTGATCTACCACAAGAAAGAAACAGCAGTTTTTTTCTGTAAGCACATACAACTTAGTTTCAGATATATTCTAGAATAAACACACCTAGCCATTTACTTGGACATGCTTGGACTACAAGTTTTTGTAGACAGTAATGTACTTTGTGTGGTAAGCAGAGCAAACATAAAAATATACCTTTCTTTATTCTTAAAGGGATAGTTCAGTTTTTTTGAAGTGGGGTTGTATGAGCTCCATATGGCCACTAAGTACATTAGATGCAGTAGAAAGTTCTCTCCTCTCCCTCAGTAAGCCACAGACTGTGAGGATCTGTGACAAAGAAATAGCTGCTAACAGGAAAGTACGGGACACAGTACAAAGGGTATTTTCTCTGCCTACAAGAACTCAAATCAAACGGTAATACCACAGTTTAAGAGTACGCTACATTTGAGTGTTTTTAAGTGCATTAACATTTCGGAAATATAAAGTTTATCTGGACCTAGGCCAGCTCACATCATGTATTCCTCCGCTAAATCACTCCGCTTCTCTCCCCGCTGTTTTAGAGATACAAGCTAACTGCTTCAGACGCCGGTTGTAGACTAATTGAAAGCACAGATGGTGCATCAGATGTGCATCATGGAGAACTCAAAGCATTCACCATATTCCTCTGCGTAACAAGGGCGTGCTGTTACATCATATGCATCTCTCGTCCTGATTCTTGGTGTCCAGTGTCCGTGGATGTTTGCTCTGTATTCCTTTCGGTCTTTTTGGTATCCATCTTCTGCAGCTCTTCTTCTGTAAACTCCGGTTCATACAGGTATCCTCTTGGCTCCAAAGTGAATGGGACTTCATCGGCGCTGTCATAATCATCCCTTTTTGAATTTCCTGCATAGTCTCTTCCTCACACCGCTAACAGTCAAAGCAGAAGAGTTACGATACTTGATCAGAGTTACTTGAAGCTACAGGCAGCATCTGAAGCAGCTAGCTTGTATGTTTTTATCAGCTAAGAGGGAGTCGGAGTGATTCAGCAGCTCCCAGCAGCGCTGTGCGGAGGGATACATAATGTGAGTTGGGTTAGGTCTGAATAAACGTATTTTTGAAATGTTATTGCACTTAAAAACACTCATATGTAGTGTACTCTTAAAACTGTGGTACTACTTTTTGATTTGAGTTTTTGTAGGCGGAGAAAAAAACCTTTGTTCTTGGTACCGTTCTTTCCTGTTAGCAGCTATTTCTTCGTCTCAGACTCTTTCAGACTGTGGTTTACTGAGGGAGAGCAGAGAACTTTCTACTGCATCTGATGTACTTAGTGGCCATATGGAGCTCATACAACCCCACTTCAAAAGTGCTGAATAATCCCTTTGAAACCCTAACTACTTTAAAAACAAGAAGAAGCTGTGCCATGTTAAATAGATGATTGTTGAAAATCCATATTAGCATCAATATTTAAAACAAAAACATAAATAAATTAGCTTATTAACCTTAAGTTAAACCACAGCCATGAAAGCTGGGTTGGCTGTAACTTCATCCTTTTGCTTTGCTGTTCTGTATGTTTATGAGATGTTTCAATACGGACCATTTGGTGTAGTAAATGTGTATTGAACAAATACATGCATACCTTCATGCATGTGGAACTATGCTTCAGTCCAGTGTTCTACACGGACCCTTTTACCTGAGCTCACAACACACACTTAGACCGGCAAACGCAAACCTCCCCTCACTATCAAACAAACTATTAAACAAATGTCCAGTCAGAGAATATGCAGGCTTGATTGTGAAAACAACGGAAACAGACAAAGGGACATCAATATGTGGATGTTATTTTCGTCGTTATTTTTATTTTGCATTTTTTCTCAAACAGTTTGGGAAAGTGATAAGGGTTTTTTTGTTGTTGTTGTTGTTTTTTTAAAACTTGATGGCGGCAACAAAACTTAACTCCTGGCAGAATATTCATCAGACATTTACAAAAAAAAAAACTTATTAACCTTACATTTAAAGCTGTGGTCTACGATTTGAAACCGCTGCCCGCAGCCTTCCTCACCTCCTCCCTCCGTGTCCCATAGATCCGCCCCCCAGCTCGCCTGCGGATTAGCCCCTCGGACCACTCAGCACAACGAGCGAGCGACTAGCACAATATATTAGTAACACACAAAGCAGAAAAGCCAGGTCACTGAAATTAACAACTTACTTTTCTTGTTTTGAACATTCTGCTCATAAATGGGATCTCAAGATCAAAATCTATACTTTTATTTTTACTCTGGGCCATATCTTGCTTTTTCAGTGTTTTTTTGAAGTTTGGTTATTTTTATTTTATTTGTATTCATGCTTGTCTCTTTTTGCAAAATTATTGCCTTTACTACTGTATCATATTGATGATCTTATTTGCTTACTTTATTTCTAGGACCAAATAATATCATACTTAGATACTAAGATAATTTAACTAGCTAATGCACATTTCTATAACATATGAAAGCATTCCCTACACCTGCTTCCTCTACTCACTGTCAGTGTTTCCTGTTCTACTCTCTGCAATCAAATTCAATGTAAAGTTATTGGATGTGAAAAGTATGTGAACAAAATACACATGATTCTGGGCAAGTAGCCTCTGCATTGATTTACGTTCTGAACCAGCCTTTACACGGAGCCATAATCAAAGTAGGTTATTTACTAGCCCATATCTCAGTTATTGATCACATTAGCTGCTTCTGTTGATGTATCGTGTCATCCTGTTGTGTCACTCTGACGCACAGACCGGATGTTTACTGTTGACATGCTGCAGCAGGGACAATGTGCTATCATGCTAAGCTATGTGCTAAGCTAACTCCATTTGACATCAGACACACTGCACTGTGTTTTCTTTTCGTCCCTTCTTGTAGTGACCACACACTTGGGACACTCTGCCATTTCTTCTGTGGACTCTCTCCTTTCTGTCCCTCTCTTTTCTCTTCCTTCATGATTGTACAAGCTGAGCAGCAGCAGAGGTAGCAGGCGAGGTGTGCCACAGAAATGACCGTCCGTGTCAAATACCGTGCACTGTATAGTAGTATATATTAAACGAGGCTTCGAGGCACACAATTTGCCCCGAGGATATTTTGTAATCGAATAGTTGGGATTATTCGAGGAATTGTTTTAGCTCTAGACCATTCACTCCCCGACTGTCGGTTTATGCTTAATGAAATACAGCATTTCAAAGTACGTCTCTCAGTCTTATTTCTGTCTTCCTTACAGTGGCTTTAAACCTGGTTCTGTTTGGGAGAAGTGGAGCAGAGAAGACTAAAGCAGCAAAGGCCATTTTAGGTCAGACAGATCTTCATCCAGTCTCCAGCTCAACAGATTGTGTCAAATATAAGGCAGAGGTGTGTGGATATCGTCTTACTCTGGTGGAGCTTCCATCCTTGTGCGGAGAACGTCCAGAGGCAGCAAGGAAAAATTCAATCAGATGTGTCTCTGAGTGTCATCCTGAGGGAGTCCATGCCTTCATCCAAGTCCTACCTGTGGGTCCACTCACTGATGAAGACAAGGAAGAGTTTGAGACCATCCAGAAGATGTTTGGATCTCAAGTTGAGGACTTCACCATGTTTCTGTTTACTTCAGAGCCAGATCCTTCATCTCAGATTAATGTTGACAAGAGTGACAAGGATATCCAGAAGCTCACGCAGAGATGTAGAGGAGGCTTTTTTGTTCTCAATATCAGAGATGAGCAGCGGATCCCAGAGCTGATTAAACATGTGGTTGAAAAGATGCAAGAAGATCAAGAGAAACCATGCAGCTATACCTGTGAAATGCTTTTACGCACTCAGATGGAAAAGATCAACACTTTACAAGGTAAGTAATGTATTACAAATTTTTTACCCTGTTTCCATTTTCTGTTCTTTAAAAGGATAGTTTAGTATTTTTGAAGTAAGTTTGAATATTATTCATAGACCTGTCCCAATATCAGATTTTGCTGGACGATAATTGTCCGTCAAATTATTGTCGATAAGCGATATTATTGTCAACATTATTTTTGACCAGTTTTTTTTTTATGTATTTTTGGGGATTTTGTGCTTTTATTGATAGGAGAGAGACAGTGGATAGGCTTGTGAAAGGGGGTGAGGGAGTAGGGGAAGACGCTCTGCAAACTGGTCACAGGCAGGATTCGAACCTGGACTGGCAGACGCAAATGCCTGGGGTGCCTAGTTGCTTACCACTCCGCCAAGCCAGCACCCCTTTTTGACCAATTTTATGTAATGGTAATATATGGCCTAAAAATGTGAGTTCACCATATCATAAGCAATAAACATTAAAGCTGGGGTCTACGATCTGAAAACCAGTTTGGCTGTTGAGTTTGGCTGTTGAGACAGAGTTGAAAAAAGGCAGCCTGCCCCCCCTTCACTCACCCCTCCCCTCCCTGTTCCAAGATACCGGCCCCGAGCTCATGTCGCCTCCTAACAACACGTCCCCTCCGATAGAGCAAGAAGCCGGCCAGCAGAAAATATTCATTGGCGTTGAAGATAAATGAGATTTCTCATAGCTGGTAATAACAAACACGACAGCCATCCCCCTTGTAACACACAGCAGTAGCCATTTCAATTGGACAGGCGGTGAAGCGGGTCTGGCGTCGCCATTGTTAGGCGATCAGAGCAGAGCCGATTGTGGGCGAGGATTTACGTTTCAGTCATTAGCCAGTATAGGCACAGACCAACCAGAGTTATTCAGCAGACGTCTCCCACTGTAGTAAACAAAGTTAATACCTGTTCAACAGAAATTCGGCTGTCTCAGCGCCAGTTTTCAGTCCCAAATCATTCTGCAGCTTTTTCCACCGGTCGTACGAGTCTCCAATGTCGAGTCTCCGTTGGGACCTGTATTGCTCATATGTCTTCCTTACTTCAGCCTTTTCCTCGAAACTTTTACGTTTCCTTCCCTTTGATGTGGAGGGTAATGGAAGTGGCCTCCCGGTTTAGGTTCTGGTCTTCTCTGGCTCCATGACACTTCAGTAGCTGTGCAGCTAGCTGCTCACCGGTACGTGAGGGAGGTAGTGGGGAGGAGGCAGGACCATGGGCAGGACGGTGCAGAGCAGGGGAAACAGGAGATTGGATGGACTCACGGACCAATCCAAAGCATGGAGAACGGCGGTTCGGATTGGTCAACTATTATGCCGTTTTGCAGCGGATATACTGAATGGATTTTTAAATTTTTTTTTGGTCTTTATATTGCGTAGATCAGACCATAGGATCATAACAGTCATATAGACGGTGTTATTAAGACGTACTAAGCTTCCAAATCGTAGACCATAGCTTTAATTTCTTCAGCGTATTTGACATCGTAATTGGAATGCCAAGAGCTTTCAAATAAAACAAATTAAACAAACAACATAATAAATCGAATGAAGTTTGCAGTTCAGGATTACTGTTGATGACCTGCGTTCTCCCAGGCAATTCATACTATCTGTCACACGTTTATAACTTTTCTCGAATAGGTGGCTTGTCAACTATATTGAAGGGTTACATTTCTTTTGCATTGTAGCGAACAACACTGTCTGTGAGCGTGCACCATTTTGGGCTGTTTTATATTATAGCGTTGACTGTTGGGTCGAAAGCTCCGCTGCACCTCAAGCAGCCTTTTGGTTCCCAGCTGGGAAAAGTGGACAGGATGTTTGTGTTTGTGGTGTGCATGCAAAAGTTGGCCGTATTCCCCTTCTTCGTTTCCAATACTTTTGAACAAATATGGCATATTGGTTCATTGGTGTTCATTGGCTCACACCTTGTTCATTCTGTTTAAAATCAAAATATTCCCGCACTGGGGCTGTGGCTTTCAGCGTAGAAGCCATCACTTTTGTGCCTTCATTCATACTTGCGTTTGTTTCCTTGTTACTTCTCACGACGCTCACTTGCAGCACTCAGAGGTTGACTGACTGACAGTAGGGCTGTCACCTTATACAGTTTGAAAATGGGGATAAATATCCATAACCAAACAGTAAAAAAAAATAAACAAATGTAAAATATTGAGCAGTGGACTGTTTCATCCAGCAGACTGCGCTCTCAGTGCAGCTTGACCCTTGGACACATTCGCTGCTCTCTTGACCTCCGTAAACAAAGTGTTTCCACTCTGAGCGGACATTAAAAGCACCAAATCATCTGAGGAGAGCTGTGAGGTAGTATTTTTGGTTCTACACCACTGATGGACTTCAAAACCAAAGACTTGGCTGTGTGTTGCTTATGTGCAAAGCAGTTTACTCACTCTTTCTCCATATCAACTTGCGGGCTCAGCCATCAGCTATTTATCCAAGTTATAAAGCCAAGTGCAGCGGCGCTTTGTCAAGAGCTTAACCCCGTGTGACTGCTTTTTTTTTCCAGCAGGGTATTTACTGAAGGGGCGCATAATAGAGTCTCTGACCCATACTACGGGGTGGGGGGAATAATCGAATATCTTTGATTATTTAGGTGCATGTTCGAAAACCGTTCAAGTTTGATTTTTAGGAAAAGTGACAGCCTTAACTGACAGCAGGGCTCACTCTGTTCATTCTGCTATAGAATCAAGGTGTTGACATATGCACAGAGTGAACCCTCTTGTCATTTAGCCTGTTTGGTAGAGTGAGGGGAGGAAAACAAGCAAGCATGCACGTCAATACACTGAGGCCTATTAAATTTACTACGCTTCAGTCCAGTGTTACACACAGACCCTTCTGCAGGAGCTCACAACAAACATAAACCTCCCGTCTGTATCAAACAAGCCGCCAGTCAGAATATGCAGGCTTTGCTGTGAAAACAATTTAAACAGACAAATGAACAACGATGTGTGGGCATTATTTTCAGAGTGTTGTTCATGTGCAGTGAGTTGAAAACAATTTTTGAAGGTGTTAAAAAGCTTTTTCTTTTAAACTTAATGGTGGCGGTAGAAATTCACTTAAAGTAGAACTTTCAACTCTTTTGGTGGTCTCCCTTTTACCTGCTTTGGTGTTGCAGT
Organism: Scarus forsteni; assembly: GCA_036419115.1. NCBI lineage: Eukaryota > Metazoa > Chordata > Actinopteri > Labriformes > Labridae > Scarus > Scarus forsteni. The sequence continues at coordinate 11,750,797 of JAZDUH010000066.1, read as the reverse complement.
CTGATTATGTGCTTGGTTGGTAACTGGAAGGTTGCAGTTTGAGTCCCGCTTCGGCTGTCACGTGGCAATGTGTCCTTAACCCCAAGTTGCTCTTATGGGCAATGAGCATGGGAGGGCTTGAATGTGTTACTTGATACTGATGGACAACTGATGAAAGTATTCCAACCATCAGTGAGTGAATGGATGTAAATGTGAAGATGTGACTAAAGAATTAACTACTATTCTATTTACCATTTTGACTAACTTCTATCCTGTCTCCTCCATCAGCACTCTTCAACCTGTGAGCTAATGTTTTTATTAGCGAGTAACGTGAACATGAGATATTCAGGACTGTAGGAGCTTAATATGACCAACAGAAAAAACCTTTTTCAGACAAACTTCCAGTTATAATCAGTCTATAAAGCTATATAATTTATTTTGTTTGTATGTGCTGAATAGAGAGTGATATTGAACTGCTGAGCTTGAAATACGAGATATACGAGTGAGATTGGTGATGATATCAGGGTGCATTCATGATGGTGTTATTATAGTGAGCATCAGACTGAAGATAGTAAGAAAAAGCATTGAGTGTGCATGTGTTAATGTGTATTTGTATGAGAAATAATGTGTGAGTAAGTTAATATGTGTATTTGTCTTCAGGGTAATTGTGTGCATGTGAAAGAGTATATAAATGTGTGTATTCCTCATGAAGTTTGTGTGTGTCCATGTGTGTTTATGTATGTGAGTAAATGTGTGACAGAGAAAGTGTGCATATATTTATGTGTAACCCTGAGAGGTGCTGAGTACAGGAGTCTGCGTGTATTAGTAAATAACGTCAAGTAAATAAGTAAAAATTGTAATAATTGTGCGTCAGAAAATCTATTTGTGAAATTGTGTGGATGATTGATAGTGTAAGTGAAATTGTGAGTGAACGACTTCTAAAACGTTTACAGATTATTACCGTACCGAGAGTGTATCAAACTGCCACCTCAAATGTACCGAACCAAATTTTAACAAACACAACATGAAATGACTGATTATCACAGCAGACAGGTCCTGAAATCCCACAGATCTCAGCTCATTTATTGATGATGCTTTAAGTCTGAAGTCTTACCTCGTCAGAAGAGAGCTGAGCAGAAACTGGGCTAAACATTGCTGCAGATGGGTCCTAAAGCTCATTGGAATTTGGTGAATTATACACTGACTTTGTGAAAATTATATTCTCTGCCCCATGTTTCCTCCTGTACAGTACACCTCGTGTTGAATGTTCAGGTTGAAAAACTGATGTGTAGTGCTCTGTTTTGAGGAGAGTTAATTATTGAAAATGCATATTGCACAGTTTATTATCCCAGTTCTATTCATTTTATGTTATACTCTTGGCCCCGATTACAATGATTTACAGTCTTTTTTCAGTGTCTGTTCACTCAATCCAGGAGCAGAGCTGACCATAGCAGCAACAGCTGGTGTGTTCATTGTTGACATGAGCTTCCTACAAACCCAGCTTAAGAAAACTGCATTATTTGTTATTGGCAGTGCTCTGGCTGAGTTGCTTTCAGGCAGCAGAGGTACTTCCAGTGGACCACAAGATGACGTTTACATGACTAAAAATCACATTCCTAACTTAAATCACATTTTAAACTAGAGAATTTGCATTTCCTTGCAGCAAATGCGTTGAAATGCTGATTCTGAATGCTGGAACTGTGAAATGAAATTTCTAAAGCCAGTGCAAATAAAGCTGAAAATGTGACATAAGCAGTTGGAAACAGTAAAACAAAGCTTACAACTGGACTATGCTAAATAAAAATGTAAAAGTTGTGAAAGTAAGCTAAAAATGAATTGAGGCGAAACAAAACTGCATAAAGCTGCTGATATGTTTGCCCACCCTGAAGGAGTTACAATTGTTAAAAGAGGTAAATGGATAAGACCTAAAATGACAAAGACTTTAATCAGTAGCAGAAGTTTTACATATGTTCTGAAATAAGCATTCTAAAGAAAGAAATAGAGTATGGATACATTTCTGTTCATGTACATATGTGTGCATATGTGTGAATAAATTATTATGGTCATTAGTCTATATATGCATTTGTGCATGTATGTTTGTATGATGGAAATATGCATATATCAGAGTATGTGCATATGTAAATGAAAAGTATCTTTCATTATGGGTATATTTCGGTTTGTGTATATGTCTGAAGAAAATTATATATATATATATATATACATATATATATATATAATGACAGAGTGATATTAATGTGTTAAAGCAAAAATGCAGTTTGTAGGCGAAACTGTGCCAAATGTGTAGAGCTCAGAAGTTGAAGCAGTTTTAGAAGGACTGTATAAATCTCCCATTTATGTCAATGTAAAACATCAGCAGAAGAGTTAAAAATGTTCAAAAACTAAGCATTCTAAAGAAAGACATTGAGTATTGATACATTTCTGTGGACACATGTTTGCATATGTGTGGATAAATAATTATGTTCATTATTCTATATATGCATTTGTGCATGTATGTTTGTGTGATGTAATCTATTTATGTATTTATTAGAGTATGTGCATAAATGAAAAGGAAGATTTCATTATGGGTATGTCTGTTGATGTGTGTATGTCTGTCTAAAATGATGCATATTTATGTATGTATGTATTATGCATCTGTGAAATGGGTGAGATTTAAATGCATTTGTTAAAGCATGAATGGAGTTTGTAGGCGTAATCAAATCTGTAAAGCTTGAAAGATGAAGCAGGTTCAGCAGAACTGCATAAATGTCCAATTCATTTTAATGTGAAAAATTCCGTCAAAGTATTTTTGTCTTTTAAAACTATTACAGTTGAGCATTTGAGAAAAACCCGGAGACTTCTGTTTTACATTCTGATTTGTGCAATTTTCTTCTCTGAACATCACGTGCAAGAGTCCGTGCATTGTGTTTTATTTTGAAACTCACGGTTACTCCACATGGTGACTTCCTGTCTGGTACTTTCTTAACGACATTGAATTTACGATGTTTGGATGCGGCCGCGCTGTAAACAGACCTTTACGCAAATGTAGCGAGCACGGAGCTGTTACCATGCCCACGTGTCTCACCAAAACCTCCGCCAAATGTCTCCATTTCATGGAGGCTTTGGAGGTCAGCTGTGGGTCTGTTCCTCAGTGCTGAGCCAAAGCCGCTAGTGCTTAGCTAAGCTAAGCTCCACCTTTCACAGTCAATGTATGCAGGAGCTGAGGGAATAGCTGGGTACTTCTGGGTAAATGAATGCTCGCTGTGCCAAAACCGTGGTAGATATCAGAAAAGGGATTGCACTGTGAGCATCCCAAGAAAATGCTGAAGCTATGGGTGTAATTTTTATGTCCATAGAGTAAAAAATGTTGACATAGTGGCGAGTTAAAAACAGGCTTCAAAGTTGAGCGCCCAGCTGTCCGGAGGTGAATTTTTGCATTAGTCCAAACGGAGGATTTTGAGGCATACCGCAAAAGCTGAAGCTCACTGAGACAAAACGATGTCAGATTAAACTTTGAAGCGGATTTCACGTATAAGACGAGAAGGGTAGCGACGTTTTGATGCATAAATCATGTCTGTGGAGGACAGTTTGACGAAGTTATGACAAGATAATTCTGCTGAGTCCACGATAATTCTTGTGTCCGTCCCACTCTGAGATCCCGTGACAACCGCTCTAAAGCCATTGATTTCCTCAAAAGTTGGTGTTGCTTAAAAATTCATATTTAAAAAACTGTAGAAGCCAGCAAAAAGCTGAAGATATGTAAAATAGTTGAGAAGTCAGTGCAGCTTTTAAAGCAAGAATGAAGCCTGTAGGTGGAAGCATGCCCAAGCTGTGAAGCTTCAAAGTTACTTAAGTTTTCAGCAGAGCTGTGGAAATGTCCCATTGATTTCAATGTAAAAATACATGCAGAAATTATTTCTTACTGTAAAAAGTATAACTGTTAAACCTTCGAAAAATACAAGCGCACTTCTCCTGAACATGCTGCATATATGTCAATTTTTTTCTGTGAAAATCTGTGCAAATTTGAAGCCTGTGAAAGGTGGCAAAATCTCAGGATAAGAAGAAGAAAAAGAACAAAATGGAGTTTAAGGAGAACAATATGCTGAAATGCTGACTCAGTATTTCAACATAATGACCCTTAAATGGATAAAACTTTCAGTCCCAGGTCTAATATAAAAGGATCAGAAGCTCAGTCATCCAGTAGAGCCCCTACTCCTCTATGTTGAGGGGAGCCAGCTGAGGTGGCTCGGGCACCTGGTCAGGATGCCTCCTGGACACCTCCCTGGTGAGGTATCCGGGCACATCCCTCCAGGGGGCAGCCCCAGGGAAGACCCAGGACACGCTGGGGGGACTATGTCTCGCAGCTGGCCTGGGAACGCCTTGGGCTCTCCCAGGAAAATGAAGACGAAGTACAGTAGCTGGGGAGAGGGAAGTCTGGGCTTCCCTGCTCAGGCTGCTGCCCCTACGACCCGACCACGAATAAGTGGAGGAAAAAGGATTGATTGATGGATCAAAGATAAAAAAGCAATCAAAATCTCTATTTTTTGTCATTTGAATAATCTGATTTCTAGACAGTGTGATGCCAACACAAAGCTTGTGGAGTTCAAAAGTAAGGGGAATACTGAAACATAAAAGAAACACAAAGCCTTCACTCTGAAATCTGTTGATGCAAACAGACAAGCTCTATTTTGAGACTTATGTATGGTCAAATTATAGTTTTGGTAGACCCAGATCAATTTCAGGTTTCTAATGGGCAATGGCTTGCTCAAGTTTGGAGAAAATATAATTTAAGCAATTCTCTCTCTTCCAGGTGAAGGGGAGAGACCAACACCAGAGAGTCTCAGGATTGTCCTCTTAGGAAAGACTGGCAGTGGAAAGAGCTCTACTGGAAACACTATTCTGGGAAGAAAAGTGTTTGAAGCAAAAGCAAGTCAAAAGTCAGTCACCAGATGCTGTCAGAAAGAACATGGAGAGGTGAACGGTCGTCAGGTCACTGTGGTCGACACTCCTGGTCTGTTTGATTCGTCTTTTTCTCATAAAGAAATTCATGATGAGATGCTTAAGTGCATCAGTCTTCTAGCTCCAGGACCACACATCTTCCTGTTGGTGTTAAAAATTGACAGATTTACACCAGAGCAGAGGGAGGCAATAAAACTGATCAGAGAAGGCTTTGGGAGACGTGCTGACAAATTCACCATCATTCTTCTTACTGGAGGGGATACACTGAAGGATGAGAAAACATCCATTGATGAGTACATTAAAGAGGAATGTGATGAGTCTTTCAAGAATCTTATCTCTGACTGTGGAGGAAGATACCATCTGTTTGATAACAATGATAAACAAAACAAAAAACAAGTCAGTGAGCTGATAACTAAGATTGATGAAATGGTGAAAAGAAATAGCTGCTTTACCAATGAAATGCTGCAAGAGGCTGAAGATGCCATTCTAAAAAACATGAAGAGACTCCTGAAGGAGAAAGAGGAAGAGATGGAGAGAGAAAAGAAGGACCTAGAGAAAAAACACAGAGAAGCTATGAAAGAAATGAAGGAAAAAAATAAAAAAAAGATAGCAGATATTGAAGAGAAGAGAAGACTGGGAGAAAGACGACTCAAAGAAATGGAGAAAAATATAAAGAAGGGGCACAGTGAGAGACAAAGAGACCAGAGAAAACGAGAAAGGGAAGAAAAAAGGAGAAAAGAACAAGAAGAGTCACATCGACGACAACTGGAGAAGAAATTGGCAGATTTAGAGCAACAAATACAAACAAAGCAAGAATCCAAAGAAGCCATTGACAAAGAGCTGCAGGAAACCCGAGAGCGCATGAAAAAAGAAAAAGAGACATGGGAGAAAAAACAAAAAGCACAATCAGAGAAACGAGACAATCAATCTAAAAAGAGACAAAAGAGAGAACGAGCTGAACTAAGGAAGCTGAAAGAAGAATATGAAAGAGAGAAAGAAAAGAATGAAAGAAAGCGAGAAGAAGAGGACAAAATCAGAAGAGAGGAGGAGGAAAACGAGAGGAGAGCTGCTGAGAAATCTAAGAAAGAAATAGAAAATCTGAAAAAGACATATGAGGAGGAAGCCAGACAGAAAGCTGAAGAGTTCAATGAATTCAAGGAGAAATACAAAAGAGATTTTGAGGCCATGGAGCTGGAGCACAAGAAGCAAATTGAAGCCAAAGAAAAACAGAATGACATCTTAAAGGCACTTGCTGCCCAAAATGAGGAACAATTAAAGAAAAAACACCTGGACTATATTTGTGGTTTTGTGAAACATGTGACAAAGGAGAGGGAAAACCTGAAAAAGATAAATGATTTACAGAAAAAACAGGAAGAAGAAATTAACCAGCTGAGAAATGAAGCCAAAAAAAGAGAACTACAGAAAACCCATGAAAAACAAATGGACGACCTGATAAAGGAACTTCTGAATCAAGGAGACAACAAATTGTGACATGATTAAGAAAGTATCTGTGGTTGAAAAATAAAAATTTAAGTATTATGTTACCATAAAAAGTGGAATATACACCTCTTTATTAGGTACACCTTGCTTGGACCACATTTGGCTGTCAGGACTAACCTAATTCTTTGCATAGATTCAACAAAGTTCTGGTAACATTCCTGGGAGATTTTTGTCCATGTTGACAGGGCAGCATCACAACGTAGCTGCAGATTTGTTTGCTGCACATCCATGATGCAAATCATCAGTTCCACCATATCCCAAAAAGTGCTCTGTTTGATTGAGATCTAGTGGCCAACAACAACTATGCTACATGTAGTGACTTAATCCCCTCTTTTCCCTTTTTTGATGCTCAGGAGCAGAGTTTTTGTACTTTAGTCTTTGTATTATACGGTAAAAAGTATACACCTATATGTTGAAGTTAAACACACTGTATATCTCTCATTTCACTTGTGTCTTTATTTGTGAATGTGACATTATTTTTTTATTCATCTTATTTTTGATAGGACCATGTTTGGTATCAGAATGGTTGTTAAAAGTTCATCTGTTCAACTTTGTTTGTTTTAATGAGTAACTATCAATGTTTGACTAATTTACTGGCCAGAGTTAAGTTGATAAGGTAGTCATACTGAAGCGCCTCCTCCTGGGAAGAGCTCTGAAAAGGAGACATCACCAGCCCTCCTTCTCCCTCTGCTCCTCAGTTCACGTCTTTCCCAAAAGTTACAACAGGAGAGAAATGTTTCTCTCACTCTCTTTTTCCTGATCTCTCTTGTTGTCTTCTCCTTTTTGTCCACATGTCTTTTCCTCTCCCTCTTCTTCTGATTTCTGTTGTTATGTATTTGATTTTATCGTGTTCACTGATTTGTTTAAACTCAATTTTCTACAGTCACATTAGTGAGTCCTTAGACTCTAATATATTTTTTGCATAGCAACTGAGAGTTTTTGCTTTAACTAAACTCACTTTGGTGAGACAAACCTGAAGGATCCACTGGTGCCTCTGCTCATCTCCAATAATCCAGACGGGAGTTCAATTAGTTAACTCTGCTTGTTTGATCCTTTTAAGCTTCTCATAATCTGCTGTTGGTAATCCTCACACAGTCACTCACTGCCATTAGATAATGTCTCTGAACTGTTCACAACTTTTTTCATGACTTCATTCATTTTCAGTATTTCAGAATAATTATGCCATTTACTCCTTATAATTTCTTTCATGTTATTGATCTATTTTATTGTAATAAAGGATCCTTAAATTTAAAGTTCTGTCTGTATTCTTTTCAGAAGATTGACTCACTGTAGTTGGACTTTCGCTGGGTTTTTTGAGATTGATTCAATTTAAATGTTTATCTTAAATATAAAACATAAAGGTTAAATATTATTGGTCGATCTTTAACAGTCTGCCTGAATAGTTGATTCCCACTTTTGTGGGTGGTGCCCCTTTGAGTGATTGCAAAAGTAGTTATTAAAATAATATTAACACCTAAAAGTAATATACATTAATATATATCAAGTCATCACAACACTTCACATCTACTCCCATCTCCCCTCACTGTAAGTAATAAAAGAGTAATTTGTAAAATGAGGATCAGTTTGTTTTTCTTGCAGCAGCAGAATTTTTAAAAGCATGCAATGATCTTTTTAAACATACATTTATGCTTTATCTGGATGTATGATTTAAAACTTAGCCTTTGAAAGATCTGACTTCAGCTGAGGTTAAAAGTTCAGACCAGCTGCACTTGTCAACAAAATGACAGCAGAAACTTCTCTGAACAGTGATAATCAAGAACAACTGAAAGAGGGTTGGAGGCTTGGCATGCCTGGAAGAGAAACCCCCATCTTATTTGAAGTTTTTTAAGTCAAATCAAATCAAACTTTATTTATAAAGCACTTTTCATACATTAAAAATGCCGCACAAAGTGCTATACATGTTAAAAACAGTCCCCCCCCCCCACCTCATTCAAACACCACCCAAACATATACACACACACACACACACACACACAAAACCTGATGACATGTTTTAAAATGTGTGATTTTAAAATTGTGTTTTTTTTTAAGAGTGGAGATGTGGAGGATGAATCACTTCAGACAAATCAAACAGCAGGATGGAGATGGGAAGCTTAGTGATGATCCACAGTGTCAGTAAATTTAAGAGAACAGAAGCTGTGACCGTCTTAAACACCGACACCCTGTGGGCGACACGAGAACAGCTCCAGAGCTGATCAGACTTCAGCTAAAACCAGATTCACACCATGTTTGAAGACAGGACAGGAATAAAGGCTGAAAGTAGAAACAACTTTCTCTAAAGATATGCAGAAATACTCTGGACTCCATTCAATTGAAGCACAATCATTTTAGTTTTATCCACCAAAACATGAGTACATTATTTACAATCCACATCAAACATGACTGTTTTGGTACAAATGTAATAAATAGTCGTAGAAGATCCTGGAAACTTTTGGTGATACTTAGTGTTTTATTATTATTATTTACTTTCAAACCACTTTGGTTGTGTTGGGTGGATGTAGCTCAAATTTGCCAGAGGGTTTCATTAAAAAAGTCTTTGTATTGTTTTAACTTTGCCAAAAATGGCTCATATGTTCTTAATGACTAAAAAGGTCTCATGGAAACCATTGAAAATGTCATTTTTGATCACATGTTTGTCTTAACATAAACTTAATCATTAACCTTATTGTTATAGTTAGAATTTCGACCAAAAAAAATATTTTTTATATTTATATTTGTCCACAAGATGGTGCTATTAAAATATGTCACAGTGTCACACTTTTTTATTTGTTACAATGCCTGCTTGAAGAATAACACTGCATCAGATCAGTGGTGCTTACGATGATTGACTCATATCAAGGCCTTAAAGTAATAATGCTTAAAGGTGCTATAAGGAGAATTTATTTCCTGCGACATAACGACTGCTACCCATGAGCACGCGCGGCGACTGTCATAAAGACGTGACCCAAGCCAAAGCGTGCTACAAAAGTCCGGACCTTCCTCAGAACTCTGCATTGCTTTACAACTTCTTTTTTCAACATCTTACAGGATGGAAAGCGACGAGGTAATGTGTCTCTTTCTAGTTATGTAGCGGTAGTTTTTGATGTGTGACAACAAGCAATTTTTGGAAAACTTAGTACCGTAGTTTTGTAGCCGGCTATATATCGCTACTTACAGCCCAGTGCTCTAAGACGTGTCCAATTAATATAAATTTGCTGTAGTTTTAATTGTCTTGTGTTTTGTGTATCCTCTTTGTTTTGTTTGGATCCATGTTCAGTTTTGGTAAAGCCCTCTGGTTGTCATAACAGAACTGTTGTACCTGCAGAATAGAGAAAATAAAGAAAGAAAGATGTTATGAATTGATGTCAGTTATAATAGATGTATTTTTTGTATCACTTTCCTCTGACTTTAAAACTCATCAGTGTGAGGACACAGTAGTAGCGCCTGACATGGGAACGTGTTTAATGACCCTATTGTCCTCTTCATGATATAATGAGCTGAAATTCTCAGAAACTTCTTCAATTGACAGAACGCATATTTGGTCATTTCATTAGCCCCATTCCAGTTCATAACCATTATATTTGTTAATGTAGATATTAGCATGATCTCTCTATCCATGGTTGATGAATCTATAGTAACTATTTTAGCACCACATAGGCATGAGGTCCCTCTTGAAAATGGGATGTCACATCTCAAGAGGTCTTTAATACATTTATACTTAACGGAGACAAATATGGTTGGGATGCACTTGTGGTCTGGGCACCCATGAGTTCATCACTACCATAAATTCTTATTTTCATTAAGAATATCATTAATTATACTTCTATAAAATGATCACCACAACCATTCAGACATGAGGACCCTCCTGAAAATGAGATGTAGCATCTCAAGAAGAAAGGAATTTTATTTTGTGGTATGGGTATTTATATTGTATTTCATTTTTTTGTATTTGTAGTTTGCTTAGTAAATTGGGTGATGTCATCTTATAAATTAAAGACAACAGTAAAAACAATGCTATTAAATTTCTTTTGTAAACATACAGTACAGGCCAAAAGTTTGGACACACCTTCTCATTCGATGTGTTTTCTTTATTTTCATCACTATTTACATTGTAGATTCACACTGAAGGTACTAAAACTATGAATGAACACATGTGGAATTATGTACTCAACAAAAAAGTGTGAAATAAATGAAAACATGTCTTATATTCTAGTTTCTTCAAAGTATCCACCCTTTGCTCTGATTACTGCTTTGCAGACTCTTCATTCTCTTTGTGAGCTTCAACAGGTAGTCACCTGAAATGATTTTCTCTTCTCAGGTGTGCCTTTCCAGAGTTAATTAATGGAATTTCTCGTCTTATTAATTGGGTTGGACCATCATTTGTGTTGTTCAGAAGTCAGGTTGATGCACAGCCGACAGCCCTATTAGACAACTGTTAGAATTAATATTATGGCAAAAACCAATCAACTAAGTTAAGAGAAACGAGTGCGAATAGTGATAAAAATAAAGAAAACACATTGAATGAGAAGGTGTGTCCAAACTTTTGGCCTGTACTGTAGATAAATTGCTGATGGAGGGGGTGCCATATAAAGTCTTGCCCAGGACGACACATTTGACAGGGCCGGCTCTGAAACAGCAGCTGTAGTGATTCACCTGGAGAAGTGGGAGGAGTTTTGAGCTGTCAGTCCTGTCTGACCCAGCAGAGCAGAGGAGGAAGAGAAGGACGATGAAGAAGATGAAGATGAGTGTTTTGTGGATTCCTCAGTGGGACAGAGACGCTCCCGACCAAAGAGGCACAAAGACTCCTGAAGAGGAGCCACCACAGTCCCAGCAAGAGCCACGTTCTTACAGAAATCACACAAACAAACAAAAAGAGTCTGAACGACTGTTTGCAGTTTACTGTGGTGCTTTTTCTTCTGGAGTCTACCTTCATGAGGAGTCTCTGGTTCTCCATGTCCTGTTTCCACGGCATCACGTAAAGTTTGGGTATCATTGGATGTTGGGCAGAGAACATCGGGATGTGGGAGCGGGATTGTCTGAAAGGGAATTAAATTCGAAAGTTCACTTTGTAAAACTAAATTAACTAGACAGGGCTCCAGAGTGAAGAAAAATGTCCTGTCTGACAGCCCCCAACTGTACACAAAGCTGGGCTGTAAATTATAAACAAAAAATAAACAAAACAAGGGAAAAAAATAAAGAAAAATGGTCGTAAAATGTTCTGCCCTATATGCTGTTTTTTTTAATAAATTAGTTTGAGAATTGTTTTTTGATTATTTACCTTGGTTTCAGTTTTTTATACATATGGACTATAGTGTGTGAATTCTTACTCTAGGTTCAAATTTATTGGAGAATAAGACCAACTAGTTAAGGTAAATGTTATATTGTGGGTGGATATTTATTTCGTTTTTTAGTTCAGTATATCACCTAAAACATTAGCACTTTTTATTTTGGAATATTTTATTTAACTTGAGTTGTTTGAGTTTAAAATATTAAATATCAGTTCAGTAAAGCACTTTACACACAAGCACTTTTATTTGGAGATGCTGCTGTTTTAGTTAGTTTTAGTTAGAAATTGTCAATTTCATTCTGTGAAGCACTTTAAATGCTGTTTTTCTTTTAATATATAATTTGCTTCAAATAAAGATAGGTATTTCTTTACACCTTATTCCTGTATAAAAATCATTTATATTATATAAAAGTTATGGAGAGTGATTAAAACGTGACCTTATGTTGTTAAAGATGACACTGAAAAACTTGGGTGCACCTAATTCTTGTGCTGGTGCACCTTAAAAAAAAGTAGGTGCACCATTGCAACCATTGCAAAAAGTTAGTCTGGAGCCCTGCTAGAACTGCTACATGGTGGTTTTGAGGCTCAGCGGGGTCAACACAGTTTAACAGGAGTCCTTCAACCTTTTAAATACCAGTGAAACTGTTCGGCAGAGATCATTATTAAATTCAGGGATATTTCATGTTTTTTTAAAAAAACAAATCAAATAATGGTTTGGTTCCAGTAACCACAACAAACCAAAAAATAGATTTTCTTGGCGTGGGATTTAAAGGTTTGAAAAGCCAACAGTTGGTTGTGTAATGACATAAAAATGCACAAATATTTGGACAAAATCACTTAGAAAATGTAGAAGTGTCTGAAAAAAATGCAAAAATAACTTAAAATGGATACACTGAGCATCAAGAGGATAAGTAACAAATTTTACAGCTGTTTACAGCCGTTAAAAGAAGTAAAAGAGCTACACTACGAACATGTTAAAGATACTTTAACCTTTAACCTTTCTTACATTTACAAGCAGCTCCAATTTTTGCCTTAGCAGCTTTCTTTCTCTTCTTCTCTAGAAAAACACAGCTGTATTGCGTTATGGCATACGGGACTACAGTATAGGATACATCATATGTACATTCACATTTGCTTTGGTGAAAATAATTTTGGTATTATTGTTATTATTATTATTGGTAAAAATAATGTTATTCCTTTTCTTTTGATGCTTATGTAAATTGCAGATGGAGGGGGTGCCATATAAAATCTTGCCCCGGGCCCCACATCTGGTAAAGTCGGCTCTGAGGGACAAGAACAGCGACAGACCTGCCTCTGTGACACTGACAGAGAGACCACCTGAAAACAGAATATCACCACCCACTGTGTTTTACACAAATGTTGATTTTGTTCTATTTGGACACATTAAAAATAAAGCACAAATAATTGGTAGAGTAAAAAAACATCTGAAAAACACTCACTCATGTTTGGTGGAGCTCCCTGCAGCAGCAGCAGCCATGTTTGTTGACTGTGAGGGTCGCCGTAGAGACGGGCAGTGCATGATGGGTAGAATAGGGTGACAGGAGGAGGCTTTGGGGATGTTTCTACTTCTTTAAGTCTTTTTTTCATACTTTACCTTATTTTATATTTTGTCTGTTTTACTTTTTTTATTCCTCTCTTATTCTTTCTTCTTTTTATTTCGAACATGAACAAATAATAAAACATAGAGCAAAACAAAAAGAACAAAAACCAAAGAGCAAAATAAATTTGTCTTATGCATGTTCAAAAAGGAGGAGGAGGAAGTCAAAACTTAAATGCACATTTTTTCTTCTAATGATGTATCACTGGTCATAATCCTTGTTATATAGTTGCTTTTCATGTACATTTCTGACCTTCTTTCCCTTTGTGTCTGCTTTATTTTTCATTCTTGTTGAGTCACTCTTTTTTTTAAATGTATTTTTTGGGCATTTTGTGCCTTTATTGATAGGAGAGACACAGTGGATAGGTCTGTGAAAGGGGGAGAGAGAGTAGGGGAAGACACTCTGCAAAGTGGTCACAGGCCGAACTCGAACCTGGACGCATGTACATGGGACGTGCACAGCTGCCAACCACCCCGTCAAACCAGCACCCAGATTCACTTTTTGAATTTGTTTTTGCCCCTTTGTTTGAATTTCCTGATCATTTTGTTTTTGGCCTTAATGTTAATGTTCATTTTATTATTCTCAGCCTTTAACTGTCAAAGCCCCTGTAGACTTTGGTCTCAAAAGGAGCCAAATAAATTAAGTTATTATTGTTATTATAATAACTATATAACCTCCACCTACATCTGTGTTTTCTTATCATCACACCTCCACACCCCCACATATCCAAGTGTTTCCAATGAGGAGGGAAAAAGAGCTGTGCTGGGTCTTCTAAAGATACCACATTTTTACTTTTTAAATTAACCGTATAAAGCCAATTGTATCATATTTGATACATACTTTTATAATACCTCTATCTACTCAATATGATCAACAAATTACAAAAAAACATCTGAATACAATCAGATAAATGATAAAAATGTCCTTAAATGGATTATCAGCTGCCAAAAACACCTAATGTATCAAATGAGATATGAAAAATAAAAATGTTGAATTTTGTGGACATTTAGAGTTTTGTAGGATTTTAACAGGAAGTGAAATAAAAATTTAATCTCCAAAAAATTGGAATTTTCTGACTATAATCTACGGTCTTAGGCCTTAAAGGATTAAACTTAAGGCATATTCATTATTATTATGCTTAACAACACTCAGGACATGGTATTTTTAACAGGTATGTGGCATGATGCTGTAAAGTCTTGTACAGTAGGTGGCAGTGTGAACCTGAAAGCTGTTTGCTATCTGACAAAAAAATGAGAGGAGAAGAAGAAGAACATGCTTTGTGACCAGAGTTGCCAGGTCCACGTATTACAAGCAGCTTTCGGCTTCTTTTTTTGGAAAAGTTGTCTGCTCATTGGGCTTGTTGTACCCTAAAACCCAGGAGGAGCCTGATGCAGACTTTACTACCAATATAAACTCTGATCAGAAGTTACACAAATTATTTTGTCACACTCCAAACAAATGTAAATTTTGCTGTAATAACACAGGCAAACACTGTGTTTCCACCAAAAACAAATCCTTATAGCCATATTTAAATTTATTTGTAATGTAGCTCTTTCTGTTGTCACCATAATAAAACTGTAAAAGATCAACATAAAACTTCAATAAAAGTCTGACTTTGTCTGTTTGGTTACAAAAATCAGGGTTAGACAGACTGTTCAGGGTCAATATTAGCCCATCCCTTCACTTCTGTATAAAAAAAGGATGTTCCACCTCCAAACTAAAGGATTTTGAACAGGTAAATTAAGAGCCAAATGAGAAAAAAATGTCACTTTGAAATGGAAATGTAATGTAGCTGCAAATCAAAACACACTTTATGCAGATTTCTCTTAAAAAAAGAAGAAGTAATATTTCATTTTAGAGACAAAATAGCTGGATGTTCCTTGGTTTGGGCTTATTACAAACCTGTTGGCTTATATTAGTAGCAAAATCTGGCAACCCTGTTTGAGCCCTCTGTCATTTCCTGTCAGCCATCATGAGGAGCTGGTTCAGTGTTCCCACCTGCAGCTCAAACTGTTGACACCAAGAAGAAGTGTAAGTAAGAACACAAGAATTCCATATCTGAGCTCAGAGTTAAAATCATTGTTTGCATTTAAAGAAAGTATTAATTTGATGCGAAAAGATAAGTATTTACACGGTGAAAAGGCGCAAGTGGTCATGAACAAAACTTTCATAGTGCTTTAAATGGTTCTTTGGCTTTTAGTCCCTTAGAATATTAACACAGCCTCAAAAACAACTGCAATTGAAACTGTTTTTTCTACAATGACTTCATGTTGGATCTATTTTATAGAAATCCACCAGTTAGCTAATACTTGCAAACTTTCAAACCAGAGTTTGAGTATGAAAAAGTCAAATCCAGTGATGGAAAAAATGACATCTCCATAGAGTAGCAAAAATATTCTAACTGGCTTTCTGTGGTTTGCAGCTGCTTGTGTGATGGAGACTTATCTAACTGTCAAATGCTATGATTCCTTCTTCTTAGTAAAAACAAAATGCTAAAATAAAAGCATACAAATAAGAGTTATATGTTATTATTTCACATTATTTTAAAATCTTCCAACTGTAGCATATGTCTGGCTACATAACAAATGTAGTTGATGATCCTGCTGTATGGTTAATTAGGTACTGTGTCAACTGGTGACTTTTAGTCGACTGGATCCCTAAATGTCATCGTTAATCAGCGGAGAAAACAGAGTGAGTCCTCTTGAATATCTTTTTATTTGGGTTTAGATACAAGCCCTACTATTGTGTGCATAAATTGAACATATTTACCTTTAATAATGGTCTGAACACACTCTCTCTCCATAATTAGAGGGCCCATTACCCAAATAGCCTCAGTAAAGTGCAAATAAAGTTATTTTTGATTAACAACTGAATTTAGCAGTGAAAATTACAGTTTAACAAGTTATGCAGGAATCTCTTTCTAATGCAATTCACCATGCCATTTATAGCTCACACTAATTTGCTATGCCACCGACTAATGGCATAATGAGTAAGAGAAACTGTACCTATAAGGTAAAAGAAAAATGATCCAAGAACGTTTCACTAAAATAAACTTTATTCGAAAAATATTTTTTGCCAAGGATTTGTTTTACATTCACGACCATTCATGTCTATGTAACAGTCTAAAATCTTAATTTAAGCTCAAAGAGAACTGATCAGAGTTAAATTAAAGTCTTACACACAGCTGATGTATCACTACAAACATGGTCTTCAGTCTTTTATGAGCTCCATTACTCATATCCACAAAGTACAAAGACCCAAAACACTAAAGTGTCACATTGCTGTCAAAATTAACACAAACTTTAATTTTTTTTGGACAGATTAGGCATACACAAAAGTTCTTAAATGCATATCTAGTTTAGACAAATAAAAAATAGCATCAACACCTTTATATTATCAGTTCATTTAAGACTTTATCACAATCATTTGAAATGTTACGGTTTGAAGAAGAAAAACAAAAAAAGGATTGTACCAAGAACTGAGCTATTGACATGTTAACTGATTAACTTGCCTGATTCTACCAGGTTTGGTCCATCTGCTCTAAATGGTACAGTAAAAACCTTCTTTTCTATTCATACATGTCACTAATTGAATAACAAGGCATTTGGCCACCTCAAGTGAGCCCAATCCAAACAGCCGTTTCAAGGTATAATATTTACCCCCCGTGATGTTTCGAGATGGAATAGGGGAGCGAGTCGACTTCCTCTTTGCTCCATTTCCAGGAGTAGTAACAGAGGCGTGATATTAAAGAGAGGGAGGCACACAGACTCAGCGGGAGACAGGAGCGCTGTGAGTGAGCTTCTCTGCCTTTGTGTGTGTTTGTGGGGGAATTCGCCATGGCATGCACATCCATGCTGTACTGCAGGTGGATTTAATGTGAATGTCTCAAGTTGTAAATATAATGGAGCCTCATTGCAGCACTTTTGCTAAGGGCTATAGTTACTCCTGCCATTAAAGGTGCTATGAGGAGAATCTATTTCCGGCAACATTAAGACTCTGCTACCCATGAGCACGCGCAGCGACTGTCGTAATGCTGCGTTCCAGTAACCTTGTAAGTGGGAGTGACATCATCTCCGACT
Source organism: Scarus forsteni (assembly GCA_036419115.1). Classification (NCBI taxonomy): domain Eukaryota; kingdom Metazoa; phylum Chordata; class Actinopteri; order Labriformes; family Labridae; genus Scarus; species Scarus forsteni. Next base: position 11,733,377 of record JAZDUH010000066.1, on the reverse strand, counting down.
TATCGGCGTTCCAATTGAAGTAAAAAAAACAAGCCGATCTACCAGGCTATTGTTAGCTGTTGTTAGCACGCCCTGCATTATTGTATGAAGAATGTGATTATCACTACGGCAGCATTTTTGTAAATATAAATCGAACAATACTATGTACACAGCTGATCTAGAGCTACACACCCCAGTCAGAAGTCCAAATAAATTGATTATTACAGGAGCTAAATAACTGTTCACACTGGGGGCATCCATCTTCGATTGTCAACTCGGGGATGGCGAGGTTTCACCGAGTTCCTAGTAGGAAAATTCCGACTTCGGGGGACGTTCCAGTTGTAGTTTCCTACTTGGAACTCGGAAATTCCTACTTCTGACTACAACTGGAACGCACCAAAAGACGTGACCCAAGCCAAAGCATGTGTTTGTTGTGATAATAAATAAATGCTAATAAATGCAAAACTTCTTTTTTCAACAACTTCCAGGATGCAAAGCGACGAGGTAATGTATCTCTTTCTAGTTACGTAGCGGTATTTTTTGATGTGTGACAACAAGCAATTTTTTGGAACACTTAGTATCGTAGTTTTGTAGCCGGCTGTCCAACCCAACCGCTTAGCTAAGGAATAGCATTATAGATAACCTATTTTGATGCTATAAAACTCATCTTAAAGTGTGTATTTTGATCAGGCATATATCTAAAAGTGAGACTTTTTTTTAATTACTTAGAAACTCCTCATAACATCTTTAACCCGCACTCATAGACCTTCTTTGCTTTGACACTCAGAGATCACATTGGGTCGACAGGTGCTTTTGCCGAGCTTTGCTATCATCAGTTGGTCGACGCTTATGTAGTCAGCTATGAGGTGTCAACCGAGGACTTTTTGTCTTGTGTACAGAAGTACTCTGTTATGTGGAGGAGACATGTAAAACACACCAAAGGGGCATGCTACTCAAAAAAGCATATCATGGGTTATGGGCTATCAAAAAGGCAGAGTACCTTTAAACAGGCCCCAGAGAGAATCTTAAATAAGAGATTACAGCTGTTAAAAAAATTAACATGATGCACATGACAAATTGTCTGTGGTCTTCAGACTTGGTGCCTGAGATGATTTGTTCCCCCTAATACCCCATTGTTTCGTCAGCAGTTTGGCTCTAGCTGGAAAAACCCAGTGTGGAGAAAATAGCATATGAGTGCAGAGTTGTTGAAAACACGGTGACAAGCACAGATGATCTAGCCAAGTTCAATAGAGCAGACAGGTAAATCAGTTAGTGGGGAGGGGGACTAAGACTGGCAGGAGCTGTGCAGAAAATTTCAGACGGACTGAGAATACAGCTGGATCAGGGGTACTCTGTTTAGGAAATCTATGTGGTTTCTAAAGTGTAAAGATTGTAAACATACTATAGCAACCTTAAAAGATGAATAAATGGAAAGTCAAACTGTTAGGGGTTCATGATATTATCCAGAGATGCACAATATTGGATTTTTGTGAATATTTTTGGTTAAGAATACAAACTCTGCACTTAAAAAATGAACCTGTTTCTTCAGTGTTCAGGTATATTTTTGTGAGGAACAGATGTAAAACAAGAAAAACAGCATTTAACTCTTGCAAAAATTTAACCCTTGATTTTTAAATGCACCCATGCAGTGATGAGAAGGTGTATCAATATTGTACATTTGTGTAATTTGACGATATTCCAGCCGATACTTGAGGCAGATAAATCAGCTGTAAATATCTTCAAAAAAATTTAAAATCTGCCGATACTGAACATTTTAGGCTGAATTGGCAGATACAAAACTGACAATGTTGTGCTTCCCTAATATTATCCGTAATGGCAGCTATAACATTTTCTGCCAAAATATAGCCAAACATTAAAATCCCATTTGTCCTAAAATATCAGCAGAAAGTAAGACTGTACCATGTTGTCTCATTTTAATATCACTGAAATGAACGGAATCAAATTTAAAGAATCAAATGTTTTTTTTGTTTTACATCTTCTTTTTCTTTTCTTTTTTTAGTCATGATGAGTTCAGAAGTGCTGGATATTGGCAAAAATCCATATTGTACGTCCCTACAAATCATGGGCTCTGTATGCAGACATTACAGGCCAAAGGCAGAATAAACAGTCATGTAAGGAGCACCTTATTCACATTTACAGATGCTGTCATAGACCACAGATGTAGCTGTACTTTAAAGCAGATATCGGGGGTGAGGGTTACCTTAAAACAGAGACTTGTCTGCATTATAAGCTTCAGTCTGAGATAAACACTTTGTGAAAAAGCACTGATAGCATTTAGACCTTTAAAATGTTCAATGTCAAAGCCTCTTACTAATTATGCTCGTGTTTTCAGATCAATATGCCCCTGTGTCTTGTCACATGTTTGAATGGATGTCATTACTGACAGGATGTAACATTTACTAAAATAAGCTAAATATTTACAGTTTATTTACAAAACTTTACACAGCACTTTCACAAACACAGACGGGTTTCAAGTATCATCAGATGGCCTCATCCAGCAGTCTCTGAAGGTTTTTCTGCACCTGGAGGAACAGAAATGTAATCGTCAATGTAAATCTGATGATAACTGTTTTCTCGTTGTGGTATCACATCATTACCCGAGGATAAAACAAATGCTGTCCTGGAAGCTAAAGTGAATTAGGACAACAGGCTAACAGGTAGCACAGGAGTCTCACAGCCTGTCCCAACACCTGCAGCTGTGCAAACCAATTGCACACTCTCGATAAAGACTGTAGGGTGTTACATTTCTTTAGCATTGTTGAAGGCAAGGAAAAAAAACAAGAGTTCTAGTTTTAAATCTCCCGGAACAAAAATTTTGAATAATTGATTAAATCAACATATCGCCCAGCCATGACTGCAACAACAATGGCCCCGTTTACATGAGTCAAAAAATCCTATTTACAATCAGATTGAAAGGTCAATCAGATTAGAAATGTCTCATGTAAACAACTTAGCCAATTGGATCCACCCGGATCTTATTGTATTTCGGATCGGATTGTAAGAGGTAGTCTACGCCGATTGATAATCCGCTCCATGCTTCATGTAAACGGCTGAGTGGAGCAGATTGAATTGATAGAGAGGATTGTTCGGTCTGTGCAGGCGCTCAGTAGTACATAGGAGGCACGTAGTGACATACGCAGAACAAACAGAAGAACTGGACGGTGGAGGAAACAAACTTTTTAATAGAAACCCCAACAAAACATGACATGGATCCATCTTTCTAGAGGTAAACAGGAAGCAGGAAGTGCACCTCTTCTTCTCTTACACATTTGCAGGTAGTGGCAGAGTGACCTTCTGCAGATGTCAATAAAAACAATATAATCGGATTCAGCTGGGGCCATGCAAACGCAGATTGAACGTGGATCTCTTTACTCTTTACTTTATCATTTTCAATTAGATTGAGGAAATCTACCCATGTAGACGGGGCCACTGTCAGGGGAGATAATGATTTTACTCAAAGACACACAAGATTCATTACCTACACTAAGTAGATTATGTTTTTACATATTTTTGTTTTTTAGCAAGATTTGCCAAAAACTATGGGATAGATTTTGCTGAAACTTTCAGGAGATATTGGTAATGGCCCAACTTAGACATGATTACATGTTGGTGGTGATCCAGTAAACCACCATTAGCCAACAATCATTTTTTACTCAATAACTGTCAAACTAATAATGATATCAAAATGATTCTGATTGGGGGTGCTGGTTTGGCGGACTGGTAAGCAACCAGGCACGATACATCTACATACTTCTGCCGGCACGGGTTCAAATCCAGCCTGTGGCCAGTTTGCAGTACAGGTACAAAAAATACCAAAATAATCTTTAGAAGGAAAAGATCCAAGTGCTAGGTGTGGGTTTTCAGAGTCATGAATTATATATGATGGTAACTTTATTATGGAACTATTGCTTATAGGTATAACAGCAATATGTGAGCTTGGTGGAGGTTTGCGCTGTCCGAGTGCTTTCTAGTTAATAGTGTATTAATAACTTTATTTATATAGCACCTTTAAAAACAGATGTTTACAAAGTGCTTTAACAGACAGAATCCTGTACTCTGGGTACAACAAATCAAACAGTCAGGTCAAACAGACCAAAAGAGTCAGAGGAAAAGCACTAAAGCAACAAAAGAAAGCAAGATAGCAAACTGATGAGCTGAAAACAGCTGAAGTAATTTATAACACATAAGGAGGAAGAGTGTTGATGAAGAAGGTATTTTGTTTTATAAACAACTGCAAGGAGACAACAAGAAAATAAGCAGATCATAGATTTCTAGATGGATACATTTGTGAGAGTTGATAGTTGACTTAGTTGTGGGTGACATTTCAGTGAATGAAAGTGAACATGATGCTCATAGAGCCATTATAAACGGTCTAATGGAAAATCCAGAGGGGAGCAGAAGTCAACTTTTGTGACCTCGTGTGTTGGTGAGAGGCTCTGAACCTCAGGCTGAAAGTGCTGCCTGTGCAGAAAAAAGCTGCAGCTGTGGAAAAGGCCTTGATTATTTGATTAACTCTTTTTAAAGGATCGATCAGACCGTGTGAGTGCACTAGTCACTTCACCTGTTTTGAGTAATTCAGAATTTAGACTCAGAGTGTACAGGGCTGATCAGTCTCATTAGTTTCAGCCTTGAAGTTAAAATATCTCCTTATTTATTTTTAGTTTTCTCTCAGTAACTTTTTACTGATGTTTTTGCAGCATTACACAGCAGGCGTGTGCACAGGTTAATGAAGTTTGCTCCTGATAGACTCATGCTGATGAAACAACGCTGTACTCCCCCATTTTTCCATCCGTCAGCAGGTTTCTGTTTGTAAGAGGAAGAGTGTGAACGTAAAAAGTTAATGTTATTGAGTCATGCTGAGCGCAGACTGATGGATGAGGAAGGAGCTCCTCTTACCGCTGACGTCCTCGTTTTCTATGAGCAGATCTACGACTATAAATCTTTGATTAACATAAACCAGAGTCCAGTTACATGTCGCTCTGCCCTAAGTCTGACACGCTGAACAGATTGATCCAGGATTTGGTATTTACTAATGTTTAGAAAATGAGTTTTTTGGGCTGAAAATAAAAATTAATTACGCCACAAAGAAATGCCCAACATTGGAATTTTTTCTGATATCTGATATGCTGATATTTCCAAACTTTATATATATATACACTTTTTATAAGAAGCAGAGAGTCTTTACATTTCTGAAATTGGCTTGTTACTTCCAGTGTGAGGGTACTCGTGTAAGTAATAGATGTAAAACTAAGAAAAACAACATTAGACTCTTGATTTTTAAATGTACTTGTGCAGTGATAGTGAGAAGAAATATGATACAATTGTATATTTTGCCAATATTACTGACAATATATATATAATTTTAAACTTTTTGGTCAATATCTACTGCTACCAATATTGTACTGATAATATCACTCCTGCAATGCTGCAGAAGGTTAACTGGATTAACCCTTAACGCCACACTGGATCAAAAGAGAAAGGTGCAAACATAAGATACCAATTTTTCTAGTTATTATCTTCTTAATCTTCTTTTAGTGTATCATTTTATTAAAAAAAGACAAAGATATTGTCATTGTAAGACCATATGAACAAATTTAATTGGTTTTGTACCTTTTAAAGGATTTAATTGAAATAATTTAGTTTTAATCTCAACCAGAACATTTTTTTTCATGTTCATAAAGTTGTTAATCTACAAGACAAAGAACTCAAGATGTCATTTTCAGGTTAACATTGAATAAATCTACTGAATAAAAAAATGTAATTTTGAAGTTTTCATAAATCCCCATGCAATTAAACCTTAGAATTTAAGTTGAACTGAGTCATTGAACAACATGAAACCAAACTTAAAAGCATATAAAGCTGTTCTTTAATTAAAAAAATAAAAGTGGAATCTTTTATATTTATAACATCAGAAACTCTTAAAAATATGACCTCATTTTGTCCATTTCATGATAGCACATAATCTGCTTTGGGTCGCTCACAATTGTTTAGATTGGAGCTTGAAAAGAGGTTTGCATGGTTATAGACATCAAATCAGGAGGATCCATTTGCACTGCAAAGTCAGATGATTTGTAATCATAAATATAAATAAACTCGGTGAATAGAAAAGTGTTGCTTGCTTTAGAGTTCAGGTTTAACAACAAGAGCACATTGAGCAGCACTGACATCGTTCCTGAACTGAACCTGTTAAACTAAAATCAACAGACCGACCTTCTCCAGCTTCAGCAGGTTGATGGTCAGAAGTTCAGACAGCAGCTCCGTGTTCATGTCGCTCCCTCGCAGGAGGTCACTTCTGAAAAATATCAAAAAGATTAAGCTTTACTGGTTCGATATTTTTCATCAATCAGAGAAACATAAGACAGTTTTGTTAAATCAAAAGCTTTGCTTGAGTAAAATTTCTGTTATTCACTTCTGCTTGGTTATTGTTGGACTTTAATCTGTATTGATGTTACGAGCACGTGTTCATGTTATTATGTGTTCATGTCATCAGATCTGTGCCCATGGCATGGGTAACTTGCACATTTGTGAAGGTGCCATTATGCTGAAAAGCACACACATGTTTTGGAGCAGCGCATGCCCCCATCTAAGCGACATCTTTTTCAGTGATGTCCCTGCTTGTTCAGAAAGACAATCTCAACACTGTGGCTTCAGAGTAAAGGAGTGCAGGTGTCAGACTGACCTGCTGCAGTCCACACCTGTCTCACATTGAAAATGTGTGGAGCATTATGAAGCACGAAATACAACAACAGAGAGCCCGGACTGTTGAGCAACTGAAGTCGTACATCAAGCAAGAAAGTAAAATAATTTCACCTACAAAGTTTCAACAGTTGGTGTTTTCAGTTATTAAACTCTTACTGAGTGTTGTTCCAGTATTTTGCTGTCCAAGCTCTTCCGAATGTTACAGGCATCAAATTTAATATGAATGAATATGTGTAAAAAAAAAAAACAAGTTTTCAGGTCAAAAAATTAATTTTGTCTTTTGTAGTTTATATAATTGAATATCTATTTACAATAATTTGCGTATCATTACCTCCGCCAAGGAGGTTATGTTTTCGGGAGAGTTTGTCTGTCTGTCTGTGAACAAAATAACTCAAAAAGTTATGGATGGATTTTGATGAAATTTTCAGGAAATGTTCAGCACGGGAAAAGAAGAAAGTGATTCAGTTTTGATGTTGATCCAGATCAGCGTCTGGATCCGCCATGACGAAAACTGTGATCTACGTGAATAACTACTGAAATAAAATAGATATCATTATAAATCTAGTTGGTAATGGTATGTTTTCATGGTCAAGGAATCTAAATATTGAGATGAAATAAAGGTAGGACCAATATTTATGGTGAAAATCACAATATGGCTGAGGACTGTGGTGCTGGCGGAGGTCTGCGCTCTCCGAGTGCTTTTCTAGTTTTCTGTTTTTGTTGAACAAATTGTCCAAACTTTATTAGAGTTGGAGTTTGTATGTTGAAACAAATGATCAACTCATCAGACCTCAGCTGCTGTCCTTTATGCACACATAAGAAAAAATGTACTCTGAACACTCAGTACTGGAGGTACATTTTAAATGAAGTACTTTTCACTTTTACTCAAGTAGATTCATTTCCCTTTACTGCTGTCTGTTAACTCTTTCCGCCTCTGCATGTGGTGTAATAAATGTTTGTAATACAGCACAAACTGTTAATATCCCTCTGGGACGACAGGGTCTGTCCCCCTGTCTGTCTGTTAGCTTATTTGTGTATCTCTGAGGTTGTTACTCACTCTGGGTGGGTGAACTCTGAGACGGAGCCGAGCGTCGACAGTCTCTGCTCCAAGGAGATGATCTTAAAGGTGAGGTAACAGGAGGATAGGACCAGGACACACACTCTGAGAAAACATCAAAACAGCTTGTAAGTGAGAGAAAGTACTTAAAACAATGTAAACAAGCTTGAGATATAACAGCTAATTATTCTGCTATTTGATCAATGAGCCTCCTGCCTGAATGCATGGAAACATGATAAACTAAGAAACCAATCAAAGCCAGAGCAGACTACACATACGATAGCACCTCTTAAACAGACCACGCATTAACAGTCTCGTCTTTGTGTGGTGGACAGACTGACATCCCAGCCTTTCATTATGCTGCTGTCATGATGATGTCTGTCTCTGACACTGTGTAGGAGTTTTTATATCGACGTGCAATTAAGTCACGTAGTGTCACTCATGGGTCTAACAGAAAAGCTGTGAGTAGCCGATTAATGCTTTAAAAAGAAGAAAAGGACAGCCAAAATGGCTGCGTCTAGTTCCTATGTGTCCAGAAGAAGACAATTTGGACTGGATATCCTTAAAAAACTTTTGGTAACTTTTTTGTTCAAGACAAAGTCATGATGTAAAGTTAAAATAACGCAGTAGAGGTTGTTTCTTATGTTGGAGGAGATGGTGGATGAAAGTTGAGTATTAAACTTTTATGTGAAATAAGTTCTTTGCTGCCATTTCAAGAGGTTTTGTTATTTTTGATTCCCTGAAAAATACTTGACTTGTAAACACGCATATCTGCATGAAAGAAGGGCAACACAGATATATCTATAATAAGTTGCAGATCAGATCACAACATAGCGAGGGAAAGGCACAAATGGCTGTCTGTATCACTACCAAAGAGTTTTCTATTCATATGAAACCATCAGGAAAAGTTTTTCCTCCAACATTTAATCTGACACACCAACATGCTAACATGCAAGCCTTCTCCACCAAAGTTTTAAGAAAATTAAGAAGATGCAAACCCACACCAAGGCATTTGACCAACATTATCAAGTGAGTAATCATCAAAAATTTGGGAAACCTCACAAAAATTCCTGGATCCACATACAGATTGCGATTACTACCAAAATGTAGTAAGTTCTTCATCAATTCAATTCAGATCTCAATGCATCCTTAAAAAAAGAAAAATCCTGAAATCCAATCAGTTATATTATGTGCCTTGACCAACATTCCCTGAAAATGTCATCAAAATCTGTTGTGAACTAACTGCATCATTAACAAAATGTGGAAAAATGCCTTCACTTGCAATCTCCAGAATCAGAATTAAATTGCCTTTTTTGTCATCATACAAAATGTTCAACAAGATTGGAGAGCTTCTCCTTTTTTAGTGCAATAAATAGTTATATCAAAAAACAAACAAAAGTAAAGTATAAAAAAGTTGTGAGAAGTATAGGTACAAAATATGTACATAAAATACTTCAGGGCAGTACAATTGAAAAAAACTTTACAAATGTAAGATAGTAAAGATTCATATTAAGAATAAAAAAATATATGTATAGAAATATATTGCACAGGACAGATGAATATTTCATCAATACTTAAAGTGCAGATGGTGATTAAAAGTTACAGATGATTATATGACACATATGACTGTATTGCACAGGTAGAATTTAAAAATCTTAAAATCTTGAACAAAATCTGGATCAGCATCTGGCATCAGATGATCACAAAAATGGAATTTCTTCCTTGTACCATGACTAACATTTTGAGAAAATGTCATGAAAATCTGTTGAAAAGTCATTGAGTTAAAAGCAAAAATGTGGAAAATTGACTTCGTTCACCCCCTTAAAAAAGTCTAAATTTGCATCCAGCATTAGATATACATCAAAATCCAATCAATTAACCCTTTTTCCATGAACAAAAACTTCATCAAATCTCTTGAGAAATGTATTCCATTATTAGCAAAAATGTGGGAAACTGCCCTATCACACAGTGTTAACACATCCTTAAAAAACATCCTGGATCCACAACCTGCATCACCACAAAAATCTGTTACTTCTTGTGCCATGGCTTATGTTCCCTTCAAATTTCATCCAAATCTGCACATCCGTATTTGAGTTATCCTGATCACAAACAAACAAAAAACTAACAACTGCCTGTGAAAAACAAACTTCCTTGGGGAAGGTTATAAAGCCCGATCAACAACATTAAAGAATCAATGTCATGTTTTTCTGTGTTACCCTTCAGTGTGTTTAAAGGTGCAGTGTGTAGAATTTGGCATTTTAGCGACATCTAGCGTTCAGATTCTTGAATGAGCCTAACTGTAGCCAAAACGTCACGTCGCTGAGCAATGGAATCCTGTTAAGTCCAAAAAGGATCCTGAACACAGCACATAATTTATGTCGTGTGTGTGTTTATACACACAGTTTGAATCCCTAGGACAGATTAACAACTCTCTATGCATCCACCGCCATCCTCTCCTCTTTTTCACCTGCATTCCAGGAAGATTTCAGAACCGGCGGACAGATTCGGGTTCAGTTCTATTTGTCCCTAAAAACCACCGGTAGACAACACGGCGGATCAATATGTCGGCCTACACAAAACAGCGGCCCGTGGTAATGTAATTTTTTTTAATAAAGATTTTTCTAACTAAATGAAAATAAAACAAACGTTTTATGGGGATGATTGTACTCCTATTTTGACAGAATTTACATACAAATAGAAACACATATCTCCTACATTCACCGTTTCTGTTTGGCGAAATGCGGTGGATGTATAAAATGCCACATCCTACACACTGCACCTTTAAATGACTCCTTCATTAAGTTTGTTGTAGCATCAGGAGGTCTCCCCTCTTTCTGTGAGCAGCACCAGAAGCTGACTGAACAGCTTACTCCTCTGCACCCCTCTAAATTAACCTACTAGCGCTAATGTGTCAGTAATTCAAGCTCATTGGCTCAGGCTTGCATAGACTGGGTCACTGACAACACTGTGCTCAGCCACACTGATCTGACCTCCGAGACAGTGTCTCAGCCAAAGGAGAGGTAGCCCATGAAAACATGACAGAGGTGTTCATAGTATCAAATCAACTCACAGAAAGACGTAGACAAACAGCACAGTGTTGAGTGAAACTGGTTTCATCGTTCTTGTATCGATCACAACTTCAGCGCCTGAAACAGAAACAGTTTTGTCAGCGAGCAAACATCAGTTAAACTTTTATTTTTACAGTAGAACAGATTTTATACCAATTCAATGAAAGTTTGAAATGCCATACAGGGAGGCAGTAAAGCACCTGATACATGCTTAAAAAGAAATAATGATAATAATGTGATGGACTTTTACAACCACTCTGCAAATAAACGCTCAGCAGAGGTCCATTTACTACGTGGTATTACACAGTAATAGTAATTATTATAATAATTATAATGATATGTATGATGTCAAATTTGGTTTGGAAGTGAATGCACTCAAAATGGCCAAAAACAAAACAAAAAAACAGTAACATCAAGATGTCAGTTAAAAAGTAGAGTACTGAACTTCTGCTGCAGCGTAAAGGACAGAATATGAGCTGCAAAAATATCCTTTTTAATTAAGTTTGTACTGTTGTAATTTGTATTTCTTTAATAAAGAAATGTGGTCTGATGAAACTGCAGTTAAAGCTGTTAGCATCTATGCTAATCTCTGTATGAGCGAATCCTTCTGCCTTATGGGCTGATTGTGGCGTGCCATTTTGGGTAACTCTTCATCTTTAAGGCTTGGTAAAATGGATCTGCCTGATTAGAGACGTTTAATCAGCCACACAGACGCTCAGCTCTATTAACAACCTCATCTTGATAGACTCTTTATTGCTGTTGTTTGGTAGAAACTATCATCACAGGAAACACTTTGGCCATGCATAAGCACAGACAGACACTTTGGAGTACTCGTGTTTGTTCTTGAATGGTTTTGTAATTTGAGATACTAGGAGTGGATGATTGAAGACAGTTGTTCTTACCGGTGGGTTGTGTGTTGTGTTGTTTGCTCTCTTGGCTCTGCTGGCTCTGGCTCTGGTTCTGGTTCTGGTTCTGGTTCTGATGCTGGTTCTTCACTTTTAGCTTGTCTGGACTATCAGGAGGAGTTGATTTGTCTGTGTGCTTCAAAACATCCAGGAACTGTGGGACAGGGAACTCTGGGGGATTTTGGAGACAGACAAACATGAAACCTGAGAAAAGTTTCAAAGCAAAGGTTCACATCCTGGAAAGCCTCAAGCAGCTCTGGGTATCTTTTTCCTTATAACATTAGGCTAAAGGTCATGCTAATGGTGTTGGTAGGACCCATTTTCCTGCCTGTCTGCTCGTGTTTACTGAGCTAATAGACACAGGATTACAAACAGAGGTAACAGATCCTTTACAGCAGCGTCACCAACCTCTTGATCTACTTGTAGATCTTTTTGACAATTCAAGTAGATCTCTAAGGGCACTTTCACATTAGGCCCACTTCTTTCGAACCTCACTGTGGCGCAGTTCGCCCCCCTCCCCCTCCCCCGCTAACTTGCATTCACACTCGCAACATCTAACTGTGCCCGGGCCCACTTGTATATTTACTCAGTTTGAAACAGCAGAGGGCGATATGCACGTAACTGGTTACCAAACCTGCTATGGAGGAGAACGAAGACGAGACTACCATGGTAACCATTTCCTACACCAAACAACCAATGTTTACATTTCGCTCTCTTCTACATTTTCCTTCAAATGTGTTTTTTTTATCATGTTTGAGACGGCATCAGCGACCTTCTGGACCCTCGTAAATCATCGTAATCCTCAACCAGAATAAACAAATCGACGAATTGAGTAAGCAAAAGATTCAACCTAAATTAATGAATTGTTTGCCAGGTTGGTTTGTAGGTCTGTTGGTAAGTTAATAATTTTGTCAAAAAGTTGGTTATTTGTTTGATAAGTTACGTGCTAAATATGACATTTGATCGGCTAGTTAAACTGGTTCAGTGGCCATGTGATTAATTAAATAGTTTATTTGTTGGTTAGTTGATTCATAAGTTGGTTGCTTTCAGTGATGACTGGTCAGTTGGTTGGTTATCAAGTTGATGAGTGTGTTGGATGATGGTTTGGTTGGCAGGTAGGTTAGTAAATACATGATAAAGTTAATTAATTAATTGATTGATTGGTTATTTAATTTCTAAATATGACATTTGGTGGGCTGGGTGGTGGGTTTAGTGACTTGATTGATGAGTTAGTTAATTAAAAAGTTGTTTGGTTTGTTAATTGATTAGTATTTTGTTTCCTTGAAATATTGAGTGGTTAGTTGGTTGGATAGTCAGTCTGTTTCTTGGTTGGTTGACTGCTTTGGCATTCAGTTGAGTGGTTGGTTTGAGAGGTGATTGAAAGTTAGTTTTCTTGTTATTTCCAGATTGACTTGATTGTGTTCCCCTTTGGTCACCTGATTGGTTGATTGTTAATTTGATTGTCTGTTGGGTTCATTTTCTGTTTGGGTTGTTGATATATTAGATAGATATTTGTTATTTACAGAACAATGCATTGGTTAACTTATCAGATGATTTTTCAGTATGTTGCTTACTGTTTGGTTGGGGGGACACTTGGTTGGTGTTACCTGCTATCTTGTCGTAATCTGGTGTTTGGGAGTCTGAGCTGCTGCTCTCTTCCATCTCCTGCCTCCTCTGCCTCACTGCTCCATCCAGATCACTGAAATCACCTGAGAAGTTCTGTAAAACCCAAAGATGGCGTGTTAACTAGAAGCAGCAAGAGGTAAAGCATGTGTTGTTATTGGTGTGTATTGTATTTTTTGTTGATGAGAGGAAGGGAAAGCCTGTGTAATAATGGTCTGATACAGTTTCATCTGCCAAGTTAACAAGTTTTTCTGCAAAGTTAAAACATGTTACTGGGGTCTTCAGATATTCTGAAGGATAATTTTATTCCCTCAGCACCACCTCACATGGCTCTTAGACTGATCCATACCTATTTTGGTGCCATGCTACGAGACGATCAAATCGTATTCACAGATTTTTCCCACTATGTTTGAGCCAGTGCCTTATACCAGGGTCAGACTACATGATTTATGCATGAATCAGGCCTGACCCAATGGTTGAAGAGGACCCATCAGGATCCATCTGCCATGAGAACAGGTTTAATGTCATGTAGTATGTCTTAATATTCGATAACAGATCAGTCTGAGAAAAAAGTGATAGTCTGACATTTCACTAATTCTAGTTTAAAGGGATTTGTCATCATTTTTTTGTCTTGCCTCAATCTTAAGTCAATTAAACCAAGTAGACTCCATTCTTTTACCTGCACGTGTAGTAACAAGGAAACACAGGCAGAGCTCGCCCACAGCTAATAAACTTAGCTCAAACACTGGGAGTCAGTGGGTAGCATTAGCCTGCTTCTGCCTACAGTCATCAGGTAAACTCTTCAGCAAATCTGAATGATCATGTGTGCTTGTTGTAACTCTTTTTTACAGTGTTATATTATGGTATGTACTTTAGGACTAAGATTATCACTTTATGTAATTTTTAAAAGAAATACATGCAATACTAGGGGTGTCCTGATACAACTTCTTCACCTCCGATACAATATCAAAATTGCAGCTTTGAGTATTGATTCTGATATCGATCCAATATCAATAATTAAATCAATAAATTTAACCCTCAGCACAAGAATATACTCCAATTAAATCAGATAGATAAAAAATAAATTAGAAGCCCCGTAAAAGTAACCTAGGTCCAAGAAAACAAAAAAAAATATTTTAAAATTGCAAAATAACCACTGTGTTTAACTTAAACATAAGTATATTCTACAACTAAATTAAATAAATTACAAATAAATTAGAATGGACTACTTGTATTGGAGTACTTATATAACAGATTTTAGATACAGGCAGATATAATCCAATGGTTTTTTTAATGATATTGGGCTGATTTCGGATATCAATATTGGATCGGGACACCCCTATCCAATACTAACCATTTCACTGCTTCAGCTTCTCTTTGTGAATGCTCAGTTCCCAAAACATACAATTCTTCATCAGTGTATTCTGGTTCAAGTCGGAAAGGTTGTGATTCGATAAAACTATGAGTCATAACAAGCACACATGACTGTTTGGGGCTGTTGAAGGGTTAGTCTGATGACTGCAGGCAGAGGCAGGCTAATGCTACCCAATGGCTCCCAGTGTTTGAGCTAAGCTAATTAGCAGTGAACTCTGCCAGTCTCTTCCTTGTTACTGCATGCACAGTTAAAAGGCTGGTGTCTACCTGCTTGTCATGGACTCAGGAGTGAGCCAAGACATGAACAGATAAAAAAATGTTGGTGTATCCCTTTAAGCTGCTGCACAGGTGAGACACGGCTCTTCTCAGCTACAGCCATAGTCTTAAATAACAGTGTTGGGGGCTGTGTTTAATCTAAATGACTTAAAATATGCCAGAAGAAGAGGTAAGTTTCCTCTGTGTCTCTGCCAAATGTGAGTGTTTGCACATTTAGCACAGCTTAAACATGCTGCGGCCTGGTTGTGGCAGGGGCAGTATGAGTGCAGGGCAGCTGAGTAGAGTCTGTTTTTTCTGACCTACCAGAGGAAAGCGAGGTGACAGGGGTGACCTTTGAGCTCTGAAGCTTCTCTCAGCTGGAGAGGGGATGGGGCTGCTGCATGGACTCTTCTCCTGCTCAAATACATTAAACAAAAAATCAGATTTTTGACATGTTTTAAGTCCAAAATAATCCAGTTTTCTTGTTTAATAAATTGTATCACCTACAACAAGACGTAAAGCCAAATGTCTAAATTATTTTAGAAAAAAATGATGGTGAGAATTCACCATGCAGAAAACTGCAGACATTAAATTTTAAGGATTTAATGAGCTGAGTTGTGGGTCAGTTTTCTTTCTTTTTCTGTTGGCTTTATCACACTGTTGTTGTTATCTGTTATCACACTTGATGTTGGTTAATCATTATATGATTGGAACAATGGCTTGTAACCGGAAAAATTAGATGATTTGTGGGTTAGTTGGTTATTTGGATAAATGGTTGGTTGCATGGCTAGTTTGATTCTTAAGGTGGTTGGTCAGTTGGTTGATTGATAAGTTAGTTGTGGATATAGGGTTGATTAAGTTGTTCTATCTTTGGTTTTGTTGTTAGGTAAGTTAGTTGAAAAATGGTGAAGTTAATTGTTTGCTAGGTTGGTCTGTAGGTCTGTTGGTGAGGTAATAATTTTGTCAACAAGATGTAAAGACAAATGTCTAAATTATTAAAAAATAATGTGGTGAGAATTTGCCATGCAGAAAACTGCAGACATATAATTTTAAGGAAATACTCCCCTCAAGAGCTGTGTTATAGGTCAGTTTTCTTTCTTTTGCTGTTGGCTTTTCACGTTGTTTTGTTTGGTGGTACCTCTAATTTCTCAGGCTTGAATCATATTTATTAATTTAAGGACTCATTGTGGCTGTTCTGTATTGATATTGATCTGCTGTTTTTCTGCTTTGTCTTTCAATGTAATTTTTTGTTTTTAAGATGTTTAAAATAATCTGATTAAAAAATAAAAGAAAAAAAGTTCCACCTCCAACTCCATAAACATTAGTGTTCCACTGGTAGACCATATTATTTTGACCATCTTGCATCTGACAACATCCAGTAGAGGTAAACCTTTTTCATGTTTACATGCCCATAAAAAGTTAATTCAACTTTTTATGTATAATATATGTCAGTGGATCGTGGTTGTTTGAGCAATGGTCACTGAAATAACTTTAGACTAACAAAATTAATGATAAATAAAATCTTTATCAAAAAATTAACAAATGAAAATCAGACTCTGGTTTTGAATTGTGGTTAAACAGAATAATTTGAACAGTGATGTCCTCCATTAAGTCCATGTACTGTTAACTTTTCCTCAACTAAAACAAAACTGCCCTTTAAGAAAGTTAAAAACATATAAAAACTGTGTAACTGAATTGCATTTTAATTAAACAACTAGATTTCACACAAATAATATTGATGAGCATTATTTTTTTTTGTATTTTTTCTGAATATTCAAACATGTAAAATTAATCAAAAAGAAACAAAAAACTGACATATTCTGAATAGTTAATGTAATAAATCTTTATTTGAGTTCAGACTGGAGTTCAGTGATTTGCGTTTGATATAATGACACATTTTATGACTTGATACAGCAATAAATAGATGTGCTGTTGGTTTACTACCTAAGAAAAAGTAACTTAACTAAAGCTGTAACTGCCTGCTGAAGGCCCGTCTTACCTCTAGATGGAGACAAACCGACATCAGAAACTTGTAAGTGTTGTCTCTGGACAGGAAAGACACGAACATGTACTGCAACAAAAACAAAAACAGCATAATCAGAAGGTTTTAAACTTCCCTATGATGAATATTTCAGTGCTGAATAACTCAGGATGTGCAAATAATTTCCACAGAGTTTTTGTTTTTGAGTTATACACTTTGTATAACAGCACATAACTCAAAATGTCCTTCATCTGACTGGTTAATATAGTTGTCAATAGGTCGGGTAGGTTGATTGTTTATTGGAAAACTGGGCCATGGGATAATAGGCCATTTAAAAAAAAAGAACATACTATATGCAGATTTCATTCTCACCCTGTCGTTTGTGGTGGCGATCACCAGAGCATTTGGTACCAGGATGGCAGTTCGTGTCTTCTTTATTTGGGTGACGGACATCACGGGGATGGCGATCTGAGATGGACAAAAACAGCAGTGAACATTTTAGGGCTGCAGGGAATATTTCACTGTCTAATTACCTCGCCAAGGAGGTTAGGATTTTGCCTGCATTTGCTCGATTGTTTGCAAGATGAGCAAATTACTTTGATTTAACTTATCACAGGCTACAACTTCAAAGACTTTAGGGAAAAAAAGCTTTATTTTATGTTTATTCAGACTATTTTAAGTCATAAAAGCATTTTTTCTAACTGGAACCAGAGAGGGTTAAAATCAAATAACCCTCACAAACAAAGAAGAAAAGCCAACAGTGCCCGGGAAACAGACAATTGCCCAAGTCCCTCCAATCTGAGTCCCAAGCAAGTCTCGAGTCATTTGATCCGAGCAAGTCCAAAGTTTTTTTTTTATTGGCAAGTCGAGTCAAGACGAGTCCCAGGTTATGACGGGTCGAGTCCCTCACCGTTGTTCCCCAGTCCACCCAAAAAGCACTCCGATTTTTATCTTAAAGAGAGAAACCTTATCTTCCCAAGGTCATTGTCAAAAAACAGCATCAGACTAGTCTGTCTGGATTAAAGCAACATAAAGCTGTTCATTTATCCATTAAGACATCACATGTCTGATCATTTAGATCTAGGTAGATGGGAAAGGCTACATTAAAGAAATGGCATGTTTGATATAAAAATATGTTTATTTAGAACATTTTGCAACATTTATTTGCAACAATCAGAGGCTCAACTTGCAATTCTGACTTTTTTTAGAGGTAGCAACCTTAACAAAGGCAAACAAAGTAACAGTAAGACTAAGTTCTTCCATAAACAGTCTACAGCATAAACTCATATTTACGAACATTTAACCTACAACATTGAATTTAATGTGGAAATGAAACATTCAGCAAAGTAAACATTAATTATCAGACTGAGTCTTATTCTTATCAGTAATTATATAACACACATGAAATATTAATATATGTAAGGAAAACAGATTTCTGTTTCTATCTTTTGTTGCAAAAGCGCCACCATCTTGCAGTACTATTAGCTGTGATGTCACCCGGTTGGTTGGCTTTGCTTCATGGAGCTGCGCAGACAATTGTCCAAGTCCCTCCAATCGCAGTCCCAAGCTAGTCTCGAGTTATTTGATCCGAGTCTCAAGCAAGTTCCAAGTTTTTTCTGTTGTGGGCAAGTCGAGTTGAGTCAAGTCACAGGCTTGGTAAAGTCAAGTCAAGTCGAGTCACAGGTGTTGTAAAGTCGAGTTGAGCCGAGTCACAGGTTATGATGGGTCGAGTCCCTCACCATTGTTCCCCAGTCCACCCAAAAACGCACTCCGATTTTTATCTTGAAGAGAGAAACCTTACCTTCCCACACATTCAACACACAGGTACACTCTCTTTACTAATGTTAGCTTTGCTAGCTTCATATTGATCACAGGTCGGGCTAACGTTCCTGCCATATTGACCTATGGCAGGAACATTAGCTACCTTGCTAATGTTTGCAGGTTTCACTTATTTGGCCTCATGTGTCCTCAAATGGCGAATAAAGTTCAATGTTGTGCCCTCTTTTTTCGCTTGTTGAAGCGTTGCAGGTCGTGCACTTGGCATGTCTTCGTTTTCCATCTGATTGAAATTTTTTATATGCAAAGAAAATAACTTTGGGCACAGAAGACATAGCAGTTGCCAGTTTTAAACCCACATCCTGCGCACCCTGCCCACTGATCATCACTGTAGCAGAAGCGGGTGTGTGGTAGGAAGTATGTGTGTAGTACTGTGTTGTTTGCGGGACCATAATAAGTGACGGACAAGTGTACTGTGAATGGAGCATCAATAAAGTGAAGCTAAAAGGAAAGAGCGGTGTATTTCTCCTGTCTGGCTCTTCATATAAAGCCTGAGTGTGTGCAATTTTTTGACTCATGTTGTCTCAAGTCAGGTCGAGTCTGGAGACATTTTCTCCCAAGTCCAAGTCGAGTTGCAAGTCGTCTCACTAGCGTCTCAAGTCACCTCGAGTCCGAGTCCCTATGACTCAAGTCCAGTTGTCTGCGAGAAAGAGAAAAATATCAAGAAACACGAGGAGAACCAAACACCTAAATGAAGGCAAAAGCCACCATACGCAGGCGTAGCCCCAAAGTCTCCAGGCCCACAACCAAAGGCCCCAAACCAGACCTAACGCCAGAGCGAGGTTTCTAATCACTTGTTTCACCGACTGAGACACAAATGAGGAAATAAACCTCAAATAATCAGGAAGTATCACCCTGTCACATTTTCAGTCTGTCACACTAAAGTCAGAAGTCTGAGTGCTCTGAGTGTCTTCAACCCCCGAGGAGAAATCTTTGAATTCTTCTTCGAAGCGTGAAGTCAAAAACCAGAAACATTTAGACAGACACACACCGGTGCAGTGAGATTTCTGAGCGTCCCCGTTGTTGTTACCTTTGTGTCTTTTCCAAACACTTTGGAGTGGAAGCAGATCCAGTGGTCAGAGACAAACATGCGGCCCTGGTAGAGGATATCTTTGTGCAGGGCACACGTGTAACCTGACAGAAAAAAAACAGCATCAGGTTACTGAGGAGGGAATCTGAACATTACTGATGGTCCAGTGGAAAAAGGAGCAGAAACGTGACATTTTTGAATATTTTATGACTCTAACATGGAAAAACATCTTTAAAAAATGACTTTAGTTGGTATATTTTGATCCATGCTGGTGATATTTAACCCTTTAAAGGCCCAAAACCATAGATTATAGCCAGAAAATTCTAATTTTTTGGAACTGAAATATTTATTTCACTTTCTGCTAAAATCCTAAAGTATCAAAATGTCCATAAAATTTAACTTATAGATTTTTTGTATCTCATTTGATACTTTAGGTGTTCTTGGCAACTGATAATCCGTTTGAGGACATTTTATCATTTATCTGATTTTATTCAGATGGTTTTTTTGTAATTTGTTGATCATAGTGATTAGATGGAGGTATTATGAAAGTATGTATCAAATATAATATTGATTGGCTTTATAGGATTGAATCCACTGCAATAAGAATAAAAGTCCAGCTGCACTATATGTTATTTTTTAACCCTTTCATGCATGAACTATGTGGAGCTCAGTCAAGATTTGTCTTTAGTATTCTTATTCATTTATTCAACCTGAGGCAAGAACAATTTTTTTTTTGTGGAAAAAAAATTCATGGGCTCACAAAAGCATCCACTCAGCTGGACACCATGCACTTGGCTCTTGAACCAAAGACATGTGTATTGAACAAACCAATATAAATAAATAAATTATATATTGTGCGATAACGATGAAATTTAAAAAGAAAAACATTTTAATGTTGCTGATCTGATGCAGTTGAAGTATAACCAGCGATCCCTGGTATCCAATTTAGTGTACACATTTTTTTTTACAAATATCTCTCAATAGAAAGCTTATTTATAACTTATGTTGTGGTGTAGATATCATTATAAGTTTGTTATTGTCCATCAATTTGTTTGTTTAATATGAAGTGCATTGAAGCAGAACTAATGTGCACTAATGAGTTCACTCACGGCATCTAAATATAAAACACCTCAGAAGATAGTGCTAAATGATAGACAGAAGTTCCATCCACACAAAGACAAACCGAGGTCTAAACGCATACATTTTTTGCCAAATCTGCGTATCATCCGTACTAAGACGGCGTTTTGGGGGTCTGTAAATGATCATTTTTTAAACCAGGTTCCAGAGTGGAAAGATTCCTAAATGCAGTATACGCAGCTCCGTGATTACAGGCTCTCTGCAACTTTTCAGTTACGCTTACATCATAGTTTCATATCTTCATTGACACACATGCGCCACATGCGGCAACGACAACAACAATGGCGGCGTACATGAAGCATATGTGCTGATGAAGCTAGTGACTCTACTATCCCTGTTGCAGCAAAATCTCCTTCTTCTCAATCACCACCGAGTTGAAGAAACGATTATCAAGGACACATAACGGCCCTTTATGATCACTTTATCACAATCTCTTTTTACAACTTTTGCCGCAAGTGCGCATATCGTTACAGCGCCCCTAGAGGTCTGGCATGTGTTTTACAGCGTTTTCATGCGTATCAGTGCATTCATGTAGACAATCGTTTTTGAAACTGTTAAGTGTTTTGTCTCTGTGTTGATGGGGCCTAAGAGCTACTGGTTCATGTTATACGCACATACTGTAGGTTTCAAGAAAATACGAAGAAAATAGACTATCCAAAATTCAGCCCCTTTAATTACAAGCAGCCTATGAGGTATGTGTTTGTATTTACGTTTCAAGCATTGTATAGACTGCTAGCATGATTGAACTGTTATGGAATACGCGCCAAAATTACTGTGTAATCGAGAATGTTGATGTCATATTATAAATGTTGTCTATGCTGTTCTTTGTGCATGTATTAAGCAGGCTTTAGTGTGAAACTAAACTTGGTCTATTTTCATGTTGTTTGTGATGTTACTTACACACATAAAGTTGTGTGTGTGTAGCTTGGAAGTTGCATTGTGAGGACTCGTGCAATTTATTGTTTATTTTCCTTTCTTTACTCAGTTTTCACGGGTAGGCATGAGAATAAAGCACCCAGTATGTTAATTAAGATCTCACGACTCTTGCTGTTATTGGAGGGAGCTACAGTTAATGACTGCATGAAAACATAGCCATTGTTATGACCTCTGCCCAGGAGACACGCCTTAATCAGACAGCGTGACTTCAACTATTGTTTCATCAGGAGTTTAAGCCTGTTGGCTCAGGATGGCGAGTCCAGTGCAGAACAGAGATGGTAGAATTGATGCAGAGTTGTCGACAGTATGCCGCTGAGCATCACTGAACTAATGGCTCTTTTCCATTAGCCCTACTCTACTCGACTCTACCCGGCTCTACTCGACTCGACTCTACTCGCCTTGTGCTGCTTTTCCATTAGCCCCAGTCGCCTGCCCAACAGGGTGCAGTGTTGCTGTAACTGCAGTGACATCATTTTGAGCACGACACAACAATCTGTGGCTTTTTGTCAGAAACCGAGTAAAAAAGTAAAGCAGAAGAAGGCTGCAGGTGGCAAGAAGAAATACCCCTTGAGAAGCACAGGAGAGTTTTGGAAGCTATACAACAGAATGAAGCCGAGGACGAGAGCAATCGAGCTGCAAAGAAAAGACGTATGAGGGTAAGCTAACGGTAGCTACTGCTAGCATGCTAGGTCGTTGCGCTCATG
This sequence comes from Scarus forsteni, assembly GCA_036419115.1. NCBI lineage: Eukaryota > Metazoa > Chordata > Actinopteri > Labriformes > Labridae > Scarus > Scarus forsteni. The sequence continues at coordinate 11,710,772 of JAZDUH010000066.1, read as the reverse complement.
ACTCATCGATGATGACATTGTCTGACCAATCAGTAGCCGGCAGTCGGTGACGTCATCTTTTAGTATCGACTCAGCTCGCTTGGAACCAGAGTGTAGTAGGTACTAAAACTAGCTTGTTTTAGGAGGTACCAGGCTAGTGGAAACACGCTGCAAATCGAGTAGGGCCAAGGCGTGCTAGTGGAAAAGGGCCATTAGAGTAACCTGATCAACCAGTCAGGGGGCAGGAGCCTTAAAGTGCTATGAGCTCTAACAGGGCATCTCAGACAGAGAGAGAATACAGGGGGATCAGGAAACTCTTTATATAAAAACTATATTTTTATATTAGAGGTTGTAAATATACTCTGGCAGTCATTAAAGTTGAATATGTGACTCTTACTCGAGGCAAAATCTGGGCTCTATGAATCCTTGTCCAGCGTTATATAAGAGAGCTCAAAGTATCGAGTGTCTGACTCTGATCTAATCCCTCATTCAGTATTTACAGGGGAGCAGAGAGATGTGATCATTAAAGACTCACTCTGCCTCAGCTGCTCCTCTTTGCTGATCTCCTTGAATATTTTATGGTACTGACCGTTGCTCTTCGAAAGCTGAAACACAAAACACAGACACACATCACTGTGATAAAGCAGAACATGCATGAAGGCTATAAAAATATAAATAGATGATAAATAAAAATATTGGATGGTTGAAAAGAACAACCCTGTAATAGGAGACTCCATCTGATGTCAGTCAAAAGGAGCAGAGGCGTGCATCATAGTTTCCACTCTGTAACATTTATAGCTGTAATAAAGTCGGTATCAGACTGATATTAATAAAAGCTGACCTGGCTGTACTGAGATTTCTTCCTCTCGATCTTTGAGTCGGAGTCGGTCTGCACCTGAGTGAGCAGGGAGTGATCGAAGGTCTTTGACCTGCAGAAGATAAGAATGATATTTTATATCAGAGCACAAGGACAGGGTATGATATGAAACTCTGCCATCTACATGACACTACACAGTGTAAGTTAATGGCTTGATTGTATAATCAACACGTCGTCACTGCAGGGCACAAACTTTACTCTGGTTCTTCAGATTTTCAACAGTGCTGATGGTTACTATCTGTGTTAGTGTGTGGGTTTGATTAACTTTTAATCACATTTATAATAATCAAGTTAAAACTGTGCTCATTAAGCAGTGCAGTATTTTTTTTCCTGAGAAGTAGTAGTATTATGAGTAGTGTGTATCGACCTCAGTAGTTAAATTATGGAGCAGTTTAACAGATGAATTAAAGGAAATAAAATGAGAGAGACTATTCAAAACACACACAAAAAAATCAAATAATATAAGGAGGAAAAGCAGCAGTTTAATTCAGGACAGTAATGACAGTCTATGAAAATATAGAAATATCGTCTTGGCTATGTAATGTCTTTTCCTGTGTTTGAGTAGGGGTGTATTATATGTATAGAATTAAAGTATAATATATCAGTGAAATTTCATTTTTGTAATTGCGTGTAAGTAGCTTTTAACCCTTGAACTCCCAACCCAACTGTTTCGGTTGCCAGGTCACTTAAATTAACAACTTATTTTTCTTATTTTGAACATTCTGAGCATAAATGGGATCTCAAAATCAAAATCAATACTTCAATTTTTACTCTGGGCCATATCTTGCTTTTTTCAGTATTTTTTTTTAAGTTAGCTTATTTTTATTTTATTTGTATTCATGTTTGTCTCTTTTTGCTAAATTATTTCCTTTCCTGCTGTACCATATTAATGATCTTATTTTGCTAACTTTATTTCTCGGACCAAATAGTGTCATACTTAGATACTAAGATAATTTAACTAGCTAATGTACATTTCTATAACATATGAAAACATTCCCTACACCTGCTTCCTCTACTCACTGTCAGTGTTTCCTGTTCTACTCTCTGTAATCAAATTAAATGTAAAGTTATTGGATGTAAAAAGTATGTGAACAAAATACACATGATTCTGGGCAAATAGTCTCCGCATTGATTTACGTTCTGAGCCAGCCTTTACACGGAGCCATAATCAAAGTAGGTTATTTACTAGCCCATATCTCAGTTATTGATCACATTAGCTGCTTCTGCTGATGTATCATGAGTGTCACCCTGCAGTGTCGCTCTGACGACAAACAGACCGAATGTTTACTGTTGACATGCTGTAGCAGTGACGACGTGCTATCATGCTAAGCTACGTGCTAAGCTAACTCTGTTTGACATCAGACACACTGCACTGTGTTTTCTTTTCGTCCCTTCTTGTAGTGACCACACACTTGGGACACTCTCTGCCATTTCTTCTGTGGACTCTCTCCTTTCTGTCCTTCTCTTTTCTCTTCCTTCATGATTTTAAAAGCCGCGCAGCCGCGGAGGTAGCAGGCGCGTTGTGCCACAGAAAAGACCGTCCATGTCAAACACTGTGCACTGTATAGTAGTCCAGATATATATTTTATATGTATAATTATATATTAAACGAGACTTTGAGGCACACAATTTGCCTCGAAGATATTTTGTAATCGAATAATCAGGATTATTCGAGGTATCGTTTCAGCCCTAGTTTGAATGCTGCTGCAACTGAGCTAAACACGCTAGTGCAATATTTACACAAACATATTTTCTTATTTATTCAAGTCTTCCCTTATTTTTACTCTGGCTTTATTTATCTATTTCTCTTTTGCCTTGTTTTTTGGAACCTTAAGCACTTCATCATTTAATAGACGTTACAGTTCTGATTTTATGGATTTTAATTGGGGTTAGTGTGTGTAAAATTTGTCTCTGTTATTCTGCTCTGTGTTCTGATCTGTTTTGTGTTATGATGGATGTCTCCACCTTTTTACTCAAAAGTACAAATAAATTACCTGAAACTACAGAGCTTGAGCACAAGGGTGCAGGTTTGATTTTGACGTTAGTGGGGACATAAAGGTGCTCCAAGGCAGTACCCCTGAAGTTGAGGTATTTTACGTTTATGACTGTTATTTCACATCATGTGGAGGTGATCAAACAAACAAGCAAACTGCTCCCTAATCTATCTGTCCCCTTACAAAAATATATTAATGTGTGACACATGAAAAGTGGGACAATGTGGGATGCAACGATCATAAATATTGATGGTATGGTTACAGTCTAAGAAGAAAACAGCTTCACATTTATTACCAATATGTAGGGGTGGGAAAAAAAAGGATTCACATAAGTATTGGGATTTTTGGTTTGACAATTTTAAAATCGATTTTTTTGTTCAAAAATTATTTTTTTCCAAATTTAAATGCTTCATTTTAGTCTGTGTTAATTAACCACTTTTAAATGCAATCCAGGCTTTTGAAGAGAGTATAAACAGCTGGTTAAAATTAGAGCCCGACGGATTTATCGGCCGATTATAGCCCTTTTGAAAGTATTCAACATCGGCCAGAGTTTTGCCAATGTTACGCTGATATATTCTTCATTTCTCATAAAACAGAAAACGCTGTTCGGTGTCCAAGCCGCACAGAATGATGACGTGGAAGATGACTGTGACGCGTTGGTGGCGGCTCTTCTTAGCTCTCTGCTAATGCTGTGTGTGTGGATGACTCGCCTACACTCACACGGAGTTGCTCTTTTAAGCCTGAAAGTCCGACATGACGAGCCACTTCAGCAGTGCTGCATGCACAAAGTTCCGCTGCTGCTGGACACAGAGAGATCACCAGTCTCTCTGCTCATTCGGCTACCAAAGCAGCTTCACAAGCAGACCAGGCACCGCCGAACAGTTCTCTGACTGACGCCTCCTCTGTCGTTGTCAATACTGACGAATTGGACCTTCTGGTGGCAGGGGATCAGTTTAGCCGTGACTGTTTTATTGTGTTTATGATGGAAATGTGGCTTAATCCGCTTGTTCCCGACATGGCAGCTAAGCTAACTAGCCAGCGAGCTATCTGTGCTAGCGTTAGCTAGCTTATGTCACAGACGCCATAGACGTCATCAGCAGACTCATCTAAAGGAAGACTTCATTGTGGCTGGGGACTTTAATCAGGCTGTTTAAATAAGTGTGAAATATGTGCGGTGTCCCACAAAATATTTTGATTTCCTCACACACATTACCTCATGTTGATGATAAAAAAGTGGTTCTACCTGAACTAAAACCTGCTTCTGATACACTAATGAGGACTGAAAGGCAGATGTGACAAATAGTTCATGAACAATCTATATATATTTACATTTTTAAAAAGGTAATTTGTTTTATTTTGCAGGAGTTTGACTCAGTTTAACACACTCTTTTATATTGTACCTGAAAGCTGCAGAGAAGGAAAATAAAAGATGCCTATGAAAAGAATGTTACCCTTCATGTAATTTTCATGTAATTTTCATCATATATGTATATATGTATGTATGTATGCATATATATATATATATATATATATATATATATATATATATATATATATTAAATATATATATATATATATATATATATATATCTTCATGTAATTTTCATGTAATTTTCATCATATATATGTATATATATGTATGTATATATATATATATAGATATATATAGATATATATATATATATATATATATATATATATATATATATATAGGCTTAATCGGCCGATTAATTGGTAATCGGCATTTTTCTCTGACAAATATCGGTATCGGCATCGGCCTCAAAAAATCCATATCGGTCGGGCACTAGTTAAAATATATCGCTGAATAAATCCTAAAAACAGACTCACATGTGGTGTGTATTTTTCCTGATATAGTCTGTAGGCATCATCATTGTTCATCTTTTTTGCTGGTGTTAAAACAGCTAACTAAAGGGGTGCTGGTTTGGCAGAGTGGTTAGCAACCAGGCATCCCATGTACTTGCTTCTGCCGGTCCAGGTTCGAATCCCGCCTGTGACCAGTTTGCAGAGTGTCTTCCCCTGCTCTCTCACCCTCTTTCACAAGCCTATCCACTGTCTCTCTCCTATCAATAAAGGCACAAAATGCCCAAAAAATACATTTAAAAAAAAAAAAAAAACAGCTAACTAAAGATTGCAAAAATTGGCAATACCGTAGAATCGCAATTTAACTCGAATCGGCACCTAAGAAATCCTAAAAAATCAAATTGGGAGAAAAGTGAATCCAATAAGTATAATTTATTTCCTAGCAAAATGAATGTGTAAAATCATATCTGTAATCTGAGATATTTTGAATTTTTCCCCACATTTTTTATTGTTGGTCTTAAATAGTTGCTACCTTTCAACACAGATAACACATGGATGATAAATAGAAAAAGCAAAAGTTAGTGGCCTAATATTAATAGAGATCTGACACTAGCCAATTCTACACCTCTGCTTTTTCATATCAATGGTTGTTTAAGGTTTATGTTTGAACTCTTCCCCCAGTCAACCCTTAGAGCTGAAGAAGCCTTTTAGGGAGGAGGCGACATGTCTCTAAGACTCTGATCAGCCACCTGGGCACTTCGATCTGAGTTGGATAACCAAGACATTAATGACTGACATTGTAAAAGTGAGATTGCATCACCAGGTTCATACACATGCTTAGTCATGGTGTACACACGTGGAAAAGTTAATGGCATCTATTACTCAAACCACAGGGCTGTAATATCTACACCTATGTAGGGCTTCACCTCCACTGTGACTGTAACAGAGACAGACTGAGTTGACCCGCGTTCGCTGTGAGTGAGTCTGTGCATTTGTGTGTATGGGGAGCACACGCCATGTCACATCGCACCATGATCTGACCCAGAGTTTGAATTAATGTGAATCTCCTAAGGTTTAATAATGGTCGAAGTTTCTGTTTTTAAATTTAAAAAGCACTATAATTATATTTTAAAGACCATTTTATCCACTATATAATGCAAACCTGACTCTCTTGTCACTTTCCAGGTGTAATTAATTTAAGGCTCTGCCTTTTCTTGTCTTGGTTGTCTTTTAAGCAAGGATGTGATTTAAGTTGAATTTAAAAAATTGAAAAATGTAGCTGTTCATCATGAGACGAGGATCCACATTCACGAATTCTGCTGCTTAACAAAAGTTTTTTTTCTTGCCATGATGAAGGAATTCATGCTGGGTGTAGGATGTATGTAATGGTATGAAGCCTGTGCTCAGGTCTTGGTTTGACAACATCTGACTTTAAACTGTTTTTAGTTTTTCCAGTTTAAGTTAAGAAATTAGCACAACTGTACACCATAAAACTTAATGAGTTATCTCAACTATCCTTATTAAGTTCATAACACAACAAAAAAAAATACATTGTTTTGTTTACTGAAAAATGTATTTGATGTCAAAGGTGTGTGTTGGTCTATGTAGTTCTGCAAACACACATGTAATTGAAGAATTTATAGCTATTATATGATAAACCACATAAAGTAAAAGTAACATTAGAACTGATGAGTTTATCTTTGCTCCTCAGAAAAACTGTTTTCCTGAGCACAGCTGAAGCTCTTCATCAAAAAGATTAAAATCCAAACAAATCAAGCACCAGAATCTTGTCTCACACATACAGTACAGGCCAAAAGTTTGGACACACTTTCTTATTCAATGTGTTTTCTTTATTTTCATCACTATTTACATTGTAGATTCTCACTGAAGGTTTCAGAACTATGAATGAACACATGTAGAATTATGGACTTCACAAAAAAGTGTGAAATAAATGAAAACATGTCTTATATTCTAGTTTCTTCAAAGTATCCTCCCTTTGCTCTGATTACTGCTTTGCAGACTCTTGTCATTCTTTTTATGATCTTCAAGACGTAGTCACCTGAAATGGTTTTCTCTTCTCAGGTGAGCCTTTCCAGGGTTACTTAATGGAGTTTCTTGCCTTTTTAATGGGGTTGGGACCATCATTTGTGTTGTTCAGAAGTCAGGCTGATGCACAGCCCTATTAGACAACTGTTAGAATTAATATTATGGCAAGGACCAATCAGCTAAGTTAAGAGAAACAAGTGGCCATCATTACTTCAGTGAGAATCTACAATGTAATTAGTGATGAAAATAAAGAAGGTGTGTCCAGACTTTGTCCTGTACTGTACATTTTTATGTCCTACAGAATCCTATCTAAAGTTTATCTGTCTATCTTGTACAGAGCAGTACCTCACTAATATTGGTTTCGGCCTGCCTGCGAGGTCCTGCTGCTCCTGGTCGACATTCTGCAGAGTTTCAGAAGCCATCCTCTCATATTTGTGTCGCTCCTCCAGGTTTTCTACATCTGAACTACAGACAGAAAGAAATGAAACAGTCACTGACAACATTCAGACTTTATACAACAACAGTGAAAAAAATCTTCTCGATCAAATTTATTATCACAATAACAAACTATTTTAAGAAAAACCAAGGTTTGAAAATGGAAGTGTAACCACAAGACCTTGAACATGAAAATGAAAGATGTCTGATTTCATATGACCTTAAACATATCTTTGACCTCCCTGCCCTCAGATAAGGACTCAAAGTGTTTCTGATAAGCTTGCCAGTCTCTTTATTGTTGTATTGTCCAGCTGTCAATTCAAAAAGATCATAGTGAGGAGCAATTTTGTGTTGTCTTCTTGTGTAGGACAAAATATTCGATGACCAGACATCGAGGTGGAGTAGAGGGATGAACAAACACACATGTTGTGTACAGTTTAACCCTTTTTTAAGCCCTCTGCTCGAAAATTACTTACTCATAAAGAAAAGAGTAAACCTCTGCAACCACAAGGTCTATTTGAATTATTTTGGTGTCATGATAAAGTAACACTTGAGAGATTTGTCCAGATGTGGAATTATCAGTTTATGTGTTAGTGGGACAGAGTATATGAAGATAGAAGTCAGAATAGTTTGAAGAGTTCATCCTTGCCCCCCAAAAAAAGGTTTTTATTGTGATTATCTCTTTGGATTGATGCAGTTGTAGCTTTAGAGCTCTATGAATGAATGTCAAAATATGTGAACATTACTTCTTCCATTTTTAAGTCTGATGAAGTGATGCAGAGCAAAGTTAGAGAGGTTTTACCACAGAGTGGTCAGGCCCAATCTTGGCACAGTTTGGCTCCAGTAGTCCCACTTGACATTTCTGATATATCAAACTTATTTCAGTATTTCACTTTTTCTTAGGTTTTTGTTGGAGAGCATTAAAGCATTCCCGAGATAGGGCACTTTGGGGGTGAACAGGTTAACCCATCATGATGCAGGATCTGAGGGAGCTCATGGACTTGTTTCAAAACCAAAACAAACATCCACTCACCAGGACCCTCTCTGTTTTTGGAGAGCAGTTGGCTGAGAGTCACCGATAACTGATTAAACCACATCAGCTCCTCTGTGCCGAGGACAACACTGAGCTGATGTTTGTTTCATCCATCGGTCATCTGTCCGAGCTGATCTGATGTTTACAGTGTTTTTTATAAAGGGGTGTTTCACAGCTCTGCAGGGTTTGGGCTGTGCTGGCTGAGGCCCAAATGTATTGAAGTGTCATGATGGGAGAAAGAACCTTTAACACCTGTTGTATCATAGTTGATACATACTTTTATGACACCTCATATCTAATCAATATGATCAACAAAATACTAAAAAAAACATCTGAATACAATCAGATAAGTGATGACGTGTCCTCAATTTATACATCAATTGCCAAAAACACTGAATGTATCAAATAGGATAAAAACATAGATATATTTAGTACTGGAATAATAAGCTTTTCTCCTGATTTGATTTTCTACGATTTTTTATGTGCCGATTCGATTTATATTGCGATTTAACGATATTGCCTATTTTCGCAATCTTTAGTTCGCTTTTTTAACACCAGTGAAAAAGATGAGCAATGATGATGCCGACATACTATATCAGGAAAAATACACATCACATGTGAGTCTGTTTTTAGGATTTATTCAGCAATATATTTTAACCAGCTGTTCATACTCTCTTTTCAAAAGCCTGGACTGCATTTAAAAGTGAACACAGACTAAAATTATCTCCAAATTTGGAAAAAATAGATTTTTGAACAAAAAAAAATTGATTTAAAAATCGTCAAACAAAAACCCTGATACTTATATGAATTGATTTTTTCTCCTAGCCCTAATATATATGTTAAATTTTTACGGAAATTTGGGTATTTTAGGATTTCTGTAGAAAGTGAAATAAACATTTCATCTCCAGAAATTAGAATTTGTTGGCTATAATTGGTGTTGTCAGACTTTAAGGGGTTATATTAGCCAGTGTAGCTTTGTATTCTTTGTTTCTTTGATAACTTTTCTTTTTTCTCTTTAAATTTTCCATTTTTAACAATTATTTTAAAGGCATTTTTGTGCCTTTATTGACAAGAGAGTGAGGCAGAGGATAGCACAGTAAAGGGGATCCAGAAAGAGGGGAGACACAAAACCCTGGCCACAGGCTGGATTAAAAACTGGATCGGCAGAAGCTTGTACCTGGTACGAGCCTGCTTGCCAACTACTCCGCCAAACCAGCGTCCCTTTGGTAAATATCCCAGCTGGCAATGGGCGAGAGGCAGGTCGCACCCCCCAGTGTTGGGGAAATCACTTTTAAAAAGTAGTGTTTGCTTGTTCCTCGTTACTTCTTAAAACAGTAGCTCGTTACTTTACTTAGTTACCCTCTATGAAAAGTAACTTTTCACATTACTTGTTACTTCTTTTTAAAAAGAGAGTCTACATAAAAGTTTTTTAATTTTTGTCTACATTACATTTCAATATCACAGTGCCAAGCATCTATTCAAGAAAAGAACGTCGCTAATAATAAGCAGACCTGGCAACTTTGGCTCTGGAGCATGCGCCATGTGCGTGAGTGTGTTTGGGGTCGTGCACGATAACCAGGAAACGAGGAAGTGGACAAACTGTCTACTGCAGTTGTGTTTTGCTTTACGTTAGGAGCTGGAAGATAATCAGGGGGATTCACACAGACAGAAAGGCCCCAAGAAGAAACTTTATATTTAGAAACAAGCCCAAAAAGCGACCCTCGTGACTCACGAGATTTGCGGCCCTTAGAAGCTTATAACGAGCAGACTTGGCAACGCTACTTGTGTCTATGCGAGCAGCTAAGAGGGCAGCTTCAGTGTCAGATCTGTCTGTGGGAAAAGTAACGTAGCGCTGCATTAAAAAAGGAACTACGTTTCGTTACCAAATTTTCAGTAATAGTGCATACTTTACTTTTTCCCCGAAGAAGTAGTTACGTTACTGTAATGCGTTACTTTGTAATGCGCCACACACAACACTGACCCTGAACTGGTCACCAGCCAATCCCAGGGCCACATAGAGAGACAGATGACCATTCACGCTCACACTCACATCCAGGGTTAATTTTTAGAGTCGCCACTTGACTTAATGAGCATGGTTTTGATTCGTCGAGGAAGGTGGAGTGCCCAGAGAGAACCACCCAATTAAAGAAATGCTATTCAATTTCTTTTGTAAGTGTGTGTAAATCAAAGATGGAGGGGGACGCCATACAAAATCTCACCCAGGGTGCCACATTGGGTTGGGCCGGCTCTGCCTATTTTGCCTATGCCAAGTACAGATGGGAATCAAAAACCTATTCCAGTTGAGAATCGTTAACAGCTCCATTAAAGAATTGATATCATGAGTCTTTTTACTAATCAGTTCCTTCCACTGACAGGGTTCAGAAGCATTAGAATTGTAATTTTTTTACAAAAGGCGCCTACTGCACAACCTTAAGTGAGCGGAAACACCAGCAGTTATCTATGCTGTGACGTGTGTTTGACATTGTTGACACTGAAAATCTACAGGTCAACATTTGCCCACATGGAAAATCTGCAGGAATCAATAAAAGAATTGTTAAAGAACTGGATCAATCAGCAGGATTGTTAACAGCACTGGCATCAATAATATCTTAAGAATTCCCATCTCTAATGCCAAGAGCCGGCCCTGAGAAGGAAAACACACTTTAAAAAGTCCTGATTCATTATGTCAGACTTCAATAGCAAAAAGACTTCTATATGTAACTGTGTGAACTCAAGTAGTCCCTCCTGCCTCTATAAGAACTTCCTCATGGTTTATGCTCATCTTAAAACACACGAGCTCACTCACTGATAGTCCTTCTCTTGTTTCGTAGATCCTCTGTTACTCCTCCGTGTCTCTTCCTGCTGGTTCCCGCTCACTTCTGTCATCACAACCATCAGCTTAATATCCGTCTGTCCGTCCGTCTGCCTGTTTGTCTGCTGCTGTGAGAACTGACCCTGCAGCCTGATCCTCTCCTGCACATTCACCTGTTTGTAGGCGTGTCCCGAGGGCCTCCTGGTCTCACATGTCACAGCCAATGAGGACGCAGAGCAATGTGGTGCGTGTTTGTGTTTGTGAGCATGAAAACCTTTGATCAGAGACTTTGTAAACTGTTTTATTTGAAGCCTCACTTCTGATAAATCATTGCTGTTCTACTCTTTTGAATCTGCAGAAAAAACCAGCTCAGATATTTTATGTAAATGAGGAAACTGGATTCTCGTGCAGCTCTTTGCGGATCAGGTTACACAGGAACAAAACTTTCTTTCTAACCTGTCGTGGCTTCACTAACAGGAAGACATCCATGCAAGAAAAACACTTTGCATGGTTGATGTTACCTCTTTATTTTAGAGGTTTAAGCACCCATAACTTTTATTTAACCCCCCCTAAAATGATCACATTGTAACAAAGCTATTCTCAGTGTTTTTCCAACTATTTATTTGGAGCGACTCCACCTCTCTGTTTATTTCACCAGAACCTGATGATCTTTGCTGCTTTGCTGTCCTGATCATCAGCTCATCTGTTCCTCCTGAGGACACATTTTTGTCTTTGCAGAATCAAACTGACTGACACTGACCTTTTATGGCTCATTTTTCATGAAGCATCAGGGCATGAATGCAGGTAAAGTCTCTCATCTTTAAAATATTCATCTGTTTCCTTCTTGATAATTTTTGTGTGTGCACCAGATGACAACCTTTAAGGCAAAAACTGAAGCCAAAACCTGCAATTCCTTTAGTGTCCACAAGGGGCTGGCTGCAGAAAACCTGTACATTATACTGTGAGGAGTACAGATGGCTTTACCGCAGGTTCAGGTTACTTTATTTGTATCCATAGATTAGTTTTACAGTCCATGGGATTCATCACCCATACATAAACGCCAAAGACAAAGGTAAAAACAAAGTTAAAGGATAAGTTCGGTTTCCACAGCTTTCACATTGTTTATAGAATGAAGTAGAACAATATACTCACCCAGAAGGCTTTCCTGATCCAAACAGTGCTTCAGGAGATATTTAGATCCAAAATCGAGCGGCAGACATCTGTATAATGGTAGCACACGGGGCATGTATAGCGCCGCTCCTAAAACTGCATTAATCGTCCAAAAACTCATTCGTTTCCCCAATATTTCATCGTGGTCCACTCGAGCTACTCCTCCAAGACAGTCTGTGTCGCTCCACCCATGTTTTTGTGACTGTGCTGACCTCTGAACTGAAAACTTTTGGCTACGGCTGCCGTGCATGCGCAGTACGGCTCATTGTTTCAGGGGTGACCGCGTGCTACTCAACGACTTTCTTCCTCCAGTTTTGTGCAAAATGGATGAATGAAGATGTTGTGGACGAGAACTTTGAATATGATGGGTGTCCTTACAGTTTCGTACTGCGCATACGTGAGCAACCGGAAAGAAACTTTTCAGTTCAGAGGTCAGCACAGTCACAAAACATGTCTGGAGTGACACAGACTGTCTTGGAGGAGTAGCGCGAGCGGACCATGATGAAATATTGGTGAAACTAATGAGTTTTTGGATGATTAATGCAGTTTTAGGAGCGGCGCTATACATGCCCCGTGTGCTTCCATTATACGGATGTCCGCTGCTCGATTTTGGATCTAAATATCTCCTGAAGCACTGTTTGGATCAGGAAAGCCTTCTGGGTGAGTATATTGTTCTACTTCATTCTATAAACAATGTGAAAGCTGTAGAAACCAAACTTATCCTTTTAAAATTAAACATTACTCATTAAAGTGCTCCATGTTTATCATCACAGTAGACATAGGCATCAACATATTAAGGCAATACGTTTCTTTAGGGGTCACACTCATGTAATTAATTTAATTATAAATACAGAGTAATGATGATTTATATATAGGGTGTCCATAAAGTCTCTTTACAATTTAAAAAATGTATTACAAAGGCAGTTTTTATTGACATTAATGTGTTGTGTTTCAGATATTCTGTTAATGGAAGGAAAGCTGTCAAATGAACCCCAATAAAATGGCTTCTCCTCAAGAGAAGGCACAATGTGTATCCTGGTTTACTGAGACAAAATCTGATGTGCAGGCTCAGCAAAACTAAAGAACTGAGTATGAAAGAGATCCACCATTGTGTCCTTCAATTCCCTCATCAATTCCTTAATGCCCTGAGCTACTGTTGTTTGTGGTGAAATTGCAAATACGTCTGCTTTATATTGTGTTTACTGAGTGACTTCATTATATTTTTATACGACGATCAGCAGCGCTAAGCTATGTTAAGCTAAAGTTTTACGAGATGTATCAGTGTAATGTCTTATTGTTTCATCTAGTATAAGCTCATTGGCTCGGGGTAGTAAGACCCATGCAGAGCAAAGACTGAAGAATGAATGCAGAGTTGTTGTTAACATGGCACTTAAAGATCATAGCAAAGGGGAAGGCTCTCATCATCACTTTGACACTCTTAGATCATCCATAGAGAGAATCATTGGTACATCCTCAAACATAAGGCTTTACTTAAAGGGACTTTGATGAGTTTCTAAGTCATTACAAAAAAATCTCACTATTAGATATATACCTGATCGAAATACACACTTTAAGATGAGTTTTATAGCATCTAAATAGGTTATCTATAATTGTTATTCCTTAGCTTCGTGGTCGGGTCGGACAGGGCTGGACTGGCCTGGATAACTTCAGGAACAAGACAATTAAAACTAGAGCAAATTTTTATTATTTGGACACGTCTTAGAGCACCGGGCTGTAAGTAGCCATATATAGCCGGCTACAAAACTACAAAGCTAAGTTTTCCAAAAATAGCTTGTTGTCACACATCAAAAACTACCACTACGTAACTAGAAAGAGATACATTACCTCGTCACTTTGCATCCTGTAAGTTGTAAAGCAATGCAGAGTCCTGATGAGGGTCTGAGCTGCATTCATTAGCTTCACAACAAATACATGCTTTGGATTGGGTCACGCCTTTACGACAGGCGCCCCGCGTGCTCATGGGTAGCAGAGTCTTTATGTAGCTGGAAATAGGTTCTCCTCATAGCACCTTTAAGAGTCAGCTTCAAGTGGATACCCAAGGTACTGCAGCGTTTCACTTTGAGCTGGCTTTGAGGTTTTTGTTTTAATTGTAGGTCAAAATGTTCAACTTTAGATAAGCATGGTTCTGTCAGTAAACATGTGGTCTTGGTCTTAAAGGTGCAGTATGTTAAAATTGGCATTTGAGCGACATCTAGTGTTCAGATTTTGGAATTAGCCCGTCTGTTACCTCACAAAGTGACAAGAGACCTTAAAGGACGGTGAACAGGGCATCATTTACAACAGTTACCAGGTGAGGGTTTTTCATTCATATTTGTAACTATTATTTTTTTTGATAATAGGTCAGTTAAGCTGCCACATGCCATCCAGGTAGATTTTAGGACTGGCAGCCAGACTTATTTAAAAATTGCGTTTTGCTCTTTTTGTCCCCAAAACCCACCCGTAGACAGCGTGGCTGATCAGCCTCCACAAAGGGAAGACCCGCGGTACATAAATACAAAACGCTTTTTCAAACTTAATAAAAAGAAAACTAAAATTTAATGGTGATGACTGTGCACTTAATTCAACAGATTTTACATACAAATAGAAACAGTATATCCTACATTTCTGTTCAGTGAAATGCTGCCAACTTCCACACACTGATTGATCCTTCCCATATTCTTTTTTGGGAATATGAACTTCTGCCTTCAGGGAGACGATACAGAGCAAGCAAACACAAAACGAATCACTATAGGCTCTCTTTTCTCCCAACATCCATATCAGATGGATGTTAGCCTGGATGGATAACAAACAATCGAACAAATTCTTTCCTGAAACTGATATATGATGCTTGTATATGAATATATATTTTTCAGCTTATTTATTGCCACCAGTCACTCACCTGTTATTATTCTACTTTTATCCATGGTTTTATTTCTCTACTTGTTACTCAATTTTGTAACTTGTTTCTACATATTTCACTTATTATCTGCTTCCACTTGTTTTTTGTCTATTATTATTATCCGGCTTTTACCCATGTTTTTGTTCTTATCGTCATAACAATTTTTTTTTAAATTTGTTTCTTGCCGCTGACCTCTTGCTTTTGTTACTGTTGTATGTTGTCTAGTATTTTATTATTTATAATACTGTGTCTTTGGCCAGTGGTACTGCTGTCTAAGACAAATTCCCTGCAAGGGACAGTAAAGTTGATCTATCTATCAATCTATACTACACCTTTAAATGTTTAAACAAAAACAATTTGGATCTTGTTTCCTTATTGGAAAGAAGTTCTGATCTTTGCTCAAACAGAAATCCCTTCCTGAGACACCATTATTCCTGCAGCCGACGTTTCTTCAGGCTGCTTTGGATTTTTCCTTGTTATTTCTTCAGGCAGAGCCTTTACAGCACAGACTGAGAGCATGTAAAGAATCAAAATAATGACTACAAAGTGTAAAACTTGTTCCTGTGTAAACTGCTTCAATGAAGAAACATGATCGGCCTTCACTCCCTCTCCTTTTGTGTGTGTGTTTGTAATCTGAGACGACTGATATGAACTGTGGGTCAGTGGGCCACAGTCACAGTCGACAAACATGTTGTGATGTTTCTGTCCCTGCGTCACACTCTGCCTTTTCTTATTCTTCAAATTTCATTTTCTGACTCTGTATTTTTAAAACACTCGTCAATGACCTACAGTCAGTCTGTGTTTGGATATTAAACTACTTTTGTTTTTATTTCCTTCAAATTGATCCAATCCTTAAAGGATAAGTTCGGTTTCTACAGCTTTCACATTATTTATAGAATGAAGTAGAACAATATACTCACCCAGAAGGCTTTCCTGATCCAAACAGTGCTTCAGGAGATATTTAGATCCAAAATTGAGTGGCAGACATCCGTATAATGGTAGCGGACAGGGCATGTATAGCGCCGCTCCTAAAACTGCATGCAGTTGACTGCAACTGCGCATGCACGGCAGTCGGGAAGAAAGTTTTCAGTTCAGAGGTCAGCACAGTCACAAAAACATGGGTAGAGCGACACCGGACTGTCTTGGATGAGTAGCATGAGCGGACCATGATGAAATATTGGTGAAACTAATAAGTTTTAGAACGATTAATGCAGTTTTAGGAGTGGTGCTATACATGCCCCTTCTGCTACCATTATACAGATGTCCGCTGCTCGATTTTGGATCTAAATATCTCCTGAAGCTCTGTTTGCATCAGGAAAGCCTTCTGGGTGAGTATATTGTTCTACTTCATTCTATAAACAATATGAAAGCTGTAGAAACCGAACTTATCCTTTAACCAAACTGTTTTATACTTCACACACGTGTAGGGTTGCAAGTGTCTGCACCGCCAGTGTGACATCACACATCCCAAATATTTTACCAGATTTAAACAAAACTAAAAATATTCTTTTAGGATAGATTTTAAGATTCTTTTACTGGTTTTTAAAGCTCTTAATGATCTTAGTCCTTCATATTTATCTGATTTGCCTTTACCATATGAGCCCATTAGAGCCCTCAAGTCTTCAGGAAGTTTTCTGTTCACAGTTTCAAAAGTTAAAACAAAAACTTACAATGAGGCATCTTTTTACTTCTATGGCCCCACTTATAGAACAGCCTACATGTAGACCTGAGGGCTGCACCTCACGTTAATGTCTTTAAAAACAAACTCAAAACCTACCTTTTTAGTCAAGCTTTTACCTGAATTACCTTTTAGTGATTTTATTTATTCTACTTACAGCCCACTTTTTAATTATTTTATCTTATTTTTTTTTTACTTTTTATCTTTGCTGTCTTTCCTGATTTTATTTTCTACTTTTTCTATTTTATTTCTATTTTTTAACTTAATTTTAATTTATTATTATTTATTATTATTATTTTTTAAAATTCTTTTTCTTATTTTATTTTATGATATATTTAATTTTACACTTTTAACCTAACCTCCAGTGTTTTCTCATTTTAAACCTGGGGTTTCCTCAGTACGTACTGGGTACATCAATGTGCTTTATTATTGCCTTTTATTTATGATGCTTTTTATCAACACTGTGTATGGATCGCTGTGTGGGTGGGTTCAGGGGCTGGGTGGAGTGGGTTTGGGTCATAAATCCTTCATTTAATTCATCTGTCTGTTTGAAAAGCACTTTGTGCTACATTTTTTTGTATGAAAAGTGCTATATAAATAAAGTTTGATTTGATTTGAAGGATCCACTGCTGTCAGTTTGTCAATGGAGCTGTTCCTTCAGCAACCTAACAATATGATATGCATCACGTAAGCTGATGACAGTGACTTCATCTTTACAGAAGTGTTTGTATTTTTGTAAGGTTTAGGGACATTTTTAATTTCCCTGCCCTCTGTTTCGATCTCTTGAAGGCTCAATGTTTTGTAAAGTCAATTTTCTTTCCATTAAGTCACGTGTGAGGTAAAAATGTCTTACTTTTAGCCCAAGTTGTTAATAAATGTCCCATGTCCTGCAAAATCAATTTTCATTGCTTTATAAGTTGTAGAAGGGGCTTAGGGAGCAGAAGAACATGACATTTTTAAACTAAACTCCAAGAATATGGAACAAAGCTCATTGCCTCTTTATAGAAAATCCCTCTTAAAAAGCTGTTTTATACCACCTCAGGTATATTAATTAAAAGCTACAGATGGAGCCATCTAAATTTTACCCAGTCTCCTTTGCAGAAGATACTGGGTAAAAGCGTACCCTAAAAAAAGTTATTGTAGGTGTAGGGGCTGCCTTTGTCACTATCGGCGCGCAGTGGTTTAAAGGGCTAGAATGCGTCCCGTGTGTAAGTGTGCCAACAAAAAAAACAAACGTAGCAAATGTCCACACACTTTAGTCCTTTGTGCTCATGTATTTTCAGACACATTATTCCATAAATCCATAAAACACAAACCACGGCACAATGCTTCCTCATTGTGCGAACCTGCGCTGTTTAACCCACCTGACTACATAGACAAAGAACACCAGCCTATACTGGTGCCTACTGGCACAAAATCATATTACACCGAAAACAGAAATGAGAATTCTGGCTCCTACAGTAAGATTCATCAACAACATGATAAAAGTGATTCTTACCACCTATATTTGATAGGATATATAAATGAAAATGTTGCTCTAGCATGGAAAATGTCTCTATGTGTAGAAACTGAGGACAAAAACAAACAAAAAAACTTGTTTGCTGTTAACTGGATTGAACTCGGCTGGCATTTCCCACTAATCATCATTTGAGCAGCCAATCTGCACAGAGTTCATCATAATAGTCTCCCTCTCATCACAGATCTGAGCATTTCCAAAGAAGAGGGAAAAAGAGCTGCATCTGCTCCTCTCTAGAGATAAAATGTGTTTGTTTTTTGTTCACAGACATGATGTAAACAGTCAGACACACTAGGACATGGACCTTTAAGATGAGGCTTGCTAAAAAAAATGGTTATGTTATGTTTCTACAACAAGGTGTAGAGGATCTTACACTTAAACTAAACTGGGATACTACTGCCTCCATTCGATAATCCACAAAGCAAAAAAAAAAAAAAAAAGAAAGAAAAAACCTCCACTGCCTGTGATGGTTAGTTAAGTTGTTTACTTGAAGCAAAGATTCAAAAGTTATCCACACAAAACTAAACAAAGTAAAATAAAAGATGGAAAGTCTCAGAGGTCAAAAAACTGTGTGGTTCCAGTCCTGGCTAACTGAATGCTTTCCGCGGCCACACACCTGCTCACATTAAGCCGGGCATCCACTGTGCGATTTTTGGCCATTTTTCACACGATTTTTCACCCGTGTGACTATTCTGGGGATCGGGACGAGTTTTGGCTCAATCGTGCGTCCCACATCGTGTAGTATACACGAGATAACGAGAAGTGATTAACACGTCACGACCACCTCCCGATCGATCTGATGAAAATCAAACCTGTTTGAAATCCTGGTCGCCCCTCGTGAGGCTATGTCACACTACACATGCGCAAATGTAGATACGGAATAGAAAACAAAAGCACAAGACAGAGCAGCATGGAATCACAGCGGACCTGGACCCCAACAGTGGAGGGTCGACTTGTTGAGCTGTGGCAGGCACAGCAGAGCCTATTCAGGCAATGTGTTTTTGTTTGTTATTCATTCGCATCAATAAGCATTTGACCACTTCCTACTTCTTCTACTACTACTTTTAACGTTGCATTTTTGGATACATCCATTCATCATGGATGTATTGTAAGACTTTATTATATTATAAGTTCTTATAATACACCCATGCGTGTTGTACATGGATGAACAGTGTGAGCAGTCAGATCGCATCCGAGCATCGGCTCGTACAGCGTGAGAAGAAGAATCGTGAGCTGTGAACTGTTAACCCCTGCGATTCACTCGTACAGTATGAGCAGCACCTGAACACCGCGATCGAAAAAGTCATACAGTGGATGCCCGGCTTTAGGCCTGCTGACATCAATCACACCTGCACGTTTCCTCGAGAGCCCCAGTATCATCACAATAACACTCACCCGTCATCGAATAGTGCTTCCTAAAACACACATTGAGTAGAAAACATGAACACAAATTACCTTCTATATGAACTTTGAAGCATCATTATGCTAAGGGACATCCACACGGAGATAAATCCAGGCGTGTAAGAACAAGTTTTTAATTTTATCGATGTTTCATGTGCGTGAAACAAAAGACGGTTTTGAAAATGGATTGATAGATCTGTAAATGCTGGCCTTGCATTTTTGTGGGGACAATAAATACGGATATTTTCAGAAATTATGCCATCATAGCTCATCTCTCCCTTTACTGCACTAACCTGACAACAATGGCGAAATATGGCGTTTCATTGGTTCTGCAGAAGCTACTGAGCTTGTTTTGGCTTTGACAGCAAAAATCTTCTGCTCCTCTTCGACCACTGTGAGCAACAACAGCATATATGCTTGTTAGCACGTCTTATGCGCATCCTTCTTCTTCTTCTCTGGTTTTGATGTATGTCTGCAGCAGTGTCACAGCTCCACTTACAGGCCTGGCATATATACTACCGTGTTTTCAGTTTTTTAGATGGACAGATTCATTTCTTGTAACAACACTACTTCCACAGAGAGCATTTTTGTCTCTGCGTGGACAGGGCCCAAGTATTGACTCTGAATTTGTAAACATGGGACTATGATTGCGTAGCTGTAATCTTTGCACACCTCACGTGAGGAGGGTACTGAACGTGGGCGGTCTGGCTTTGAGTCCATCCTGTGGCTCAGTTCCCTCATATCAGACTTTACTTTTTTTATTCTTTAAGTAGTTTAAATAATTATCATTTGACGGCTGAACCCTCCTGCTCATTCTCTCTCATACTTCTTAAATCTGCTCCTCTTTGTCTCTTGTATTTCCTTTCCGATCACCTCCCATCTTGGACCATCATTGTGCTGTAAATGATGATAAAATGCTCCTATTGTTCAATTCATTAGCTCCCTCATTTCTCGCTGGTTGTCAGTGTGGTGTTTGCACTTCTGGATCACTGCATCCAAACTCTCCTGGAAGAAAAGCTAAACAAATGTTATCTAGTTCCTCTGATTGAATCAGATGAAGCTGGACTGACACACAGTGAAGCAGCCTGAGTCAGCTGCATGCTGAGCTGTGCAAACAGACGCCAGACGCCCTTTGAAACTCAAACACGAGCTGGATGAACTGCAGATCAGGACGCTAAAATCAAAACATGTCAGCACTTTTGTCCTGCAGGGAAACCATGAACTGCTTGATCAATTTTAAACTCATTTAAAATTCTATAACAGACTGAGAACAGAAACGTATAACGCAGCTTAAATCCCAGAGGACTCTGGGATTCTGCTCTGTCCACACTGAAGAATGTCTTTTTGAGTTAAAATTGGAACGGATGTTGAATTTTAACAGACTCAGGCCTCGAACAAGACGGATGTTTGTTGGCTATTTAAATCTGTTCCAAGGAGCAGATTCTGCAAACTCAACAAGATTTACAACAAAGTGTTATATATGTCTTTATGACAGTTGGTAAGGCAGCTGAAAGCGCTGGCGTTTCTTGCCTCCAGAGCCTTGGGGGCGTAGAGTTTGCACCCCAAACTTCATCATCAAACACCAGCAAAACCAGTCTAACCTTCATAAATGAAATTAAAGTTATGTGCAATTGGCCCTTCACTTACTCCCTACCACAAACAACTACTGTCCAATCTCAAGTTATCAACTGCAACTTATGCACGAGAGGCCTGTTAAGCTTGTGGCAGAAAACAATGTCCCTAAGCAGTGTGCATATGGGACTAAAAAGTCTGACAGTCAATTTCAGAGGAGTTTGGATGGTCGGTGTTGATTTTTTTTCACCTTCCCCAAGCCAAAGACACAAGAAGAAAGATGCCAGATGTGGATAAAACACAAGAACACCTACATTTGTACTAAAGAAAGGTGCTAATTAATATTTGCTAACCATAGCTCTGTGTGTTTGGTAAGATAAAATTAGCAAACCAAAACATCTCAATAGTACTGTAGGTTGGGAAGAAGTAGGTTCGGTAGGTGTAAAGGACAGAAAATGAGCCTCTTCATAAAACAAATTAACCGCAAAACATGCCAAAGGTGGAGTGAAAATATACTCTTTAAATAGAAGTTATATTTGTCTTCATTTAATAAAGAAGTGTGGTCCAGAGCTGTTAGCATCTATGCTAATGTCTGTACAATCAGTCACTTCCTGCTGTCGTCTCACTCAGAGTTCCACTTCTTCCTACTCGTTGATTCTGCCATTCTGCTTTAGGTCGGATACAGTCGTTGTAGCTTGTAGCTTGGCAAGACGGACCTGATTACAGATGTGAATCAGGCTGATCTATCTGCATGGTTGGGTTCATAAAGATTTATACTTCCCCTGTGCACAATCATTTGGGTGTCAGCTTTCTGCAGCCACCCTCAAGTGGACACTTGGGGTACTACAAGGCCTCCATTTTCAACCCCTGCTCCTCTTACACTGGAGGATCACCTAAGATTTTAATGGTCATGGGTCAGAGGCTAACGTGCACTATGCTTGCTTGTGAACACATTAGCTCGGCTTTCCACTTTGACAAAGACAAATGGGCGAGATCTGTTAGGGAGGTGGCCAAATGTCAGTGAGCTTAATGCTCGTCATGTGAACTTGAATTTAGGGATTCTGTCAAACTCTGCACAAATTTCCTTTCAGACTTGGTGAGAAACTGGTTAAATTTGGGAGGATTATGGGGATACGTCAACAAGTAGATAGACACCATTTTTTCAACTGTGCGTGCAGCAACAAGGAAGAGACAGACAGAGCTTGCACACCACTAGTTAGCTTAGCTTAAAGATGTAGTCAGTGATCTTCTAATCTTCTAATCTAATGCACTATTTGTCAAATCATTGTATTTCTCCTGTCCATCCACAAGATGTCACCACTGACAGCATGTTGAAACAAAATGTCCGGTTTCAATACACAGCCTTGGCTCTGAGTTTCAGCAGGAAAATACTGTGGCTCGGGCCGAGCCACCAAAACAGAGTACACCCCCCACATCCAGAGGGCGATCATACTCATGCGCAGATCAGACAGAGGGGGGAGGGGGAGTCGTAGGTTGCGTAGCGTGCGCAGTCAGAGTAAGAGAGAGATACAATATGTGCAGTAGCAATGGCTGAAAAACAGCCCAAAAGAAAAAGGTCAGAGGAGTGAAAAGTGAAATAGAAGGGCTATGACCATGAAAGAGCAAAGACCCGGGTCAACATTGGTGTTGCTTTCCGACAGTGGAGGGAAGTCCGCTAATTGAAAGACCTGAAAACAGACGCGGATGTAGCCGTCTTTCTGCTGGATAGGTAAGCAACATTAGCTTTGTGGTGCTTCATATAACAGTAACAGCCGTCAGGCATTCATCTTATTGTCTAATCTGCCAAAATGTACTGTTGTTGTGATGTTATCAATAATGGAAGTCAAGTTGTCTGATGAGTCGGGGTTACCTTAGCTACGTTGGTAAGCTACGCAGTTTCTACAGCCGTTTCCATGACGATGCATGTCCATCAGCTTTCGAGGGTGGAGCCAGGGGTGAGGTATGAAGGGAGAGGCGGGTCTAAATTTGTTTATCAACAAACTCTCCACTCGTTTTCTCCAACATTGCTGACTACACCTTGAAAACAGTGGGGCCAATGGGTATTGTTAGCCTGCCTCTTCCTACAGTCATCAGGTAAACTCTTCAGCAGCTCTAAACAGTCCTGTTTGCCTCTTGTGACTCATTCTTTTACCACATTATGTTACATTATCTTCTATTATCATCGTATTATCTTCTACACCTAAGCTGAGGCTTGTTTTGTTGACGTCCTTACAAGCACATCGAACAAATTGAGTCATTTGTACGGCTCTGTTAAATGTGATGAGCACCGATTCACAGTTGTGAGTGGGCCATTAGGTTTTGCAGGCAATTATTTAAGAATGGCTCACAAACAAATGAAAAAAAGTTGGCATATCCTTTTAAGATTAAAGGGTAAGTGACCCAATTCTGTTATTTTGCTCTGCGTTGATGTAAACCTTGGACTTGGATATACTTTGAACTCTTCGTTGATCCTGTTTAAATGACTTTACAAGAGCAGTATGATGTGACCGTGACACCACATGATTTAAATCTCTCCTCCAGTTTCAGGCGACTGTTACTTTACTTAAGGGTCAATATTATATCAGATTTCAGAAATTATTGACTCACTCCAGCTCGAATAGATGAATAACCGAACAGAACATTAAATAGTTAACTCACCGATGAAGTCCGCTTGTGTTCTGCCGAGCGCAGCAGTGTTTGGACATCATGCTCCTCTTTACTCGATACAGGTGGTCTGGACTGTAGTTCTCCATCACAGAGACAGAATCACTTAAGTACAACTGTAATGAGCAGAGCTGACTCACAAAACTGTTTCCATGATAGGTAAATGGACTGTCAGATTTAGAGACCAAACTTATTTAGCACATATTTGTCGTGTCTCCACTGCTGAGTGATGAAACGCCTCCTGAGCGTCTGCAGGATAAACACCATCTAACAGACGCTGACTGGCTGTACAGTGGCTCTGTTTGTTTGCCCCGACAACAGTACAGTGTGTATCAGTGATATAATGTAGACTTTTCGCCCACCTCTCTTCATCCTCCTGCTGCCCCAAATCTCTTATCACAGACTCTGGTCAATACACAAGCAGGCTAGTTATGGGCCTTCACAGAAAAACATTTGTGGAGAACATTTTTTAAGGAAAACTCCTTTACAGTATTTCAATCAATCTTTAATCTACCTGTTCTTCTATCTAGAGTGCAGGCCAAAAGTTTGGACACACCTTCTCATTCAATGTGTTTTCTTTATTTTCATCAGTAATTATTACATTGTAGATTCTCACTGAAGGTATCAAACTATGAATGAACACATGTGGAATTATGTACTTAACAAAAAAGAGTGAAATAAATGAAAACATGTTTTAGATTCTAGTTTCTTCAAAGTATCCACCCTTTGCTCTGATTACTGCTTTACACACTCTTCATTCTCTTTATGAGCTTCAAGAGGTAGTCACCTGAAATGGTTTTCTCTTCTCAGGTGAGCCTTTCCAGGGTTAATTAATGGAATTTCTTGCTTTATTAAAGGGGTTGGGACCATCATTTGTGTTGTTCAGAAGTCAGGCTGATGCACAGCCAACAGCCGATTTAGACACTTTTACAATTAATATTATGGCAAGAACCAATCAGCTAAGTTAAGAGAAACGAGTGGCCATCATTACTTCAGTGAGAATCTACAATGTAACTAGTGATGAAAATAAAGAAAAGGCATATCTATTATCCATCTGTTCATCTATCTATCTATCTATCTATCTATCTATCTATCTATCTATCTATCTGTCTATCTATCCATCTATCCATCTATCCATCTATCCATCTATCCATCCATCCATCCATCTATCCATCCATCCATCCACCTACCCATACATACATACATACATAATTTCATTTGCTTTCCTTTAATAGTAGAAGGGTCTTGGGGAGCAGATTGGTTTTAGAGACCAATCAGGAGCAGCAAAAGGTCACCGAGATATAAGACAGCCTATCAGATTCCAGAATAATCAGGAATGACCCATTTGAGACAGAGACATCCAAGAGTGCACTGTAACTGGTTTTTTTAACAGTATTTTACCGTCATACCTACAGCTACCTGTCAAAAACCTATACAGGAAATTACTGTAAATGTTAAAAGACTGTGAGAAAACATAGGGATTTTTGTAAATGTAACATTATTTTACCGTAATATCTACCTGTAAAAAACCTTTTCAATAAATACTGTAAATGGTAAAAAGACTGCAATGTATCAGTCTGAAAAAGACTGTGGGAAAACGTATTGATTTTTGTAAAATTAACACTATTTAACCATAAAATCTAGTTATCTATTGCAAAATGTCTGTATGGTAAATTACTGAACAGGGCGATCAAGAGAAAATTCATTTTCATTGCCAAGAAAATGGAGCAATAGCAGACAAGATGTTTTTTAGTAAATGTTTCACATTTTTGGGTGAAACAAACATTTTGGGTGAGTTCAGTTCAGTTCAGTTCAGTTCAGACAACTTTATTTATCCCACAAGGGGCAAATCATTTGTAATTTTCCAGTGAACATTCAAGCATACGGTCAGTCAACAACATAAAAAATAATCAATAATCTATCAAGGACACATATTTAAGCAAGCATGGGACAGATAGAGATATCGGACATTGCAAGTAGGCTACATATACAAAGAGTTAAAGTAATTTTTTTGATAAAATGGATGTATATATTTCTGTTTTTTAAAGTGATATCTTCCTAATATCCTCTAAATAAGTAAACTAGTTAAAGATGTAGTCATGTAAATTAAAACACAGCAAGTTAACTGTTATTTAAAATACAATTTTAAAAAATTGTCAAATAAAATATGGCAATTATACTGTAGGTGAAAAAACAGTGAGGGCAATATTTTTGATAATACAGTAATTATGCTGTAAATTGAAAGACAGCAATGCGACCTCAAATTAAAAAAATACACTACTAAATCTATTATATAAAACAGACTAATGCTATAAATTGAAATAGAGTAATGCCGCTGTAAAGCTGTTGTAAAATTTAAAGCAACCTTTCACAGTGTGAAAAAAAAACAGCTGAAGTTCTGAGGGTTAAAGTGCACATGTTAAATGATCTGATAGGTTATCACAGCGCCCCCTGTGGTCGGTCAGTGTAACTTCAGATTCAGCAGGAGGAGTCCAATCAGCAACACCTGAGGTTCAGTTTAAACAATAAAACACTGCAGCGCCCCCCTGTGGACAGACGAGGGCTCCCTGTGAAAGCTTCTTTAGATTAAGTGCATAAAGTCTCATTTGAGTGTGCAGAGGATTATCTGAATGTATTTTAATGGGGGCAAAAATATATTTAGTTGTCAACTGAATCACAATTATTATTATTTTAAAAAATCTATAATTTTATTTTTCCTTTTCTGTGGCTTTATTTTAAATTTGGACAAAATGTGTGCACATGTTTGAGTCTCGGGAGATTTTGTACATTTTATTTATAATATTTAACAGATATATTTTTAAATTTCCTGGAAGCACGCGCAGGACTCCCTCTCAAACCCCCCGCTCGTGTCAGCTGTCAGTCAGTGTTGTGGCTGTGATGGTGCGGGCCTGATCCAGCCCGATCCCCGGTGCTCGGAGTCTCTCTGCGGCGCGTAAAGATGACTTGAATGCTGATTGTTGTGGAGATCGACAAAGGACGCTGCACAGACAGGAGGAGATGAACCGTTTCCTCCGAGCTGCAGGGGAGAATGGAGGTCTGCTGACAGACTGCAGGGAGCTGTCACCCAACCACACCTCCTCCTCTTCTTCCTCCTCCTCCTCTTCCTCCTCAGCCGACAGACACGCGGCCCTGCCCTCGCTCCAGACCCGGGGAGCTGTCGGCGGGCTGGAGCCGAGGAGATCCGCGGTGAAGCGCAGCAGCAGAGCCGGGCGGGAGGGCCGAGAGGAGGCGGAGGATCAGTGCGCGGTCAGGGCGCGGTGTGGAGACGTGCGGCAGCCTCAAGGACGCGGCGCGGAGATGCTCTCAGCGGTCAGCAGAGACGTGGACGCCAGCGACATCAACAACAACGGCGTCCCAGAAGTCACCACGGCGGCTGCCTCAGCGCCCTGCGCCAAAAACAAGGAGGAGAGGAAGGGGAAGAATGTGATCCGCGGCTGGAAGAGGGAGCGGGAGAGGGACAACGCTGCCGCCGCCGCCGCTGCTGCTGCTGCACCTGCGGTCCGGACGCGGAAGGAGAAGCCCGGGGATGGCTCGTCTCCTCCTCCCTCTGTCTTCCTGCCCGAGCATCATCTGTGCCTCTGCGCCGCGCCGGACTCCTCCACGATCATGGGAGATAACGGGAGCGTCAACAATAACGGCATTAACGGGAGTAGCGGCAACAAAAGCGCGCTGGACTGTGGAGCTAAAGGCGCTATTGTTGTCAGGCGGCAGCATGACGACACGCCGGCGGCCAAGAAGCACCGAGGAGCCGAGAAGGTAAGCTGCTCTTATTGTCTGCATGGAGGCAAACACACAACAACAACAACAAAATCTCAGACTTTGAGCTCACACCCTGCAGCCTCCTCATCCCTATTAAACACCTCCGTGCGTAATTCTGGATTCGAGCTTAAGTGCAGGATGATTTTTGATATTCAGAGCACACAGGCACAGAGATGCAGGTGTTCCTTTCTTTCTTTATCAGGACCTCCATTAACACCAACACAGGCATTGATTAATACAGACATGCACACTTACACACGTTAACATAGGGATGCTCCATCATGGCATCACAATTATTCTGATTGGCATTGACATCATGATTTTTATAGATTATTTATTGTTTTTTGCAACATCTGCATCCCATATATTCATCAAATGCAAACACTTCACACTTTATCAGCCTTAGTACTTTTCAAAATTGACAAATAAAAGTAAACAAGGGGAAAATACCAATGTCTAAAATGTCAGTATCTCAAAATGATGAGAAAACATGTGACAGTGAGCACTTAAATAAGACTTTATTATATAAATAATCACAGAAATGAAAAAATACTCCTAAAAATGGATCTTGATTAGTTTCCCAACACTAACATAGCAACACTATGTAAATAAGCAACAACATCCTTTTTGGATGAGAGGAGAGACAAAATGGCCATCAATTTAACAAGAAAGGTACCAAATTCCTTAAAAAATATGGATGCACATCAGCATCGATTCAACATTGTTATCGGACCATTTTACATCACCAAATTAAAATGTCATTCCTATTTAAAGCTGGCATCTGGCACACCTGGCTGCTGATTCAGGGCTTTTTACTGGGCAGTAAAAATGTCTTCTTGGACAAACTCTGTCTTTTTTTGTGATCAAACATGAGAGAAGGAGAAGGTGATAAAAGAAACATCAGCATCAGTGCTTAAAAATCAAAACAAAAGTCTTAAAAACTCATTTCATCCTTGATTTCCACTCTACAAACAGATAATTCGATGCTCATTTCCATTTATGCATGAGTATATAAAACATAAATCCCAGTCTTGATGACGTCTATAGTCACATCCCTAACTGTTTCATGTTTACACTCTAAAAAAATGGCACCAAAATACATTTCACACTTTGCAGAACAGGCGTTTTGCTTTGTGAAGGCCACAAAGAGCCTGCACGGCCACACTCACACAGCAGGAATGTTTAAATGGAGGGATGACCGCCTGCCACATGATATTTATTTCCTTTTGTTGTTGCCCAGCTGGTGTCATTGTTCCCAGCCTCACTGTCTGTCTGCTGATATTTAGCACGCTGCCGATGGACTCTGATTTCTCCCTTTTTTTTGGAGGGGAGATGAAGAGGAGGAGGAGGAGGAGGAGGAGGGAGGGGAGCAGCAGTATCAGTGCGTCCTCCATCTCTGTCCTCCTCCTCCTCCTTTTAGAAGCGTCTAATCCAAACATTTCTTATGCTGCAGGAGATCAGGAAGCGTTTATCTGCAGGTGGATGTTCCCTTTTGTTAGATCTACAAATGCTTTGTTTGCTCTTTAATTTCCAGGGAACCACCCATAGTGTCAGAAATAATCAGATTCAGGACTGCATCGATGTAATGAGTTTATTAGGGGTGTCCTGATACAACTTTTTCACCTCTGATACGATACCAATATTGCAGCCTTGAGTATTGGCCGATACTGATATTGATCCGATACAATATCAGCAGGAATCATACAGACTTTTATTACTTATTTTGTAGTATGGAGTGTAAGAAAAGGCTTGATCAGGTGAGATTACTCAAACAGAGAACAGTAGTCAGCAATATTAGGTATGAGAAAAACTGATCCATTTGTTACTAAAGGGACTGTGAGGAGTTTCTAAGTAGTTACAAAAAAGTCTCACTTTCAGAAATATGCCTGATCGAAATACACACTTTAAGATGAGTTTATAGCATCAAAATAGGTTTTCTATAAATGCTATTCCTTAGCTTCGCGGTCGGGTTGGACACGGCTGGACTGGCCTGGATACTCAACTTCTGGAACAAGACAATTAAAAGTAGAGCGAATTTATATTATTTGGACACGTCTTAGAGCACCGGGCTGTAAGTAGTGATATATAGCCAGCTACGAAACTATGGTACTAAGTTTTCTAAAAATTGCTTGTTGTCACACATCAAAAACTACCGCTACGTAACTAGAAAGAGATACATTACCTCCTCGCTTTGCATCCTGTAAGTTGTTGAAAAAAGAAGTTGTAAAGCAATGCAGAGTTCTGAGGAAGGTCTGAGCTGCATTTATTAGCATCACAACAAACACACGCTTTGGCTTGGGTCACGTCTTTTGGTGCGTTCCAGTTGTAGTAAGAAGTAGGAATTTTCAGGTTCCAAGAAGGAAACTGCAAGTGGAACGTTCCCCAAAGTCTAAATTTCCTACTGGGAACTCGGTGAAACCTCGCCACCCCCAAGTTGACAATCAAAGATGGATGCCCCCAGTGTGAACAGTTATTTAGCTCCTGTAATAATCAATTTATTTGCACTTCTGACTGAGGTGTGTCGCTCTAGATCAGCTGTTTACATAGTATTGTTAGACTTATATTTTTGTAATATAGACTTATATATTACAAAAATGCTGCCATACTGATAATCACATTCTTCATACAACAACGCAGGGCGTGCTAACAACAGCTAACAATAGCCTGGTAGATCGGCATGTTTTTTTCCGACTTCAACTGGAACGCCGATAAGTCGGAGATGATGTCACTCCCAGTTCCGAGGTTACTGGAATGCAGCATTATGACAGTCGCCTCATAGCACCTTTAACCAATGGGTTCGATAACCTTAACCCTTTATTTTGTTTTATTTCTACATTTCAGTTCAGATTTTTATTTGAAATTTTATTCCTTGTTAAATGCTTTTCCTTTTATTATCCTGTTTTAGCTGATTTTTTTTGTGTGCACTTTCTCATTTTACCATATTATTTATCCAACTTTTATTCTATATTGTTATTTTATTTTATTTATTAGTTTATTTACACATTTGCGAGTATTTCTAAGTAGTATTTTCGTTTTAGCTCCTGTGTTTCCTCATTTTTAATTCAAGATAGTGTTTCCTCAGTCCTCTAATTCTGTTTTCTGTCAGAATTTCCTTTTTATGTCTTTGTGTGTTTGAGTGAGTGTGTATAATGAATGTGTTTTGGGGGAGAGGGGAAGTTGTGGGGTCTTATGTTTTCATTTTATGCAATTATGAAATTTTCTGCTTTTTATTTCACTTATTGCTATTTCATTTGATCTTTTTCCCATGTAAAGTACTTTGTATTACAAAGTATGAAAAGTGCTGTACAAAAAAGTTTGATTGATTGATAAATTTTAACCTGAAACATAAGAATATAGTTCAATGAAATACAATAAATGAAAAATAAATTGGAAAATCCTGAAAGTAACCTCAAGAAACCCAGTGCAAACAAAAACATGTATTTTTAAACTGCAAAATAACCACTTTAACTTAAAAATAAGAATATTCTATGCCAAAATAAATTTAGAAAAATGAAGTAGAATGGACTGCTTGTATCAGAGTGCTGATTTTGGATATTTTAGGTGCAGGCCGATATAATCCTATACTTGTATTTTTGCTGATATCAGTATCAGATCGGGACTCCCCTCGAGTTTATAAAGTGTGATTTAAAGTTCAGTACTTTTGAAGTTGGGTCGTATGGGCTGTACCTTTAAGGAGCTTAGATGACTGCTAAGGTACACTGCTGTTGGCAGGGACAGTAATTCTGTGTAACTGAGTGAGTTTCGTCCATCACCATGCAGCAAAGGTAAACAAGACAGATTATAAACATTGGCTTTTCCATTTGTTGTCCCTGAATAGATGCTACATGAGAAGGATCGACTGAGAAACATATTTAACAAAATTACATTCAAAATAGGAGCAAAGCAACATGACTGAAACATAACATGAATATCGATGCACATTCCCGTTTTTCACATTTACCAACCATTGTCGAGTACCTGATAAAATATAACTTAAAAATACTGAACTACACTTTTAACCCTGAATTGTTAGAGTTAAAAATGTAAGTGTAAAGTAGGGCTGAACAATTTTAGGAAAAGATCTGATTGTAATTTTTCTGGCAGATATTGCGATTTTAATTGGATTCATGATTTTCTTCAAATCAAGCTTTAGTGGAATAATCACTGTTTGCAGCATAGACAACAGTAAGGAAATCAATGATCAAAAGCACATAACACTAGGGGTGGAAGAAAAAATCAATTCTCGTAAGTATCTGGATTTTTTTGTTTGATGATTTTTAAATTGATTTTTTGTTCAAAAATAGTTTTTTTCCCCCCCAAATTTAAATGTTTCATTTTAGTCTGTGTTAATAAGCCACTTTTAAATACAATCCAGACTTTTGAAGAGAGAGTATGAACAGCTGGTTAAAATATATTGCTGAATAAATCCTAAAAACAGACTCACATTTAATGTGTGTTTTTTCCTGATATAGTCTGTAGGCGTCATCATTGTTCATAGAGGTGTAGAAAAATATCGCGAACGCAATATATCGCGATGTTTTGACTCCCGATATAATATTGATATTTCAAATCTTAGTATTGATTTTTGTACAAATAAAAACTCATATTTTATCAGAATTGGAAATAAAATACAACTTACAAATATGTATGCACAGGGTTTTTTTCATGCACTATTCAGTTCAGACAGTGACAAGAGAAATATGTGAATTTTTTTTTACTTACTGTTGTGCTGTCAGTAACTCAAAGCACTTTCTTCCTCATGTGTTTAATTACAGTTTGAGCTGCTCTACAGGTTAGGATGATTTCAATACTTTGTTAAAGGGAAAACAATAATTTCTTTGCAACATTAGTTTAATTGACTTGATGCACTCTGTGTTAAGTGTATGTATGTAACGCTGCATTTGACATATTTCAATAACAATTAGAGCTGCAACTATCGAGTATTTTTGGAATCGAGTACTCTGTCAATTATTTCTTCGAGTACTCGAGTACTCTAACACAATATACTTTTTTGTTTTTAAACAAATAAATCAATTGTATACAATGCAACATGTTAGGGCTTTCAAAATGAGCAACCAAATGCCGTTTATTCCACAGAAAAGGGTTTTTATTTTCAAAGTTTAAACCAGTACTTGCTTAAAACAAAGCCAAGACAATACTGATTTACAAAGCAGTAATATAATTCTGCAATTATATTTGTGAAGTGTTTTCTGGAGGGCATTGTGTAGTTTGGATTGAAATCCCTGATCATGTTCTTAAATCATGTGTCCTCCACCATGGAAAGAGGACACATGTCTGTTATGAGCATATTTAAAATGCTTTATTAGTAATAGTTGCAGCCCTAACGACGTGCTATCATGCTAAGCTACGTACTAAGCTAAATCCGTTTGACATCAGACACACTGCACTGTGTTTTCTTTTCGTCCCTTCTTGTAGTGACCACACACCTGGGACACTCTCTGCCATTTCTTCTGTGGACTCTCTCCTTTCTGTCCCTCTCTTTTCTCTTCCTTTATGATTTTACAAGCCGCGCAGCAGCAGAGGTAGCAGGCGCGTTGTGCCACAGAAATGACTGTCTGTGTCAAATACCATGCACTGTATAGTAGTCCAGATATATATTTATATGTATAATCATATATTAAACGAGGCTTCGAGGCACAGAATTTAATTCGAGGATATTTTGTACTCGAGTACTCGCGAATATTCGAGGAATCGTTTCAGCTCTAATAACAATACAATGGAAAAGTTACATATTCACTGTCTCTAAGTTTTTCCTAGTTTACTGTAGAATATCGCAATATATCACAATATTGTGATATCGTGATATATCGTGATATTATCGTATCGTGACCAAAGTATCGTGATACGTATCGAATCGTGAGGCTCTTGCCAATACACACCCCTAATTGTTCATCTTTTCACTGGTGTTAAAAAGCTAACTAAAGATTGGCTATATCATAGAATCGCAATTTAGCCCTATACTACCAGTTGTATCATATTTGATACGTACTTTTATAATACCTCTATCTACTCAATATGATCAACAAATTACTAAAAAAACATCTGAATAAAATCTGATAAATGATTATCTCCATTTTAGTTAAGAAACATCAACCATCCTGCAGATTTCTGTTTTTTGTCATTTAAGGGAGAAAAAGAGACGATGCTACTTTTTGAACATAATCATCTTTATGTTCCAATAAATCCGCTAAAGGGGAGACAAAGATGGAGGACGGCTTTTAAGGTGGAATGGGGAGAGGCTGTTTGATGCTGAGGGAGGAATTGGACGTGACAGCAGACAGAGGACGCAGGCCGACACAGTCTGAACGAAAACAGAGACAGACGGAGGAGGTCCAGGAAGAATTCTGGTGCTTTTGTTTTTTTTTTATAGATGAAGCAGGGGAAGCCGGAGCGTCCTCCCTGCTGCTGGCAGATGCCGCTGACAGGAGGAATGCTGGCCTGCCCCGGCTGCTTTGTTTATTTGTTGATCTGAAGGATTCCCGTTCGGCTGAGACAGACACACACATACACACAGACACACAGACACACACACAGACACACACCCAGCTCTGACGTGGCTGTAATTCAGTCTCTGTCTGAACTCACCTGGGCTCTGGTGAAGTGTCCTGTGATGCTGCAGAGGAGCTCCTGAGGCTTTTAAAGCTTACAGCAGGACTTTCACAAGGGCTGGTAGAAAAAAAAGATTCATCGAAGTATCTCGATTTTTGTTTGACAATTTTTATATAGATTTTTTTGTTCAAAAATCTTTTTTTTTCTAAACTTTAATGCTTCATTTTACTCTGTATTACTAAGCCACTTTTTAGATGCAGTCCAGGCTTTTGCAGAGAGAGTATAAACTAGGGCTGCAGCTATCAATCATTTTTTTAATCGATAACTCTATCAAATTTTCGGCGATTAATCCATAAATTGGACAACAGTTACATTGCGCTCACTATTTATTTATTTTTTTTTTACATTGAATCACTACACATTATTATTAGTAACACACAAAGCAGAAAAGCGGGGTCACTGAAATTAACAACTTATTTTTCTTGTTTTGAACATTCTGAGCATAAATGGGATCTCAAAATCAAAATCTATACTTTTATTTTTACTCTGAACCATATCTTGCTATTTACAGTGTCTTTTTTAAGTTTGGTTATTTTTATTTTATTTGTATTCATGCCTGTCTCCTTTCGCTAAATGATCTGCTACTGTACCATATTGATGATCTTAATTTGCTTACTTACTTAAATAGTGTCATACTTAGATACTAAGATAATTTAACTAGCTAACATACATTTCTATAACATATGAAAGCATTCCCTACACCTGCTTCCTCTACTCACTGTCAGTGTTTCCTGTTCTACTCTCTGCAATCAAATTAAATGTAAAGTTATTGGATGTGAAAAGTATGTGAACAAAATACACATGATTCTGGGCAAGTAGCCTCCGCATTGATTTACGTTCTGAACCAGCCTTTACACGGAGCCATAATCAAAGTAGGTTATTTATTAGCCCATATCTCAGTTATTGATCACATTAGCTGCTTCTGCTGATGTATCATGAGTGTCATCTTGTTGTGTCGCTCTGACGACGCACAGACCAGATTAGGTATGTAACGATATTAAAATTTTGTATCACGGTTATTGTGACCAAAATTATCACGGTTATCATTATTATCACGATATTTTTGCGGTGTGCTCAAAATGTTTAAAATGTACTTTAACACAAAATTGAAATCATTAACCCCTTTAATATTATAAGTTTAATAGTTCTTTTTAGTCTTCTTTGTCAATTAATGTGTCAAGAAATGCCCTTTGAGTACATTTTTTACCCTTCTTTCATGAGAAATAAATGAAAACAATTCTAGCAAGTATTTGACATTATTAATAAACACTTAAAACAGTGTCTCGTTCTAAAAATCATGACCTGGCTGATCAGATTTTAACTTTAAACAGGATTCTCTTTATAAACAATTGAAAATTAACAACATTTAACCTATTTTAAATGCACTCACAGATTTTAGTTTGTCTGCAGCATTAGTGTCCATGTTACAGCTCATCATATTAGGCCATGTCATGGCCTTTTTTTTTACTGACGATAGTCGCTGTTAGCCCCCTTCATGACTCTCCTCTGGTCTCCTCCTCTCCCTGGCAGATCTCCTTGATATTTTTTTTCCAGAGTACGATCGATTAAATCCATAAAGCACAAACTTTGACGGAAAAAGACGATCAATTTAAAAATACGGCAAAAACACGGCAAAAGAACGGCAAAAGAACGGCAAGAATACCCTCCAGAATGATCATAATGCTGTTATTTACAACATCTAGACATTATTTAGACAGAGAATACTGACAAACCTCCTGTAATTCACTCGGGTATGGCTCATTGAATCTTTTCTCTTGCTCTCTCTCTCTTTCGCCCTCTCTCGCTCTCTCTCTCGCTCGACCTCCACGGCTCCGTCACTTCATTTACTCGAGGAGTTACGGCAGTTTTAACCGAAGACGTCTTTTCCTTTAGCAGCAGCTTCGTGTTTAGACAGGGTGACTGTCTTCTAACAGTTTCCCTTGGCATCCTTGTAAAATACAAAATTTAACCAGACTTAACAGTCCGTTTCCAGAGGGAAATCTCCGCTTTCTGTAACTTCCGCTGAGGCCAAACTAAAAAACGGGCGATGCGAAGATCCCATGAGGCCGTTTCATCCAGGAAGAGCCTCATAGTTCGGGCATTTCTAGGCGAAGAGCAGCATCACCGTGCGTTTCTGACTCATTTTGGTTATCAAACATGGTAAAACGGTAATTTTTATAGGACGCGGTAATGATTACCGTGGGAAATTTTACCGCGGTTTACCGTTTTACCGGTAACCGTTACATCCCTAGACCAGATGTTTACTGTTGACATGCTGCAGCAGTGACGACGTGCTATCATGTTAAGCTACATGCTAAGCTAACTCCGTTTGACATCAGACACATTGCACTGTGTTTTCTTTTCGTCCCCTCTTGCAGTGACCTCACACTTGGGACACTCTCTGCCATTTCTTCTGTGGACTCTCTCCTTTCTGTCCCTCTCTTTTCTCTTCCTTCATGATTTTAAAAGCCGCGCAGCAGCGGAGGTAGCAGGCGCGTTGTGCCACAGTAATGACCGTCCGTGTCAAACACTGTGCATTGTATAGTAGTCCAGATATATATTTTATATGTATAATTATATATTGAAGGGACTGTGAGGAGTAATTACAAAAAAGTCTCACTTTCAGATATATGCCTGATCAAAATACACACTTTAAACTGAGTTTCATAGCATCAAAATAGGTTATCTATAAATGCTATTCCTTAGCTTCATGGTCCGATCGGACAGGGCTGGACTGGCCTGGATACTCAACTTCAGGAAAAAGACAATTAAAACTAGAGCAAATTGATATTATTCGGACACGTCTTAGAACACCGGGCTGTTAGAAGCGATATATAGCCGGCTACAAAACTAAGATACTAAGTTTCCCAAAAATTGCTTGTTGTCACACATCAAAAACTACCACTATGTAACTAGAAAGAGATACATTACCTCGTCACTTTGCATCCTGTAAGTTGTTGAAAAAAGGAGTTGTTCATGCCTAAGTCACACATTCCCGTTTCTCATAGCGACTGTGCACGACTGTACACGATTGACGAGGCTGGTGTGATCGCTTTGATACGGGATTAAATGACTGTCTCACCCCTGGACACACCCCGTAAATACACCGTCAGTGGCGCAGCTACAGCGCTACAGGGGTCGTTCATCCCGCTCCAGTTAGGTTAATACAGCGATATGACGAGGACTCCATCCCGCTGACAGGACGTCAGCCCCGCTCGAGCTCAGTTTGCGTCACGTAAGCCCTGACTGAGCCCCGTCGCTTGCGCCGTCTTGAACGGTACACAGTCGGGGCTCATACGGATACATCCTTGTCAGTCGTCCTCATAAAGCTTTCAGGATTGAGCCGCGATTCGGCCACGTTCAGCCCGACTGAGCTCCGTACATGCCACGCTAATACCGCTCACATTAGGTCTGCATTAGGCTTCCATCCCGTCACACTGAGAGCGCCGATTCTCCACGACAGTTTTGAACAGTTCATAACTGTCGGGACCCTTCCACGTTCCCCGCCGTTCATCCACGACTATACAAGGCTGATCCAGACCAAGTAGCGCATGCACCACGACCAAAGCACACTTTATCAGGATTATGACAATCGTGCACAATCGCCATGAGAAACGGGAGTGTGTGACTGGGGGTTAAGCAATGCAGAGTTCTGAGGAAGGTCCGGGCTACAACACAACAAACACACGCTTTGGCTTTGGTAACGTGTTGTGGTGCGTTCCAGTTGTAGTCAGAAGTAGGAATTTCCAAGTTCCGAGTAGGAAACTGCAGCTGGAACGCCCCCCGAAGTCGGAATTTCCTACTGGGAACTTGGTGAAACCTCGTCACCCCCCAGTTGACAATCAAAGATGGATGCCCCCAGTGTGAACAGTTATTTAGCTCCTGTAATAATCAATTTATTTGCACTTCTGACTGGGGTGTGTCGCTCTAGATCAGCTGTATACATAGTATTGTTAGACTTATATTTACAAAAATGCTGCCATAGTGATAATCACATTTTTCATGTGATATTTGTGAACAACAACGCAGGGCGTGCTAACAACAGCTAACAATAGCCTGGTAGATCGGCATGTTTTTTCTGTCATCAACTGTAACGCCAATAAGTCGGAGATGATGTCACTCCCAGTTCCGAGGTTACTGGAACGCAGCATTACGACAGTCGCCGCGCGTGCTCATGGGTAGCAGAGTCTTTAAACTCCCTTTAAGCGAGACTTCAAAACACACAATTTGCCTCGAGGATATTTTGTAATAATCGGGATTATTCGGGGAATCATTTCAGCCCTAAATTAAATCAAACATCAATATCTTAAATGATGAGGCACTGAGGACAACAGATGTGTTTTTATGCTTAAGTTGACATAAAACCCAGAGAAGTCTGATTACAACATCTCAAATAAAAGGTTTCATCCACAGATTTAAGACGAACAGATGAAATAATTAAACCGAATGACTTCCATTTGCTGTTTATTGATGCTAATTTTCATAAAATTAAATCTTTTGACCTGTTTGTGTGTCACATTAAAAAATAAACAGAGGAAATGAAAGTTAAACAGATGTTAAAACTGTACACTTGGAGAAAGTCTGAGTGCCTTAATGTAATTTATAATAAACACAACATGGCGCTGCCCGGCTGAGGACATGCACGCCTGCTCTTAGTTATAACCTTTTATGATGTATGTATCGGTATGCTCTTATTTTTAAGTGATGTGACGCTGTGATGATGGATGAGCACGTGAGCAGACAAAGTATTATCTTATCACAGAGTCACTGCAGGGCTTCTTCCTTTAACTCAGGCTCATAAAAACTGCATTTTAAAAAACTGCACAGCTCCAAAAGTTTAATTTAGTCATCGTTAAATGTTAATCAGACTAGAATCTCCATTTTCCATAATGAACATAATTAGAAATAATTAGGCATACTGAGAATTACCTAAAACTCTTAAACTCAGCACTTTCCTGGTGAATTTAAGGCTTCTGCACTTTCTTACCTCTGATATAAATAACCAAACCTTTTTCTCTGTCACTCACTGAGTGGGGCTGACAGTCTGTCACACAATTGAGACATTAATGCAAACCCTCCATTAGTCGAGGTGTAAATCACTTTGAGCACAAAACAGTATCAGTTTTCTGGACAGCAATATTTGCTGATTTTACAAAGTCTGAGTATGATTTAAAAGCCTGCGATCGATATCGGATGATTTTATGTGCAAATTAAAACGATCAATCTTCATTTAAACATAAAGCAAAAAAGATTTTTACTGTTCAGGGCTTTTTAAACATATTTAAGAAACAGTAAACCTGATAAAGCACTTTATTATTTGTTAATGAGTATCTAAGTGGTCTCTATTGTTGAAATCAGGCACAAAATAACTGTTTTTTAGGAACCTCTAATTTTCTCTGCATGCTCTGTAATATACTGAAGTATTAATTTGTTCTTTTTTGCAACCATTACAATCATAATTGTGTCTTTTTTCTATATTTCTAATGTATGTTTTAAGACATTTAGATACCGTTTATGTGGACAAGAGTAGTTATTTTGGCATCACTCAACCATTCTTTGTTTTAAAGAACATACAGTTTGTGTTTTTGTGACAAGTTTGTTGAAACAAGCATTTTGATTTATTTTCTGTTATTATGCTTTTGATGGATAGAGGTGTTGGGGCAGTGTTGAAATGGACATTGAGTTACTTCATGAGTAGAAGGGGGTTTTAGAGAGACCTTCTTTCCTCCCTGGAGCTCATGATTTAGATATTAACACACAAAAATACTCTCAGAGCATCCAAACAGACCCTGGACAACAGGCCTTTTGCTTTCTGTTCACCTACAGAGTCTGTATCAGACACAATAAGAGGGCTTTTTAAAGGGAGAGGAGATGTTTTTTCCATGTGAGTTGCACAAATGTTGGCCGTAACGGGTTAAAAATGCAAACCAGGTCGGCATAAAGAGATGTGCGGTCCTCCCTGGTGTTATTTATGCTCAAACTGTTGTCACACATCCATGAGAAGAAAATGTTCTCTTTTACCACCGTAAAGCTAAGGCAGAAACTGTCACACAGGCATGCAGTGGGAATTTCAAAAGGAAGTTATGTTAAAGGGATATGCCAACATTTTCTTTGTTTTTGTGTCATGCCTCACTCATGAGTCCACAACAAGCAGACAGACTCCATTCTTTTGGCTGTGCGTGGAGTAACAAGGAAGAGATGGGTAGAGCTTGCCCATCGCTAATTAGCTTAGCTCAAACACAGAGTCAATGGGTAGCATTAACCTGCCTCAGCCTACAGTCACCAGATCAACTCTTCAGCAACTCTAATGGCCCTGTGTGCTTGTTGTGGCTAATTTTTTTATGTTACATTATTTATTTTTAGACTAAGATCAGCGCTTTATGTAATTTTCTGAAAAAAATTCATGCAAAACTAAACCGCAGAGCACATGTGCAAACCAACATGGACATGCTGGATTTTGTAGACCTACCTACAAGCACGTCCGCAGTGGTTTGTTCATGCACCCTGCAGTTTAATTTTGTATGAGTTTCTTTTGGAAATTCCGTGAAATACGAATCGTAATCTCTCTAAACTCCATTTAGAGTTGCTGAAGAGTTTATCTGATG
Organism: Scarus forsteni; assembly: GCA_036419115.1. Lineage (NCBI taxonomy): Eukaryota > Metazoa > Chordata > Actinopteri > Labriformes > Labridae > Scarus > Scarus forsteni. The sequence continues at coordinate 11,669,860 of JAZDUH010000066.1, read as the reverse complement.
ACTGTAGGCAGAGGCAGACTAAAACTATTAGGGCTGAACAATATGGACAAAATTCTGTATCTCGGTAATCATGCTAGATATCTCGATATCAGGCTGTCACAAATGACTATTTTTGCGGTTAGTTGACGAGTCACATCATACATTGACTGCAGCGTACCGCACCAGTATGCAGCTTATAATGAGCAGACCTGGCAACTATGGCGCCTGCGTAGTTGCGCCTGCGCCACATACGTGAGTGTGTTTGAGGGTGTGCTGGGTTGATTCCTGAACGAAGAAATGGGGATGAGGAAATGACAAACTACCTCCAAACTCATGTCTGGCTTTGTAGTGTGCAACTGGGTGATGATCATGTGGGATTCACACATGTAGAAGAGCAAGCCCAAAGTCACTTTTATGAGCGGACTTGGCAACACAATAACTGTTGTCTTAGCTCCCAGCCTGCTCCCTCATGCTTCTGCTTCCCACACGGCTGTAGTAATAACCTTTGGTCTAGTAGACGCACAACAATAAAACACTAAAATCAAAATCTCTAATTTTGCCCTGCATTACTTTAAAACAATAGTCCATTGCAAAGATGATGTAAAAATATTTTCTTATTCATTTTTATAGTTGAACAGTCACTCCAGCTTCATTCCAAAGAGATGTTCACTATAAAAAATTGTGGGGATTTTTTAGGCGAGGATGAAATTTTCACTTTTTTATGACTTCTATCTTCATTTACTCTGTAGGCTTAATAAAAGGGGTTGGGGCTGAACAGGTTAGGGAGTGACCATGCGAGATGAAGACTTGCAGGTATTTTTTTTAATAATTAATAGTTAATAAACAAACTACGCAGAAGAGGACGTAGCATTTATCTAGAAATTGCCCTTACAACACCTAATATCTTACCTAGAATTATTCATCATCATCATCACCTTTGCCTTACTCAGTTATTTGTCCATGTAAAGTCTTTAGTGTTTCTCTACATGCACCTCTGCTGATCAGTGTCTGTCCTGATGCTCTGGATCAGCTGTTTACATGCCACATCACACCTCGACCACAACTCAACCTGAGTAAACCACACACCAGCAACGTTGCCATGGAAACCGAGCCTGTGCAAACCTGTATAAACCCACCGCTAGGTAATTGGACGACCCACAAGGTGCAGCTTTCACAGAACACCTCGGATCAGCTGTCCGCTGTAATCACAGCATCAACATCAAGAACAGAAAAGTATCAATAAAAAAAACAATTAAAACTCTAGAACCGCTGAAGGATCCTGGATATTGATGAGCTTGTCGGTGCTCAGCGGGATCTCAGCTAAACCCACACAGCGAGTCCGGGTCAGAGCGTGTTTGTTGTCCGGTGGTCGTGCAGCCTGCGGGGATCCAGGCTGACAGACTGGAAGTGACAGCAGAGCAGCCGCTGTCACTTACAGACAAACTTCTCTGAATCCTCTTCTCATGCAGATGACAGTCTGAGGCTCAACAGACACAGAGCTGCTTTCATTACCGTCAACAAGCACAGGGCAGATTTTAAAATGTAAATTGATCCTTATAGCTGATATTTAAGGGTCTTACCGTTTGGTTTGTTTGAAGCTTCAGCAAAAGTTCAATAAGGAAGACCTACATATTGGGGCTGTCACCTTATATTTGATATTCAAATAACTGGTGGAATATGGGGATAAATATCCGTAACCAAATCATAAATAAATATTCGAATAAGGGCTCAAAGATATATCGTTATCAGATCTGTATTGAGATATGGGCATTCAAGAAATTAATTTCAAAAAGCAGTGATATAAGGAATATAGACTTCCCCCGTGCTCGCCCTGCATGTACAACTCTGGAAGTCACAATAAAATTAATTTTTGTAATTGCCCTTGAATGCAACACTTGATGCAAATGCGCAGTGGTGTGGTCTCATCACTGTCCCGCAATGGAGCTCAAAAGTTTGGGCGCATTTTACCAAAACAAAAGAGAAGAATGTGCAACACAAAAATGCAATGCAGAACTTTCCTTCCATGACAGTACGATGATGCATAAGCATCTGAAAAGGAAACACGTCGTGGCTGATTCAATTTCTGACGAAGAGGGAAAGTCGTCTCGATAAGATAATTGGCTAGTTAGTTGCTAACATTAACATCAACAGTCTGGTGACCAGACGTCTCTTATTTTTCCGGGGACAGTACCTCTTTGGATGACCTGTCCCCGGTTAAGCTGTCCCCGAAAATGTGCTTGATTTTAGTGTTTTATTGTTGTGCGTCTACTAGACCAAAGGTTATTACTACAGCCGTGTGGGAAGCAGAAAGCGTGAGGGAGCAGGCTGAGAGCTAGGACAACAGTTATTGTGTACTGCTCATAAAAGTGACTTTGGGTTTGCTCTTCCTGTGGGATTCCACATGATCATCACCCAGCTGCCCACTACAAAGCCAGACGTGAGTGTGTACCAAAACTTGGGAAAATCCTCACCTGTGCATATTGCTATTAATTGCAATATGCACAGGTGAGGATTTTCCCAGGTTTCCAGACAACTCGACTGCCATTATTGATAACATCACAACAACAGTACATTCTGGCAGATTAGACAATAAGATGAATGTCTGACGGCTGTTACTGTTATGTGAAGCACCACAAAGCTAATGTTGCTTACTTATCCAGCAGAAAAACGGCGACATCTGCGTCCATTTTCAGGTCTTTCAATTAGCGAAGTTCCCTCCATCGTCCGAAAGCAACACCAATGTTGACCCGGGTCTTCGCTCTTTCATGGTCATAGCCCTTCTTTTTCACTTTTCACTCCTCTGACCTTTTTCTTTTGGGTTGTTTTTCAGCCATTGCTACTGCACCAAATTGTATCTCTCTCTTACGCTAACTGCGCACGCTACGCAACCTACTACTTCCCGTCCCCCCTCTGTCTGATCTGTGCATGAGTATGATCGCCCCCTGGATATGGGGGGGTTTACTTTGTTTTGGTGGCTTGCCCTGAGCCACAGTATTTACCTGCTGAAATTCAGAGCCAAAGCTGTGTAATGAAACCGAATTTTTTTTTTCCAACATGCTGTCAGTGGTGACATCTTGTGGATGGAGAGGAGAAATACGGTGATTTTGACAAATAATGCATTAGATTAGAAGATTAGAAGATCGCTGACTACACCTTTAAGGCGGGTGTCCTTCAGTCACAATACCGGGGAGGTTGCAGTCACCACAGGGAGAAATAGCACATGAACTGAAGCTTTTTGTTGTTTTACCAAGTGCTCCTCCTTATCACATTAATGAAGTTTAAGAACAGCAGATCAGTGCAGGTCTTGATCGGTCGTGACGGAAAATCCCGAGCTCGGACAGACCAAGACAATACTGGGTAAAAATGCTCTGAAATCCAAAACCAAGACCTTCAAAATGTGGTCTCAAGACCGGTCTCTAGACCAAGACCAGTCTAGAGTAACACAGCACTAGTATTTGGTGTCTATGGGAAGGTCTCGGTCTCAGGTTTCTGCAAATGTCTCATTTGTGTATGTAGCTTGCTGTGGAGGTGATAATGTGTCGAGTGCGATGCCAGGTTTCACCAGGAGATTTTGATTTTTCTTTTACCTTTTTTGCTCCGTGTTTTAATTGTGTTTGTTGTATGTACTGTAATAGTGGCTTACATGTTCGTCTGGCCGAGTGTTTCCTGTTTAATTTGATGTGCAGCATGACTATATTTCTACATGAATAATGTGCAAGCATTCTGGAAATCAGGTGCTTTGGGGTTGAACAGGTTAAGTACTGTAATTTTTAAGGCCAGTTTCTAGATATCTGCTGCGTTCTCTTCTGTGTAACTTGTTTTGTAATAATTAATTGTTAAGAAATCATGGTCACTCTTCAAACTAGGTTCTCTTCAGGCACTCAGGCTTCCTCCCACAGAGCAAAAACACACTCATTAGGTTAACTGCTGACTCTTAATTGCCCTTAGGCATGAGTGTGGGCAGGAATGGTTGTGTGTCTCTCTATGTGGCCCTCTGATTGGCTGACAATAGGCCCCATTATATATGAGAATATATATAATGGATGTTTTCAAACTCCAGTCAACAATATTGATCCAGTGTGTTGGGGTCGGTCTTGCAGGATAAAAGCTAATCCATTGTGTAGTTGATACAGTGTTGTGCAGTGGCCTGCTTCGTACAGTATTGCTCTATTGATATTACTTTTCTGAGTAACTTTTAAAGTGATGGATAACAATTCAAGATTACAGTCTGTCAGAGCAATCCATCCAAAAACTGTACTTTAATTTGCTCTCATGGCTCTCCGTCTGGCTTACATCCTTGCCCGACGCGCTCCAGTGCTGTTCAATCAAATCCCAGTCCACAGCTTCTTTATTTACTTTAGTGATTTATATCCACTGTGCAACTTAAACAATCAGTCTTCCCAAAGTGGAGTGTTTGTGGTTTTCTTTTCGAAGTAGGTAAGTCAAAAAATGCAAAATGCAGGATTATGTGGTGGTTCAAAAACTGTGGACTGAGTGTGATCAGTCTGAACACTCAACACTGATATTGAGCAGAGCCTGCAGTCACCGATCAGCTCAGCAGGACAGGGGTGAGAAAATCGGTCAATACTGCTCCAGCAAACTAAATGCAACAATACTATTAATCAATCTGATCCTAACATAACCAAAATTACGGGTGTAACGGTACACAAAAATGACGGTTCAGTATGTACCTCGGTTTTGGGGTCACGGTTTGGTACATTTTCGGTACAGTATGGGAACAACGCAAAACCATTTGCTTGTTTAGCACATTTATTTAACCAAAACTTTGTCATTATACAAACTTAAAACCAAAATAAATTCAATGTTCTGCTTGGTAATACTAATAAGTTAAATAAAATAGATAAACAACAAATGTATGAAAATAAAAATAAAGAGTTTCTTTTTAAATTCCTGGCTTAAACGTGGACGACTGGGTACTTTATACCGGGGCTCAATCACCTTTAGCATGTGTTTAAAACCAGCATATGGTCTTAGATATGGTCATATGGTCTTAGATCTGATGCTATAAAAACGCTGATGGATGCTGTTATCGCTTTGGTCTGATCTGAATTGTCCGGGAGAGGCTGCTTGAATTTGCACTACAGTGTTTTTTTTCCTTACCACGGAAATCTTTACACTTGAGTGGTGCCCCTTCAGGTGAGTTAGCATGTTTGACGTGCTGTCGGAAAATACCCGACCTCAGTTGAACAGTATCGGCACACCGCCTTCGTTTTATCCACCTGTCTTTCTCCGCTGCAATATTTCACCAGGAAGCCAAAGTGTTCCCAAACAGGAGATTTCAGCGACGAGGGGGGCTCTTCAAGCTCCGGTTGGTCACTAGCAGTAGCCATGATGCTCAATTCAGACACAAGCTCCTGTGGTTACAGAAGCTCTTTGATATTTGTCTTCTGATTGGCTCACCATGGGTCGTCACGTCCACATGATATGCACATGATCGCAAGAGCACAACTCACAGACCACTTTCTTCATGAATATTAAAAAAGCCTTCCCTAACCACGCCAGTCGTAGACGAGTACCCCGTAAATATTGAAGAGCCATGTGCAGCAGCTAACGTAAACTTACTATACTCGTTTGAATACAGCACTGTGCCGAACCGAACGTCTATTTCAAGCGTTTCGGCACGGATACATGTACCATTACACTCCAGACCAAAATTAAAATGGATATTCTCCTTGCAGGGCAAAAATATACTAACTTTAACCAAATAGAAATATTCTTAAAATCCTATTAAATCAAATATTTTGCTCCACCACAGTTACTAATCAAAGTAGATCTGAGATAGGTGTGTTTTGGTGTGTTGTTATCATGATAACCTGTACTGGGATGGGAAAATCCTCAATACGAAGGATATAAGCCATGATGACATGAAATGTAACTGTTTGCTGGCTTGAAAAATCAGTATTTTTATTAAAATACATTTATGGTGTCTACTCAGATATCTCTGTTAGTTCCACTCATGACTCCTGACCACAGTGAGGAGATTAATGAGAGTGGTGTTGAAAGGCCAAAGAAGTGGACAAAGAAGCAGACAATAGTGGGGCTTGCAGCTCACATGAATAAGAATAGTTTTTTGCCTTTATATTGTTGATATCTTTGTGCTGCAATAACTTAAAAACTGGAGGATGTACTGTGTTGAATCAAATTAACTGTGACAAATGAACTTCAGGAGAGACTTGCCAAGACTTTAACAGTGCTTAAAACAGATGCAAAAAACAGGTGCAACTTTAGTTCATGCTGATGGCAGAAACCATCATTGTTAAGTTATCCTCCCAAAACATAACATAATTAAGAATGGCACCACTGCTTGCCCTGTCTTGACGTGTTACGATGTAGCTCAGAATAATTACTTCTTTTTGGAATCTTCCATTGTTAAAACCAATAAGATAATCCCTTTTGATTTATTATGAAAAAATTAAAGATGAACTCTGTATAGTCAAATTAACTGGGATTTGTGTACCCCAATGCCAAAGAGGCCTACTTCTAAGACTGACATTTCTATTTAAAGCTTGTAAATGCACTGAGTGATGCCAAGACTCTATTATGACAAGAGATAATTCTGCTACAAGGAAATTAAAGCAGACTCAACAAGAGCCTCAGTTTTGCCCATAGAGATACTCTGTCTTTTACTTCCTGGAGTTTATGATGGCTTATGCTGCATTCACACTGCAAGCGACCCAGCTACCAAAATCGCGTGGCCACTGATGTGGCGTTGCGCGTCCATAAATACCTCAATTTGGTCACCGTTGCCGTCTGCTGTCGCTCGGTGACGTCACGTCCGCTCGAGTTTCACCACAATCATATCATATATCATATAATAGGATGTATAAGCGGACATTATTCCAGCTGTATCCTTTTCATTCACTTATCAACCACAAAACACTGCAGCTGATGCCCTGCAGCAGCATTATCTGTGAGTTTACTGCAGTCCGTCTCGGCTGAACTAATGTCCTCACTGACTAATGTTTCCCACACAGACATGGATTGTTACTCTGTAGTCTGAATGAATAACTGTCCATCTAGGGTACCATCACACGTGCACACACCGCTGATTGATCAACTTTTTTTTAACTTTCACATCGCGTGACAAGCTATGTGGTAGTGTGAAAAGCGGCTGTCGCATCGCGGGAGGGTTAGCCCCGCCCCATCGCGGCTGTACATTGACTTTGAATGGAGAGTGATCGCTGAGGTAGTACAAGTAGATTCCGGTGTGAACGCACCTTTAGCTTTACAGCCTCCAGCTCGATGTGTGTTTTCTGCTTAATACAGACAGATGTCTGTATTAAAAATCCTCCTCTCTGCTCCCATTAGACATTTTAGGGCAGCCAATCAGTGCAGAGCTCATCATCATAGCCTCACGTAGTCCCCCTGCCCCTTCGGACCAGAGCGTTTCCAAAGCAAAGGGAAAAAGAGCTGCATGTGATCCTCAGCAGAGATTTTTTTAATTTTATTTTTTATTCAACCAACACCAAATCTTCTTAAAGGAACACTACACCCAAACAACGATTTGGCCTCATTTTCTACTCACCCTCATGCTGAGCAACACTCTGGAGCACTTTTTTGATGTCTCAAATGCAGCTGGAGGTCCGGGGTGATTTTCGCTGTGAACATACTTCCATCTAACAAGGGACGACGGAGCCCGAAGAAAAAGGTCCATAAAAGTCCACAAAAACGTGCCTATTTTTTGACAGATGCAAAAAACAGGTGCAACTTTAGTTCATGCTGATGGCAGAAACCATCATTGTTAAGTTATCCTCCCAAAACATAACATAATTAAGAATGGCACCACTGCTTGCCCTGTCTTGACGTGTTACGATGTAGCTCAGAATAATTACTTCTTTTTGGAATCTTCCATTGTTAAAACCAATAAGATAATCCCTTTTGATTTATTATGAAAAAATTAAAGATGAACTCTGTATAGTCAAATTAACTGGGATTTGTGTACCCCAATGCCAAAGAGGCCTACTTCTAAGACTGACATTTCTATTTAAAGCTTGTAAATGCACTGAGTGATGCCAAGACTCTATTATGACAAGAGATAATTCTGCTACAAGGAAATTAAAGCAGACTCAACAAGAGCCTCAGTTTTGCCCATAGAGATACTCTGTCTTTTACTTCCTGGAGTTTATGATGGCTTATGCTGCATTCACACTGCAAGCGACCCAGCTACCAAAATCGCGTGGCCACTGATGTGGCGTTGCGCGTCCATAAATACCTCAATTTGGTCACCGTTGCCGTCTGCTGTCGCTCGGTGACGTCACGTCCGCTCGAGTTTCACCACAATCATATCATATATCATATAATAGGATGTATAAGCGGACATTATTCCAGCTGTATCCTTTTCATTCACTTATCAACCACAAAACACTGCAGCTGATGCCCTGCAGCAGCATTATCTGTGAGTTTACTGCAGTCCGTCTCGGCTGAACTAATGTCCTCACTGACTAATGTTTCCCACACAGACATGGATTGTTACTCTGTAGTCTGAATGAATAACTGTCCATCTAGGGTACCATCACACGTGCACACACCGCTGATTGATCAACTTTTTTTTAACTTTCACATCGCGTGACAAGCTATGTGGTAGTGTGAAAAGCGGCTGTCGCATCGCGGGAGGGTTAGCCCCGCCCCATCGCGGCTGTACATTGACTTTGAATGGAGAGTGATCGCTGAGGTAGTACAAGTAGATTCCGGTGTGAACGCACCTTTAGCTTTACAGCCTCCAGCTCGATGTGTGTTTTCTGCTTAATACAGACAGATGTCTGTATTAAAAATCCTCCTCTCTGCTCCCATTAGACATTTTAGGGCAGCCAATCAGTGCAGAGCTCATCATCGCACTGCGGACAGAGTGCTTATTGTTTGACAGGCTAAAAATGTATTAAAATGCCTCTTCTGCTCAGGATTAGCTCAACATCATCTATTCAGTCCCCTGCCTTCAGACCAGAGCAGTCAAAGTGAAGGGAAAAGAGTGCATGTGATCCTCTGTGACTTTTATTTTTTATTCAACCAACACCAAATCTTCTTAATAGACACAAAGACATGATGTAGTCAAACACGCCAGGACCTTAAATCAGTATGTTAAAGGGGTAAATAAGATTAAATGTAGCTGTAACTGTACGTAGCAGGATGTTTTTACCCTCTGATGATCACTGAAAGGAGCAAAAAGAGGACAGTCCTTTTTTCATTTAGTGTTTTATCAACAGGAAAAGGTCACCTGTCCTCAGCAGGACACCTCCTGTCTGCACCTGAAGCTGATAATCATCGTGGCCGCTCTGATGTTGTTTATTCTCTCATTTTCAGAGAAGATTGGCAGCAGCGAGCGTCGGCCTGCGCGGTCAGACGGTTATCTAACAGCCAGCAGCTCTGACGTCTTTCCAAAACAGCACGCTCACATTTAAGAGGCACAAAATGTCTGACTCCAAACTCTTCATGGGGTTTTAAAACGCTGAAAAAACACCAGCGGGGATGTGACTCACGTCTGCGGAGACATCAGCTTTGACATGTGCTGATACGTTTAAAGGAAGGAGTCACATCCTCGGCTTTTTTAAGAAGACGTGGCCACTGATCTGAGGGGCCCGAATCTCTCTCTGTGAAGAACAATAATGAGGGTAAATGTTCAGAGCAGAGTGATTTGACTGAAGACGAGTGCAGGCAGACGGATCTGTGTGGAGCTTTGTTGCTGCTTCAGTCATTACAATCAGACAGGTGAATTTACACAGCAGGCGTCTGAGTGCAGAGGCTCAAAGAAAACAAACCTGAGAAATCCTGACACTGAAGATTTAGCCTGTATTGCCTTTTTTTTTAAATGATATTAAAGTACAACTAGTCATGTTCAGTCTGGATCTGTTGAACTCTAAGGCCCTATTGGTTAGTCATAATAGATCTGATGTGATTGGTGTAATTAAAATAATCACATTCAGCTCATTGAGGCCCAAAACAGCCACACGTAAACCCATAATAACTATGATTTCTGTCCATCCATCTATTACACTGGGGAACACAATTGTTGTTGAGTTAGGTCTGACAGCTATTTTTAACTAATTTTTGGGTACTGAATCCAAAACATGCATCAGTTTCATGTCAAGTTTTTGAACTATAGGATCTTCCTTTTCCTAGAAAGTATGAAAAATGCTGTACTCAACAGGCCCAAATCGCATGCTAAATCATTCAACTTATGCTGATCAATGTGTGAATTTCAAACCTTGCATCTTTGCTGTCACTGCATTTTTTAACATCACTCAGATCTTCTAGAGGAGGTAGTTGTTCGAAAACTGGCACTGGAATTTAAGCTGAGTGAGGCATTGGTCTCGTATCTGACAGTAGATTAGGATATTCTATCTTACTTTTATTCCTCTTGTTAAATTCTGATGTTTTCACTAAACAAAAGTAACAGTCTGTGCAATGACCTTTTTGCTCTCATTAAGCCATGGGGATACCAAATGCCAACTTTTCACGTGTTCCTTTGGTCCACATCCGTAAACTCTCGACACACTGCTTGCACACTTTGTGAGGGGCCCGTGACTTGTCTAAATCACTGAGTTTTGCTTTAAAATATGCAAAATATGCTTGTTTGACAAATGCACTGATGTTTGCCCTCTGACTTAGAATGGAGAAACTACCACGAATATAGCAAAAGGAGTCAGGGTCGTTAAGGCATTTACAACGAGAGGTAGGAGGAGCAGACATGATCTGAAACAAAGGAAACATACAACTATTTAGATAGAACACTAAGATGGAATACTTACAAGCTTTGAAAACTAAAAAACAGCATAAAAGAACTAAAACTTAAAATGGCATGCCCATAGTTACAAGCTTAAGAGAAAAGTCAGCACCCTTTCAGCTCCTGCTATGCTAGCAACTCCTAACTATGCTAGCTCTGTTTGCAGATATTGATAGTACAGACCTTTTGGGAACCCACTGGTTAATAGCTAATGGTCATAGTCAGTTTTTCTTATACTTACTATTGCTGACTACTGTTCTCTGTTTGAGCAGTCTTACTTGACCAAGCCTTTTCTTACAGTCCATACTACAAAATAAGTAATAAAAGTATGTTTGATTCATGCTGATATCGTATCGGATTGATCTCTGTATCGGCCAATACTTAAGGCTGCAATATCGGTATCGTATTGGAGGTGAAAAAGTTGTATCAGGACACCCCTAGCCATGATCATATCTCCGACTTCTTTGTCGTCATCTCTGCTGACTGCCTCTGATTAGAGTGTGACATCCTTGATTTGCAAAGTATGCAGAAGAAAGTCAGAGGAATTGATAAGGGAATTGTTAAGCAAAGGAATGAATGATATTGATTTCTTTAGGGAGTTATTGTCAACTCTTAAGTGGATTTTTTTTAATTTCCATCTCTTTAAAGCATAGTTTCAGCGGTTAACTAACTGCATTTTTAGTTCAATGTTATTTTCTCTGCTCTGTCACTCGTGTTGCAACATTTAGAGTTTCTTGGTAGCTGTCCTTCACTGAGTCATCTCAGAACTGACATGTAGCAAGCATACGCCTTTTCAAAGACAGACAGCATGTGGGAGGATATTTGCATCTTTGATTGACATGTCACTCTCCTACGCAGGAGGAAATAGATGAAATAGATGCATATAGTGTAGTGTTTTCAAATTCTAACCTCAGACATCAAACACCGGCCTCCTTATGTTTAACACCGATGGATGTAAACAGGCCTTAAACTAGCAATGATTCTTTGGAGATTGTGGGAGTCTGTTGATCTGGTCTACAGCCAGATCCCTATCTCCATCCTATAGTCTTAGCACTGTGCCGTTACAGACTTTAATGGTGTCTGGTGTGAGTGTGCGGATCCAAGGAGGCTTTTTATACTTAAAAACATAATAATGGGACACAAATTCTGACATCTGAAATCACACATCCACTGGAAAACAGTAAATGATGGGGAAAAGGCTCTCTCTCTTTTGTTAAATGTTTTTATTAAAGGGACTGTGAGGAGTTTCTTAGTAATTACAAAAAAGTTTCACTTTTAGATATATGCCTGATTGAAATACACACTTTAAGATGAGTTTTATAGCATCAAAATAGGTTATCTATAAATGCTATTCCTTAGCCTTCTGGTCGGGTCGGACAGGGCTGGACTGGCTTGGATTCTCAACTTCAGGAACAAGACAATTAAAACTAGAGCAAATTTATATTATTCAGACACGTCTTGGAGCACCGGGCTGTAAGTAGTGATATTTAGCCAGCTACAAAACTGCGATACTAAGTTTTCCAAAAATTGCTTGTTGTCACACATCAAAAACTACCGCTACGTAACTAGAAAGAGATACATTACCTCGTCGCTTTGCATCCTGTAAGTTGTTGAAAAAAGAAGTTGTAAAGCAATGCATAGTTCTGAGGAAAGTCCGAGCTGCATTCATGAGCAACACAATAAACACTCGCTTTGGCTTGGGTCTTTTGGTGCGTTCCAGTTGTAGTCAGAAGTAGGAATTTCCAAGTTCCGAGTAGGAAACTGCAACTGGAACATTCCCCGGAAGTCAGCATTTCCTACTGGGAACTTGGTGAAACCTCGCCACCCCCGTGCTAACAACAGCTAACAATAGCCTGGTAGATCGGCATGTTTTTTCCGACTTCAACTGGAACGTCGATAAGTCGGAGATGATGTCCTTCCAAGTTCCGAGGTTACAGGAACGCAGCATTACGACAGACGCCGCACATGCTCATGGGTAGCAGAGTCCTAATGTCGCTGGTAATAGATTCTCCTCATAGCACCTTTAATCATCACAATATCAAAAGTAAAAATCATAAATGTCGATACCGTATAAATTCTGAACTGCAAGGTTAACAGAATGTTTGTGGCGCATTGCTTCAGCCTGTTATTACTGAATTTAAACATTGTGAAAACAGTAGTCTACGTAAAGAAAGTAAAGATTTGTATTGTAGTGTCCAGTCCATGTAATGTTTTTTTGAGTAGTTTTTACCTGTGAGTGGGTTAATTAAAAGGCTTTCAGTGGCACCATGTCCTGTCTTGTATTATCTACCGTCCACCCCTAGATACCTCCCATCAGACAACTTACTCTTTGGTAGGTGGATGGATGGTTGATTGATGTAAATATTGAGGACAGATGGATGGATGGGTAGATTAATAGAAGGACAAATTGCAGGACCTTCAGTAAATAAGCTGGAAGCTGATGAACTAGTTTTGAGTGTGGGTCCCTTAACTAAAACAAAATGTACAAATTTGAGTCACTGCAGTTCTGAATTTAACGGAGCATTTGTGCATCAATCAGATGATTCTTCAAGGTGAGCTCAGCCTTCTTGGGGATTTTTTAGGAGAACTCTCTCTGAATGCAGAATCATAATTAGTCCCGCGTGGCTTTGTACACTCTATGTAATGAGAGTTTGTGGTTGCAGAGGTGAGACTACAAGCTGCACTAAGATTCAAGATTTAAGAGGATTCAGGAAGTGTTCAGGGTCAGGCTCATTCGTTATTCCACATTTTCATCCCCAAAGACTTGGATCTTTCACTCTCCACTTTTATTTCAGAGAGACTGAAAAGCCTGGTGCTACTTTTGTCTGTCATCTGTCATCTGCGCTCGCTGCTCTGTGATTGACGGGAGATTATTGAATGAAAACATGAAATTTAGAGAAGGAGGCGAAGGGTAGACCCCTGGTGAGTTTGAGAAAATCTGGAGCTTCAGAGGTTTTCCAGCAGCAGCAGGTAACCTTGAAGATCTTCTCTTTTTGGAGTTAACTTCTGAGTTCATCAGTATGCCTCTGTGTCTCTCAGGACCCTGAGGGAAATGCTTCAGGATGGAGATCTGCAGTTAAAAAGGTTTTATTCTGTTACTCTAAACAAGCTCACGCTGTAACCTTAAAGGTGCTATGAGGAGAATCTATTACCGGCGAAAAAAGGACTCTGCTACCCATGAGCACGCGCGGCGACTGTCGTAATGCCTCGGAAATGGGAGTGACATCATCTCCGACTGATCGGCGTTCCAGTTGAAGCCGGAAAAAAACATGCCGATCTACCAGGCTATTGTTAGCTGTTGTTAGCGCGCCCTGCGTTGTTGTATGAAGAATGTGATTTTCACTATGGCAGCATTTTTGTAAATATAAGTCTAACAATACCATGTATACAGCTGATCTAGAGCGACACACCCCAGTCAGAAGTGCAAATAAATTGATTATTACAGGAGCTAAATAACTGTTCACACTGGGGGCATCCATCTTCGATTGTCAACTCGGGGGTGGCGAGGTTTCACCGAGTTCCCAGTAGGAAATTTAGACTTTGGGGAACATTCCAGCTGCAGTTTCCTACTCGGAACTCTGAAATTCCTACTTCTGACTTCAACTGGAACACACCACAACACGTTACCAAAGCCAAAGAGTGTGTTTGTTGTGTTGTAGCACGGACCTTCCTCAGAACTCTGCATTGCTTTACAACTTCTTTTTTCAACAACTTACAGGATGCAAAGCGACGAGAGAATGTGTCTCTTTCTAGTTACGTAGTGGTGTTTTTTGATGTGTGACAACAAGCAATTTTTGGAAAAATTATCATAGTTGTAGCCGGCTATATATCGCTACTTACAGCCTGGTGCTCTAAGACATGTAATATAAATAATAAAATAATATAAATTTGCTCTAGTTTTAATTGTCTTGTTCCCGAAGTTGAGTGTCCAGTCCAGCCCTGTCCAACCTGACCGCGAAGCTAAGGAATAGCATTTATAGACAACCTATTTTGATGCTATAAAACTCATCTTAAAGTGTGTATTTCGATCAGGCATATATCTAAAAATGAGACTTTTTTGTAACTACTTAGAAACTCCTCACAGTCTCTTTAAATTATTTGTTCTTTAAATGTTAACAGACTCAGACGAATTTGGCTAATGTTTGGTATATAAAGGGCTGCAATATCAGACAAATCTGGAGTATAAAACTGTCTCATGTCACACCAAACAACTCTTCCACCCCAGTTTGATGTCGATAAAGATTCTGTCCAGCATGTTGTTGGATGTCTTTGCTAAACTGATCCAGATCCCATTGTGGTTGACTATTTTAAATATAGTTATCTACTGCTGCGCATTGAACTCTTCTATCAATTCTTTTCAGTGCTGTACATCAGATCATTTTATGAAGCTTGTTTCACAGCAGTGTATCATTTGCATAAGCCGCACTTCATGTGCTAACACTGACGCCTGCAGTCATGAGTGAGGATATTCTGATGTTTGAATGAAAGTGAAGGTGTTTGCATGGAAATTGATATTGGTGATATCAACTGTAGTTCAGCTCTACTAGTACTAAAGTTTAGAGTATATGTACTCAAGTTTGGTCAACTTGTGTGCTAGTAGATTTTACTAATAAAGCAAAAAGTGTTAGTAGTACTACTTATAGATCAAAAAATGTTTACTGGTACTATTAGGCCTTATATGCTAATAAGAGGGCAGGAAAAAGCACATTAAGACTTCCCATTGGCTTTCAAAAATATCACAACCAATCAGAGTGCTTGATTTGTTTGCATTAGGTCTACTAGTCCTACTAGATATATTGAGTTTACTTGCACTTTGAGTTGTTCCGAGTATAATACCAGTATCAGAAATTGCTCCGTTACTGCTGAAAATGCTGTTACCGGTATCGGTGAGTACTGGAGTCCAGGCACCATCTGATACCATGTAATTTATTAAATTAGTAATCTGTTTATTGTTTAGTACCGTTAAACTCTGGCGCAGTTCTTCTTCTCCGCTCTTTAAACAGTAGCGCCGTGCTGCCAGGAGGACTTGATCACGTGACACAGACACAACAGATTGATGCGAGGCTTAGAGCTAAGCTAACTAGCATGATCATGCTGCATCATTGCTGCATTTATTCATGTTTTACAAAGGGTTTAACCTGAGCCAGGTCTTACCACAATAATAATCATATCACAGTCATGCAGGCGTGGTATGATATTTTTTTTATACATACTGGTGTTGTATTCGGTATCGGCCGATACTGACAGCATAAGTATCGGTATTGACAAGGAAAAAATGTGTCTGAAACATCTGTACTTGTAATACCAGTAAACCAAAAAATTGTTTTTCGAGTAAAGGTTTTTGGCTCATCAGTGCCCAAGTACACCTTACCATTACAGCAAAATCATCTTTATGTTTTTGTAGTAACACAAAATTGAAAATTTTGTGTTACTAGTACTACTAGTAAAGCTTTGGGTTTTTACTAGGAACATTTTTAACTGGTACGAGCCTGCATCAGATCCCCAGTAAACTGAAATTTACATATTTGATTTACTAAAATCACATCCCTGATTTATAGACGCCTAAGACATGATTAGGCCTGTCACGATAATCAATAAATCAGTTAACTGCACAATAAATAAAAACGTCCTCGGTAAGTTTGCCGGCCTTGACAAACTGATGTGCATGCGTGTTTGTTTTGCTTCTCTCTTTCTACCAAACAGGCTGAATGATAAGACGGGTCACTCAGTGCAACTTTCTCAACATCTGGGTGCATTGGTCCTATAGCGGTTTTATAGCGGAGTGAGCATTTGTAATTCATTCAATCTTTGTGGGGGAGGTGGGGTTGCTTGTGCATACACACAGAGAGCTGCAGTGAGTGTTGTGAGGAGAAACAAGGAAACAAACGCTAATGTGAACGATGGCACGAAAGCCATGGTTCCTAAGCTGAATGCCACCGCCCTAGTGTGGCAATATTTAGGTTTTAAACAGAATGAACAAGGTGTGAGCCCATGAACACCAACAAGTTGATATGTCATATTTGTTTGAAAGTAGAGGAGATGAAGAAGGGGAGGTGCAGCAGAGCCTTCGTCCTGACAGTCAGCATTTACTGAGGAGTTTGGTTAGCAAACGAAAATAAATTAAACAGCAGTAAATGGTGCGCTCACAGTCAGTGTTGTTCGCTACATTGCAAAAGAAATGCAACCCTTCAATACGGTTGAAAAGTCGGCATTTCAGGAAAAGTTACAAAGGTTTGACAGACAGTACAAATTGACTGGGAGAACATACATGTCACAAACAATTCAGGAACTGTAAAAACTCCATTTATTGTTTTATTGTTGTGTGTGTTTTTATTGTTTTTTTTCTCTCTTGACCTTCCAATTACAGTTAAATACTCTTAAGAAATTAAAATTTATTGCTTTTGATACAGTGTACTCACTTTATTATGACATACATTATAATAAAATGAATAAAAAAAGATGTTTCAAAACAATATTAACAATATTATTGTTTATTGGCAGTCTTTTTTGGACAATTATCATCAGGCAAAATTTGTTATCGTGACAGGCCTAGACATGATGTAAACGATCAAACACACCAGGACACGGGATCTTTAGATTAAGCTTGTAGTTGAAATTTTGAGCATCCAGAATGTTTGGTTGTGGTTGGTAATTAGCAGCTAAGTACCTACCTTAAGTACAAAAAAATGTGATCAAATAGATATCATGACACTGCCTTAAAAAAAGATGCCTTTTTATTTTACATTTCCACCCCTAGTGCAGCTCATACTGCTCACTGTGTTTGTAAGTAGTTTCGTATATTTAAATAGTTAAATCAAAGATTTTATGCATCCATAACCCCTCCATAAGATTATATTTGTCTATTACTACAGACTTATGGTTTTTGATCAAGGATAGTATTGTAATAACCTGCCAAGTAAATACTGATATCAGTAATAGTGAAACAATCCCACTCTACGAGGGTTTGTGCAACGAGAACAGAAGTGATTAGCTCATCAGTAAATATCTGATCAATTACGTGCTCCATCAGAGCGAGGTGGTAACTGTCAATAATCTTTCTGCATGTTTGTATTTTGATGTATGAGTATAAAGTAGAAATAATCTTTTAACTGGATAATAAGACATCTGTTTGAATGGAGGAGAAGAAGAAAGAGTGCATGTGGAGTAAATGTGCGTTGTTCTGCTCTCCATGCTCCGTTAAGTGTGTATAAAGTGTGTGTTTCAGAGCATGTGGAGGCTGAGCTGAGAGTCCATTAGGTATCAGAGTATCAGTGCCAAGCGGAGTGAAAGGGCTCTATGGTACGGCGGTACGCCCACGCGCTCTGCAGCCTGCCAGGATTTTCCTCTGCATTCATTCAGCTCAGACTGCTGCTGCTGCTGCTGGAGGAGACTCTGAAATACTAAAAACATATCAGAAAATCACCAGCAGGGCCTGTCATTAGATAAATCCCCTCGTATCCGTCCCCTCTCCTACGACTTTTAGATTTTATTTCACTGCTGCTTCACTCAGATTTTTTTACTCTTTACAGCATGCCTCAAGGTCCTTCTTTCTCTGAATGTGTTTGACTTTTAAGCCGCCAGTCCACGATATTTTGGTGTCTTAATTTGATCATAGACATTTACAGTAGGATCTGGGGAGTGCAATAGAGAGCAGTGGTTGACTGTTGGGAAGCAAAGGGGTCTGTTAGGTTGGGTTTCAGGCACAAAAGCTCTGTGATAACCTGACACATCAAATGGACTGTTTCCCATATTCATGATGTCATTCATGTCAAATTGGGGACATCCCATGGTAATTGTTTGAGAAGGGCAGAATCTAAGTCTGAACAATGTTGGGAAAAAGTCTAATTGCAATTTTCCTGGCAGATATCACAATTTCAATTTGATTCCCAATTTTCTTTAAATCAAGCTTAAAGGGAATGTGAGGAGTTTTTAAGTAATTAAAAAAAAGTCTCACTTTTAGATATATGCCTGATCGAAGTACACACTTTACGATGAGTTTTATGGGGTGCTGGTTTGGCGTAGTGGTTAGCACCCCATGTATGTGCTTCTGCCGGTCCAGGTTCAAATCCCGCCTGTGACCAGTTTGCAGAGTGTCTTCCCCTACTCTCTCTCCCCCTTTCACAAGCCTATCCACTGTCTCTCTCCTATCAATAAAGGCACAAAATTCCAAAAAAATGCATTAAAAAAAAAAAAAAGATGAGTTTTATAGCATCAAAATAGGTTATCTATAAATGCTATTCCTTAGCCTTCCGGTCGGGTTGGACAGGGCTGGACTGACCTGGATACTCAACTTCGGGAACAAGACAATTAAAACTAGAGCAAATTTTTATTATTCGGACATGTCTTAGAGCACCGGGCTGTAAGTAGTGATATATAGCCGGCTACAAAACTACGATACTAAGTTTTCCAACAATTGCTTGTTGTCACACATCAAAAACTACCGCTACCTAACTAGAAAGAGATACATTACCTCGTCGCTTTGCATCCTGTAAGTTGTTGAAAAAATAAGTTGTAAAGCAATGCAGAGTTCTGAGGACGGTCCGAGCTGCATTCAATAGCAACAAAACAACAAACACACGCTATGGCTTGGCTCACGTCTTTTGGTGCATTCCAGTTGTAGTCAGAAGTAGGAATTTCCGAGTTCCGAGTAGGAAACTGCAACTGGAGCATCCCCCGAAGTCGGAATTTCCTACTGGGAACTTGGTGAAACCTCGCCACCCCCGAGCTAACAACAGCTAGCAATAGCCAGGTAGATCGGCATGTTTTTTTACTTCAACTGGAACGCCGATAAGTCGGAGATGATGTCACTCCCAGTTCCGAGGTTACTGTAACGCAGCATTACAACAGTCGCCGCAAATGCTCATGGGTAGCAGAGTCCTAATGTCGCCGGTAATATATTCTCCTCATAGCACCTTTAAGTGCAATATTCACTGTGTTTACAGTATAGACAACAATAAGGAAATCAGTGATCAACAGCACATAACACATTATTCACCATATTAAGGTGCCTCCACACCTCGGCAACCACTCTCCATTTAGAGTCAATGTACAGCCGTGATGGGGCGGGGTTGAGACAACCACAACACTCATCGCTCATCAGCAAAGTTGATCTTTTCAGGTGATGTCGTGTGGCTAAATTATTGGGGTTACACTGCCTGACCTGCCAACAGCCTTTTGCAGGAGGGTGAACTCCCAGGCCCAGGACATCATACAGTGTCCTCTGCATCCTCTCCATGCTGAGTTTGAACTCTTACCCCCTGGCAGGAGATTCAGATTGCCAAAGGCCAGATCAAAAGCCATTTCGCAACTGAATTTAAATTTTCAACAATGAACAGTCATGAGTCATGATGAAACACTGCAGTGATGGTTCTGCTCAGTTGTCCCTTAAGTACTTGTGTCTTATCCGTCTCAGTGATGTATCTGGATTTGTATGATTGTGTTTTTTATGTTTCATGTTTTTTTTTTTACCTGCCTGCAAAGCAAATGTACCTTTGGAGACAATAAAGGGAAGTTGAAGTTGAAGCTGTGCGACAACAGCCAATCAGCAGTGTGTGCATGTGTGACTGTACCCGTGACAGACAGTTTTTATTCCGGACTACAGAGTAAAAATCCATGTCCGTGAGGAAACATTCGTCAGTGAGGACATTAGTTTCCCCGAGATCGACCACAGAAAACTCACAGATGATGCTGCTGCAGGGCATCAGCTGCAGTGTTTTGTGTTTGATAGGTGAGTGAAAAGGATAGTTGGAATAAAGTCAGCTTATGCATCCTATTATATAATACATGATATATTTGTGATGAAACTCTAGCAGATGTGACATCACTGAGCCACGGCAATGGGCAATGGGCAATGGTGACCAAAATGATGCATTAATGGACCCGCGACGCAACCTCAGTGGGCAACGTGTTTATGGTCGTAAAATCACATTTTTCAAACATTCTGTAAAACAGAAAGTGTAAAATTGTTGACATAACAGATCCTGGGTGATCAGGAGCTCTGCAACAAAAAAAATGCAGCTTTGGCAATCACGATTGTGTTGTCAGAAATTGCAATTTTGATCCGAAAATTCTAAATCTTTCCCCTAGCAGAATCGTTCTGGTAATTTATGTTCTGTCTATCACGTTATATTATGTTCTCTAAGTCAAAGCAGCTGGGCCACTCCTCATTCACAATAAATAATAGTTAAAACTAATGACTATTATGAAGGCCGACTAGTCATCGACTTCTGGGTCTGTTAGTCGACTAGTTAGGTGCTTTCCTCTTCCCCACAATTACCTAATGGGCCCTATTATTGCTTTGTTATGTTAGTATTATGTTAAAACAGATGATGATGCCACATACTGTTAAGAATGATTATTGTTTTTCTGATTCCTGTTTTTATACCTCCTACACCCGGCCATGGTCAAACTAAAAATAGACAGTTTTGATTTCAGTTATAGCCAAACATTTCTCAATCCTAGGCAACTATTGTGAACTTAATATGTATAATTTTGTTTAAATATGGTGGCTTTAACCACTGTTTGCACATCAGTACAATTAGACTTTGCTTTGCTGTTTAGTGGTAGGTGTAGAGGAAGAGTAAGGAAAGTGGAGGGGACTGCGATGTTAGAGAAAGAAAAAACACCACACAGCTTTAATTTTGGCCTTTTAAGAGACACAACAGTTGTGATTTGTCAATGTGATTCTCCTTTAATGCTTGTGCCGGACTGATATAGTCTTCCAAAGGCTGCACAACAAGTAATAAAAAAAGATCCTTTCATTGACGTTCTTTTAAGCTGTAGCCGAGTGAGAACAGAGTGGAAATCACTGAGACTTGGCTTGAGTTATGCTGTCACATACTGAGTGCTAACGTGATCTTTGACAGTAATAAACAGAGAGAGACATGTTCAGTTTTATGTGTGAAATCTGCCCGGTGTTTACTCTGCTATATGTGAGGGAAGCGCTCATGCCTGCTCACATCAGTTGTTCATGGAGATCTTGAATTAGCTTCAAATTTAACCCTTTTAGCTCTTCAACTTTAGCTTTGAAGCAGACAAACTCGTCACTGTTGTTGCTCCTGTCACGAAAGAGAATGTTTATTTAGAGCTGGAATATGAATTTTACTCCCACGTTTGAATGAGGGTGACACAGCAGGCTATGCATGTGACTTAAAGGTGCATTGTGTAGAAATTGGCATATTAGTGACATCTAGTGTTCAGATTTTGGAATGAGCCCGTCCATTTGTAAAACATCACATCACTATGTGTTGGGAGTCGATGAAGACTAAAAAGAATCGTGAACAGGGCATCATTTACAACAGTTACAAGGTGAGGGTTTTTTCATTCATATTTGTAACTATTATTTTTATAGATTATAGGTCAGTTAAGATAGGATAGAATAGAATAGAACTTTATTACCTCTGCCAAGGAGGTTATGTTTTCGAGAGAGTTTGTTTGTCCGTCCGTCTGTATGTGAACAAAATAACTCAAAAAGTTATGGATGGATTTTGATGAAATTTTCAGGAAATGTTCAGCATGGGAAAAGGAAGAACTGATTCAATTTTGGTGTTGATCTGGATCAGCGTCTGGCCGCCATGGCGAAAAATGTGATTTTTGTGAATAACTACTGAACTAAAATAGATATCATTATGAATCCAATTGTTAATGGTATGTTGTCATGGTCAAGGAATCTAAATATTTAGATGAAATAAAGGTAGGACTAATATTTATGGTGAAAATCATAATATGGATGAGGACTGTGGTGCTGGCGGAGGTCTGCGCTCTCCGAGTGCTTTTCTAGTTTATCATTGTAACAAGTACAATGAAATTGCAAAAGCCCTTCAGTCAGTGCAAAACAGTGTGGGAGAAATACGCTAAAGTACGGTGCAGACATAAATGAAGTAAAAAAAGATAAAATAATAATAATAATAAAATAAAAACACAACAAAATAATAAAGGTAAGGTGCAAAATGGAATAACAAAGTGCGATGCAGTAAGTAATAAGGATAAGGTGCAAGAGAGAATGAAATGGAATGATACCATAACAAAATAAGGTGCAAAATAGCTGCCGTGTTCAGGTGCATTAATGACATGAGGTAATTATTATATCATAATTATATAATGTAAGATGACAATAGGTTTTGTAAACTTTTGTTGGACAAAAAAGTCCCCAAACCAACCAGTAGACAACATGGTGGATCATTATGTCAGCCTCCACAAAGAGGAGACCAGCGGTACATAGATATAAAAAGCTTTTTCTTACTGAATAAAAAGAAAACCATAGTTTATGAGGATGATTGTACACCTATTTTGACGTAATTTACATACAATAGAAGCATTATATCCTTTATTCACCGTTTCTATTTGGTGAAATGCTGTCAACTTCTACACACTACACCTTTAAGGTTTTTCTATGTGGAGTTTTCATGGTCTCCCGTGCATGATTGGGTTCTTCCCACAGACCAGAAACATGCTTGTTGGTTGACTAGTGATTCCATTAGGTTTGGTTGAGTGTCTGGATGGTTGTCTGTCTCGCCATGTGGCCCTGCAATTGTCTGGTGACTGGTTTCAGTGTGTTCCTCACCTCTTGCTCGATGTCAGCTGGGATAGTCTCCAGTGGTTAGGATAATGGATGGATGGATGGAAGTTTAAATGGATTTTCAAATAAAGCGACAGCCCTGCAGATTCTTCCTAACACACCTTGTTGATAAAATTTTAAGCAAAGACATAACTCACTAATATTGTGTACTTAATGTTGCTAAATAATCATTTATCTGCCGATTTTTCCGTCTTTGAGCTCCCTGATTTCCCTGCAGTGACCTGATTGAGTCTCTTCCATTAAAAAAACGTCTCTGGTGTTTCATCAGCCTGACGTCTGTCTCACTTCACATGCTTTTTAATAACATCATTATGAAAACGCTGCTTGCAAACAGTGGAGCTCTGGGAGATTAATTTATTCAGAATTGGGCTAACATAATTATTGTTAATGCCTGACGGTGCAGCAGGGAGAGAGCCTGTGTTGGTTTTCAAACGTTTCTCAGCAGCAGGAGGTATTACAGCGGCCATTAGAGCCTGTCTGTCACCGGGAAGGTGTGTGTGTGTGTGCTCGTGGTGATTCTGTGCTGAGGGAAGGAGACGGAGCAGGGAGACGCTGGAGGGAGAAAAACGAGAAAAAAGATGGCTACCGTTTGCAGAAACACTTACATGCTGAACAAACAATAACACACAGCGCGTGGATCGAAGTCTCTGCACACACATTCACACACCATACCTCCTCTCTCTGCAGCTCGACAATAAAGGAGAGGATGATTTCTGTCTGGGAAAAAAAAAACCTCAGTGTGGCGGCTCAGTGGGAGATTGAGCAGGAGGAGGAGGATGTGAAGACAAGATAAAGGCAGACGATGGAAGATTGAGGGAAAGACAGATCGAGGTAAATTGAAAGAGATGAAGAAGTGAAAAATAAGAGAATGATGAAAAAAATCAGCAAGTGATCCATAAAACATCAATACAGGAAAGAAAGTCTGGAGGGGGCACTCGGTGTAGATAAAAGAGGTAAGAGAGAGACAGAGAGAGAGGAAGGAGAAGAGCAGGAGGGAAGAAAATGACAATATGGCTGCAACAATTTTGGGATGAAAAGATGGTGAAAAATTTACCACAAACTAATTCACTGTTGATGAACCGCTAAGGTGTTTTTCACAACTACAGCTCAGCTGCTTTGTTCCACTTTAAGTGCATATTTCTTTTGGGTGGATTCATGTTCACACAGTAGGATTCAAAAAGGATTAAACCAGGTGATGGGCGTTTGACCATTATCCCTAAAGAGCATGTTTACCTGACAATGAATATGGTTAAAACTAGGGCTGGGTATTGTTAAGAGCCTCACAGTTCAATTACAATTCTTAAGGTGGTAATTCAGTATTGATTCAGTAAGAAGTGGAAATACGCAGGAGTACTAGTTTTTAAAATATATTTTATTTTCAGAGTTTTTCAAATATATATATGCAAAATACAAAAGGCAAAATGAAAGAAAGATGGAAAAGTAAACAGTGGAACATAGGACAACAATGTAGAAGAGCTGCCAGATTAAGTTACCAATGCAACATAAAGAATTGCAATATTGTTAACGAATACATGGTCAGGTGTCATGGAAATGCCAATAGAGCACATATATAAATATATACGCAAAATTGAAAACAAAACTAAGACAGGACAATTATTTACTTTTTAGACAGTCAATGAATGGGCCCCATATATCCAGGGATTTGCTTTGAAATTTTGATATGCAGAAGCGAATCCTTTCCATTTGGATAGTTATTATCATTTCGTTGAGCCATCTCTGAAATCAGGGGGGAGTGAGAGTTTTCCACACCAGAAGAATCATTTTCTTCGCAGCAACCATGCCAAGCATTAAGGCTTTCAGTATCTCAGGTGAGTATCTCAGGGAAGTCTCTGCGAAGTACGTTTTTTTTAAAAGCAGGCTCAAGGCAGACCTTTGTTAGCCTTGCAGAGCAGACAGACCTGCCTGATTCTGAAATCCTGCAGGTCCGTCTTGCCAGCCGAATTCACTCGGCTGAATTCTTAATGGCCCAATCAGGGAAGAGAGGCGGGAGCAGCAGAATGCGGACATGACAACAACCGGAAGTTGAGAGCGGACATGCCGATTAGCCTTTTGTCCTCATGGCTACTCAGTGAAACTTGGCAAAATCTGCCCTCCTCAGAAGTTTACTTGTAGTGATTGTCTTTGACGAGGTTCATGTCACATATAAGTGTTAAATGAATCATCTGTGTGGTACAATTTAGTGTAAGACGATAGTATAAGGCTGTTAGCTGTTAGCAGCTAAGTTAGTGGCTAACGGCTAACGGTCATTAACTGTTAGCTGTTATGGCCCTGTTCCACTGGCACGCCTTGGCCCTACTCTACTCGACTCTACTCTATTTGCAGCGTGTTTCCACTAGCCTGGTACCTCCTAAAACAAGCTAGTTTTAGTACCTACTCCGCTCTGGTTCCAAGCGAGCTGAGTCGATAGTAAAAGATGACGTCACCAACTGCTGGCTACTGATTGGTCAGACAATATCGTCATAAATGAGTCATGAGCGTGACGACCTAGCATGCTAGTGGTAGCTACCATTAGCTTACCCTCATACGTCTTTTCTTTGCAGCTCGATTGCTCCTGTCCTCGGCTTCATTCTGTTGTATAGCTTCCAAAACTCTCCTGTGCTTCTCAAGGGGTATTTCTTCTTACCACCTGCAGCCTTCTCCTGCTTTCCTTTTTTACTCGGTTTGTGACAAAAAGCCACAGATTGTTGTGTCGCACACAAAATGACGTCACCGCAGTGCCGCTCAGCTGTTTACAGCGACACTGCGCGCCGTTGGGCAGGTAACTGGGGCTAATGGAAAAGCAGCACAGGGCGAGTAGAGTAGAGTAGGGCTAGTGGAAAAGGACCAAAACAGGCCGATGAATAGATAATTAAAATGCTGGATTGATTATTGCCTCATTGTATTAGTTAAAATTCTATTTTATCTTTAATAAAATCATAAAAAATCCCACTTTTCCTGCAGCCATTATGCTCTGGGAGCTGAGCTGAAGATTAAAAAAATACTCCTGAAAAGGATAAATGTGTCTTTGTTTAATTATAAATTTTAGAAGCAGCATTAATGAAAAACTCAGCCGGCTCCCCTGATATTCTCCTCTGCTCCAGGATTATTTCGTGTGAATCCGTTTCCGTTTGTGAGTCATTTAGCTGTGATTCAACCTGAAAAGAAAACTGCAGACAAATAAAGATAAAACTGTTGGAGGGTGAAATGAAGACATTTTGTTTCTGTTTCCCTCTTCGTCTCTGCGTCCTCCATCAGTCTTGTCCAAAATGGATTAAAGGGTCATGTTTGAGGTTTATTTTTCTTATTTGATATCATGTCTAAGTTTTTACGTGTTTGAAAGTTCAGACTTTTGCAGTTTGAGGAGATAAATCAGATTTCTGTATTTCAACTCTAACAAACTTTGCCACATTGATCCTCAGCCGAGTTCGTCAACAAAAGAAGAATCTGAGTAGAAAGGTAACTGGTGTTTCTGTCTGAGAGAAAGTGTGAAAGACTTTAGTGTTTTTGTGCACAGCTGCAGGGTCCATGCATATTTTAGAGATATTTGGGTCTTTGTGTTCCTGTGTGGTTTTGTAAAAGCAGAAAACACTCCAGTCTCTCACTTTTTTCAAAGTTAAGAACATGAAACTGAGGAGGCAGAGAGAAAAAACTGCAGCTGAAATGGATGATCACAAAGCCTTGAGAACACAATTTAACAATACAGCATAAAACTCTTCATTTTATGGATACACATATATGCATAGATACATATAAAGATACATATAATCAATCCAGTCTTAGATCAGCTGAAAAATAAAGCCTCTCTCACAGGGGGGAACCTTTGGTAGGGGGGTTGAGGGGCCAGATTGAACATGTTTATGAATGCTTCGTGTGACTTTGGGCGCTAATGCAGACAACAGGAGGACACCAGATAACACATTATTTATGTAATCTGCAACACTTGAAGATGAACTCACACAGAAACTGTCAGTCAAATGAAATCAATCCATTAATCAATCTTTATTTGTATAACGCCAATTCATAACAAGTGTTATCTCAAGACACTTTACAATACAGCATAAAACTCTTCATTTTATGGATACACATATATGCATAGATACATATATACATATAAAATACACATATATATGCAGTACAGGTCAAAAGTTTGGACACACCCTCTCATTCGATGTGTTTTCTTTATTTTCATCCCTATTTACATAGTATTCTCACTGGAGGTATCAAAACTATGAATGAACACATGTGGAATTATGTACTTAACAAAGTGTGAAATAAATGAAAACATGTCTTATATTCTAGTTTCTTCAAAGTATCCACCCTTTGCTCTGATTACTGCTTTGCACACTCTTCATTCTCTTTATGAGCTTCAACAGGTATTCACCTGAAATGATTTAATCTTCTCAGGTGTGCCTTTCACAGGTTAATTAATGGAATTTCTTGCCTTATGGTACAATTGCTCATAGATGTAACAGCAATGTGAGCTACCTTGGCTCTCCGAAGCTTTCTAGTTGACGTTTTAATAGAAAGGTGTTTGTTAAATATTTAATAAGTAGGTACTTGGCATAATGCCACTCTTAGGTCATTGTGGTTTCTTATTAAACTTGTTTTTTGTGTTGCATGCAGGTTCAAAATGTAGGATCACGGAATCGCAGACAGAATCACTGAATTGGACATGAAACATGAAATTCAATATAAGTGCGGAATATCATGGAAATGTCAACCATTTTACTTAAGAGTTTTTTTTTTTTCAATAAGAAGGAATGTATATCTTGGGAAAATGCTGCAAGGGGGCGACTAAGGCTACGTTTACACGGACACTCCTGACTTAAAAAGACGCAAAGATTTTTCCTTTGCGTTTTTAAATTCTTCTGCATTCAGATGACAATGCTGGAGACGAGTGAATCTGCTGTAGTGTGCATGCCGGTTCAGTAGATGACGGTGTAGGTCTGCAGAGAGGCAGCGCTGCTACAACACACGAACGAAGAAGAAAAACTTTTCACAAAAAACAATGGCGAATAGAAGCACAGAGACGCAGGAGTTTCTTTTCTGGACAAAAAATCAGTTTTGACAGCAAATCTGTCTGGATGGTTTAATCTGGATAACAAACCGAGCACTGCAAGAGGCTCATGTGACTCGGCAGACGGCCGAAGCTGATGTTGTTCCTGGTATGCGCACAGCCTTCATCTGAAAGAGTACTGAGCATGTGGTGACATCAGCGTTTCACCCTGAAACGCTCTGATACGGGTTTACACGGTGCTGCATGTAGAGCTTTTTGGAAACTTTCCACCCTGGAGCCCATTTCCAAAAGTTTCCGTTTTCAACGAGTTTCCATGTAGACGCAAGGCCAAAACGCAATGAAATCTTACCGGATTTGACCGTTTTCAGCGCCGTGTAAACGCAGCTTAAGGCTGGGGACAGTGCATCTTCACTTACCCTCCCCCTTCTCCTCCTCCTCACCTCATTAACGATGCAAACAAATTGAAGCAGCCGCCTGAGACAGTGGCTAATTTGGCATAAAAGCTAAAGTTTCCAGCTACCTCCATGGCAGAGCAGTTTCTCAAAGATTATGTGTCATCAAATGTTGTGAGTGATTATATTTCATTACTTCATACTGTGTATCTGGGTTAAATTTACATGAAATACTAAAACTGACTTCTCAGAGAATTAAAACATAAGAAAAAAAAGAGAAAAACAAAAATGGAATTTGGGCCAAATAACATGGATTTTATAGGGCCCTAAAAGTGCAGCATCTTGTCATAAAATAAATATGAGAAGGTGAATATTTTTGGAGCTTGACATTTCTTGATCCGCTGCCCTAAACCCTGATGTGGACCTCCTACATGTGTGAAAAGGCCTGATTCCTGATCCTTCTTGAGCTGTAGCTAAGTTTTATGTTTTTTCTGTGTTTTTCCGTCTCTCTAATTAAAAACAGAGCATAAAGGATTGTTTGTGTGAAGTGCTGAACACCCCGGGGAGCATATTTTGTCTTTTATTGTATTTTTTTCTGTGACTCAGGCTGATGATAGCTGCTGTGTGGTTTGTGTGGAGCTCTGGTTGTTATTTTGAGTATCCGAGGGAGGAGTGAAGCTGAAACCACGGGGGGACGGGGTTCCTCTTTTATCGTTAATTTGCTCTGTGATTTGGTTGAAGAAGTCCTCGGTGGTCTTCGTCAGCAGCTGTGTGGGAGTTGGCAGACGCTCTGAGCAGGCACGGGGGATCCACTGTCTTTTGTTTTATTACTATTTTGCATGATAAATTTGCTTTGTTTATCGGGGTTTTAACATGAGAGCGATGAAATAAACAGTTGAAACAAGGATCCTCGTACAGAAAGTGTCAGCACGAGAGACTTTAAAGAGTGAAATTAAAGTCAAACCTGAGGCACCGCTGAGCTCGGCCGGAGGAGAAGTTTGGGTTTGAGAAGTTACAAAGATGGATGATGGATTTGGAGCATGACACTTACAGCTCCGGTCTGGTGGTGTGGAAGCTGTCCCAAAAAAATTCCCTGACCCCCGGCACAAGGTCTTTAATTCTAGTGTCCACATTCTGCTGAAACATATTTTGAGTCCTCTGTGGATCTCGTCAGCAGCTGTGTGGGGCCAGCAGCTCTACTTCGCTTTTTTTACTGTTTCCACTGTCTTTGCTTTTATTATTATTTTGCATGATAAATTTGCTTGTTTTTGCGCACTCTGCCATGAGGCTGACTAGAAATAACATATAAACATGTGCAAATGATGTCGCTTCAGGTAAGTGCCAGGACACGGAACAAACGAGCAGAGAAATATTAGTCAGGACTAAGGACACTGTTTGTTGGCTCTGACCGTCATGACAATGAGTGGACAGCGAGAAGATTTGGGCTGCATCCTAGATGTTACACTAAGTGTTGTTGCATGAGTGTGTGAGGCCAAATCGTTGTTTGGGTGTAGTGTTCCTTTAAGATTAAATGTTAGGTGTGGTCTGATTGATATGTAAAGAGAATTTTGGTTGGGAAATCATTTCTATGATGGTACAATCTGACAAAGGGGGATTTAAAAAAAAAAAAACTTTAATGCGAGACCTTCCTTTAATAATTTTTTTGACAAAGCAAAATAAGTGAAGTCTTTATCGATTTGAATTTGTCACATTCATTCATCAGCTATCTAAACCACTTATCTCTTTTGAGGTCTCAGGAGGCTGCAGCCCTCGTTCAAAGACAGAAAAAATCCTAATTTTACAGAAGATTCATAAAATCCGTATTATTTTTCTGAAATTTAAGTTTTTCTTGTATTATGTTTTCTTCTGATTAAATTGTCTGAGAGTTCCGTTTTTGTGTTTTATGCACTTTTAAGTATGAAGTAATAAAATATAATCACTCACTCTGCAGGTGGTCCTCACATGTACCTTCATAGGTCCAGTCTACAGTATAGCAACAAAATCTGCACATTTGATCTCCTGACACATAATAATCTTTGGAAACTGCTCTGCCCTGTTTTTTGAAGTTTACCTGGACTTTCGTAGCTGTTTGCAAACTTAGCCGATGTCTCAGGCTGCCACTTTGATACGTTTAATGGCCATTTGTTTATTGTTGCCATGACAACAGTTAGTAAGAAGGACCTGCTACTGCTGCATTTCTGTTTCTTTACTCTGCCTGCTGTCTACCCTCTCACTCAGACTTCCTCCTCTAACTCTGTGACTTGATCTGGGTAAATAGACGTTTACAAGTTAAATGGAGATTTGCTGTTTTTCTTTTTCATCCTTCAGTGTCACTTCTCTGACAGAATTTAGGACTGGTCAACCAAAACGTCAGTGCATGAGGTGTACACACTTCACAGCAAATCTATTGAAGGTAAAAACATCTCTTAAAGTGGACTTCCTGCTTCAGATGAAAAGCAAGTTCAAACATGATTTGTTAGTTAATAGGGTAGACAAGTTTTTTTTCTCTCATCATGTTTCATCATGAATTGAAACATTGGTTTCTTGTTTTGTATACAGATACATATATGTGTAATAAAAACTGTAGACTTCCTTCCAGGTGAAAAGGGCATTTTGGCACAAGTTTCCCACAGGTTTTAGCTTTGCCGTCCATACCAAAAATGCACATTATTTGATAGGAATTATCTGTAATAGATTTCTTTTTAATTATTCATTATTCGTTAATTTGTTTTTGTTATTATTTTATTTATACATTTTAGTAGTATAGCTTTCCTTTAAATCTTGAAATTCTGCCATATTTCATTATTCAAACTTTTTATTATTTTTGCATCATATATAAAACAAAAGTTGTGCTTATTAACGTGCATATGCCCCTGTTCCTTCAAGTTTGTATTAAACAGATACTTTGAAATTGAGGATCATTTCAAAACTTAAAATAAATTTGAAAACAGTCATAATCAAAACTGTACTTCTTATTATTATATCGAATATTAGTATCAATATGATATATTGTTATTTCGTGTTTAAATACAATTATATTGTTATTATTATAGTTATTTTATTATATATTTTAAATTTTTTTTTATTATTATTATTGAGGCAGCACGATGGCGCAGCAGGTAGTGCTTGAGCCTCATTTGGTTTGATTCCAGACCTTTCTGTGTGACATTTGCATGTTCTTTCTGTGCATACTTGGGTTCTCTTCGGGCACTCCGGCTTCCTCCAAAAACATGCTCATTATTACGTTGATTGGTGACTCTAAATTGCCCTTAGGTATGAGTGTGAGCTTGAATGGTTGTCTGTCTCTCTACGTGGCCCTGTGATTGGCTGGCGACTGGTTCAGGGTGTACCCCTCTTCTTGCCCATTAACAGCTGAGATGGGCTCCAGACCCTGTGACCCCAAAAGAGATAAGCAGTACAGAAAATTAATGAATAAATATTATTATTTAAATAAGTAATGTATGTTTTTATGCTTTAATGTGATAATGTGGTTTTTAACTCTGTGAAGCTCTTTGAATTTCTCGATGTATGATTGTTCCTCTGAAGTTGATTCTCCTTGAATAAAACCTTTTAAAGTGGAATATCTGCAGATAAAGAGCCCACAGAGCTCACAAAATGAATTAAATGCCTTTATTAATGATATTTTGGCCTATTTGGAATAAAAACAAAACACTGTACATCTCTCAAAACAAAGAAATGTCCTTCAGATGCTTTTCCACACAAAAACATGCTCGTAAATGAATCGTAAGAAAATCGTCCGTCAGGGGAATACAAACCTTGAGAGAGACATCTGCATCTTGTAGAGGATGAAAATCTGCACCTGTGTCTTTTGTTTTTCTCTCAAAGAAATAAAAAAAGAACATTTCTCTTCAGATGTGAGAGAAACCTGCGTGAGCAAGTGATGTTCTCAAAAAACCCAAAGAAGCTCGACTCCTTTATCTTAAAAACAAAAACAGCACAGATGGGCTCAGGCAGGAAAGACTCACACACAGACAGCAGAGATGTTTTATTTTTGTTCTTGTATTAAAAAGCATCTGCAGACTGTGTTGGAGGGCGTTATCTTTTAGTGTTGTAATCTTTATTGAGTCATAACGGACAGAAAAATCCTTCATCGCTGATTGCCGGCGCTCTCTCTGCAGAATTATTTCCCACAGCTGTTGTAATTGGTGGAGTAATAAGAGAAGATAAGAGCATGGCTCTCACAGGCACAGATGACTTAGTGTTTCATTAGACACTATGACAAAGGTTAAGATCACATTCAGACTTTATAAAGTTAAATAAAAGATCGGCGTGGTTTAATAAAAGCTGCTGAGAACAGAAATAGTGGAAATATGAGACGTTGCTTCCATAGAGCGAGTGTTTCTGGATCAGATCTAATTAATGTCTGCGTATTGACTCTGAGTCGGACCGTCCTCTGTTTATCATTGTGGCTCTAAAAGCTGTCAGAGCTGATATTTAGTGACTAACAGGACGAGACAGAGCCAAGACCATCAGTCATTACAGAGATTAAGTGATGTTTTTGCTCGAAGGAGATGGCACAGAAATTAGGAAGTCAAAGTTGTGTTTCTAATTCTGACTGTAAAGGTTTGTTCAGGTCTTTTGAGGTGGCATCCTATGGCACCAGTACATACGAGTGTCAACAAATGAATCTGCATGGTGTCATTTAAGTAGACCTGTCATGATAACAAATTTTGCTGGACGATAATTGTCCAAAAAATTAGTGACGATAAACAATATTCTTGTCAATATTTTTTTTCATTGATGTAATTATATTATATGTCATAATAAAGTGAGTACACCATATCAAAGCAAGAAACTGTTATTTCTGAAGATATTTAACCACAATTGGAAGGTCAAGATCTTTTAAATAAAATAAATTAAACAAACAATTGAAAATATTTAACTAACAAAAAAAAAAAGACAATGACAATGAAAAAAAATCCTTTTCATTGAATGAAATTTTAGCAAAAATTGCATGTAAATAAAAATAATTATACTAATCAAAAACAATGAAATATAGACCCTGTCTCTGTAAAGAAAAAACGAAACCCCAATAAAAACAAACTAGTAAAGCACTCGGAAAGCGCAGACCTCCGCCAGCGCCACAGTCCTTACTCATATTGTGATTTTCACCATAAATATTAGTCCTACCTTTATTTCATCTAAATATTTAGATTCTTTGACCTTGAAAACATACCATTAACAATTGGATTCATAATGATATCTATTTTAGTTCAGTAGTTATTCACAAAAATCACATTTGTCATCATGGCGGCCAGACGCTCATCCGGATCAACACCAAAGTCGAATCAGTTCTTTCTTTTCCCATGCTGAACATTTCCTGAAAATTTCATCAAAATTCATCCATAACTTTTTGAGTTATTTTGTTTACAGACGGACAGACAGATAGACAAACAAACTCTCCTGAAAACATAACCTCCTTGGCAGAGGTAAAAAATAAAAACAATAAATAAAATGTAGTTTATACAGTTCCTGAAAATGTTCTCCCTGTCAATCCGTACTTTCTGTCAAATGTTCGTCACATTGCTTTTATTTATGCTTTTTATTTTGCTGACCAAACGCCTCAATAAGCGTTGGCTGTCAAGGACGAAGGCTCCACCTCTTCCTCCGCTTCTCCGCTGCACCTCTTCTTCTTCGTCGCCACTACTTTAAAACAAATTAGACATATCGGCTCGCCGGTGATCATGAGCTCACACCTTGTTCATTCTGTTTAAAACCAAAATATTCCCACACTGGGGCTGTTGCAGCCTGCTTCAGGACCGTAGCTTTCGTGCCATCGTTCATATTAGTGTTTGTTTCCTCGTTACTCCTCAGGACCTCAGCTAGTGCGTACACCCTCCGAGTGTACGCGCGAGTGGCAGAGTGACCTTCTGCGCATGTCAAAAAAAACAATACATCGGATTCAGCTGGGGCCATGCAAACGCAGATTGAACGTGGGTCTCTTTACTCAAAGTTCATGTATACAGA
The DNA here is from genome assembly GCA_036419115.1 of Scarus forsteni. Lineage (NCBI taxonomy): Eukaryota > Metazoa > Chordata > Actinopteri > Labriformes > Labridae > Scarus > Scarus forsteni. The sequence goes on along the minus strand of JAZDUH010000066.1, from coordinate 11,635,169 downwards.
TCAAATCAGATTCACTTAATCTGATCGATTTCAATCAGATTGAGGAAAACTACCCATGTAAACAGGGCCATTGTTGGGCAAGCTATTGTCAAAATGTGGAAACTGATCCACTTCCAGGTTTGGGCTACCACAAAAATGTAATTAGTTCTCTTTTGTGCCATGACCAACATTTTCTCAAAATGTTTTCAAAGTCTGCGGAGAACTTAAGTCATTATCAAAAATGTGGAAGCCTGCCCTTTTTCATCACATTAACTATTCCTCAAGCTGATAAAACAACAAAGCAGCAAAACTGATCAGTAATCTGTGGAATAAAACCACATTTAATCCATTTTTTAAATCAGGTGTAGAAATGTTGCTTCATCTCTCGGTAACTGTGTTAAAGTGGTAACTCATTATAATCCCCAGCTTCTGTGTGCCCCTGTTGGTATTGTGTCGGAGAAACTCCTGAGCGAGGGTGGATTCTTTATTCTCTAACAGACTCTGAGAGAGAAATGCAGATGAATTGGAGTAGACGGGCTGAAAAATAAGGCTTTTCTAAGCCTGGATATGGCTGAGAATGAGCTGCCACTCAACATTAGGAGGCTGGAGAGAGCCGGCTGTGGAGGGAATAATGAATAAGATGACATTTTGAGAGAACGTCTCCTCTTCTAAAACATCTTTCTTTTATACCGCCGGATTCAACATTGGGGTAATCAGAGGAGCTCACATCACTTTTATTAAATGGCATTAATAATCACTGTTAGTTTGGACAATTCCTGCTCTTCTCTTAGAGAGGGTGATTATAAAACACACTTTCTTTGTAATGCTCTTTTCATTTGACCAGATCTGAGTGCCACAGAGATTAAACATGATCAGGGTGATAAATAAAACAATATGTGATGGCTTAAAGTACTGACAGCAAAAGCTCTAAAGTCTTTAGTCCTTTAGAGGATGAAGCAGGCTGTGGGCTCTCAGGTGTTTGAGGGACATCTCACAGCTTTGGAGCAAATTTCTGAAAGAGCCGATTTACCGCACTGTGGAGTTCAGACCTGAGGTGGAGGAGATGGTTAGTGTTAGTTTAGTTTAGCTTAGGACTTCAACCATTAAATAAAACATTGAATACAAACAAAAAATCTCAAAGGTGCATGAAAAGGAGCAGAATGAAGTAAAGTCTTCTAGAGTCTGCCCCCCTCTCACAAGACATTAACTAAACACATAATATAAATTACCAAGAGCTAGAGGTGGGGGATATGGAAAAAATATCATATCACGATTTTTTAAAAATAAAATCACGATCACGATTTTATCACGATTCTTTTTTACGTTGATTTTTCTAGACTAATTTGCATGTCTAAACAATCTTTTCTTTATGTTTAACATATAAAACATGTAAAACCCTAAAAGAAAAAAAAAGACAATTAAAGCCAAAGAAACTTTCTGAACAGGTTTTAATTTAAATAGTGTGGTTTTTATAAAAATGTGCAATAAATGTAAACATAAAAGGTAATGAACAACAATAAAGTGCACTTTTGTAACATAAAAACTAAAGACACTAAATAGCTTATTGCAAATGGTCAGATAAAAATACAAACTTAAGTAATTGGTTATCTCTTAAAGTGCAACATTTTAGAAAAAATGTTATGTAACTGCAATGTCTCTAACCTGAGTGAATAATACAGCTTATTTAGAACAGATTTTTGTTCAGAAATCTTCAAGCTTTTATCTCCTTTTCTCTTTCTGCCATGGCTTCACGCTACATAACCAAACAGGAGATCCCACCATGCACTGCGCGTAATGTGCTACGATTGGTTAGTCTGGTGCGTGTCAAAGTCTCTGCGCCCACACAGATGATCTGACGATCTTTCTGCTTTATGAGATCATCCTCACGTTATAATCCTTAACGATTTAATATCGTCATATCACACACCACTACCAAGAGCTACATTTCATTATTTCTTATTTAAAAAAACCCCAAAACAATACAACAAACAAACAAAAGTGACCACATGTTAATTCACATTTTGCTACAAACCAAACATAGCAAGGCGTAGATTTACACATTTCCTTGTATTTACTCAACATCCTGGCTGAAAACTAACGGTAATAATTTCTCCAAAATGTTTTTGTTGACAAGAAATATCGATATATACTCTTAAAAGTCCTTGACCAACAGCAGTTATTGCAACTGAAGAACTAAAATCTTTGTCCCAACTTAAAAAAACTGTAATACAAAATCCTTAACCCATATAAGCCCACATTGTTTTCTGAGTTTTCTGAGATAATAAAAGAGAAAGAACAAAAACACAATGACCTTAAAAGTTTTCAATAAAAAGATTAAAAGTATGACGGTAGATAAAACAATCTAAATTAAAAGTAAATTAAGACACTAGTTCGTTAAAATAACAAATAAGAAGTCAATAAAAGACGAAGGAACTAAAATGATAAGAGAAATACCATCAAATAAAAGGATAAAAAAAGACTGAAACACAGAGAAAGAAATAAAATTAAAAACTAAAAAGACTAAAAAGACGACATCACATAAAAGCAGTTCTCTAAAAGTGATTTTTTAATAGTGACTTAAACGAAGCAACAGACTCTGTACACCTCATCTCCTCTGGCATGTCATTCTCAATATCACGATTAATTGAAGCTCTTACCTCGATTACAATTAATGAACGATTATTTTATGCTCTGCTAAAAATAATAAGTGGTGATGCTGATGTTCGTCGATACGGTCTTTCTGCAGTATTCACACTTAACTTCTTTCTGCTCGATGTCCTCTGCACAGAATCCAAAATGTGTCCAAACAGTTGAGATGGTAGTTTTCCTGGCTACAACCTCCCCTGATAGATTGTCTCCTCCATGTTGGTGCCGCATCCTTCGGTCTTGGCGAAAGTGAACATAGACTTTATGGAGGGGGCGCGGTTACGTGTAATGCAAAGCCAGATTAACAGTGGAAACTCACATGTCTCACGAACATCTAACGTCCATCAGAAACTTCTCTGATCCTTTAAAGTGACTTTGAACTAAATACTGGTGTTGTTTTCTAGACTCTGAGGTCTCTGCTCGATATGATGGCAGCTTCTTTCAGCTCCAACTCTTCTGTCATTCTAAACAAGTCTTCTCCCTCCAGGTGGACCCCATGTTCACTGTGCCAGCGCCCCCTGCTCCCAGCCACCCCGGGGCCCCCGGATCCTCTCTGCCCTCAACCCCCTCCTTCTCTCCCCCGGCCCTGCCCACCTCGAACCAAAAGCAGCTGGTGGTGAGGACGAGGTCTGTAGGAACCAACACGCAGGATGGAGGCAGCTCAGGAGCTCTGGACGGGGACTCGGCCTGTCTGGGACCCTGCCAGCCGGGGACCAGCGTCAACCTGGAAGGCATTGTGTGGCACGAGACCGAGGAAGGTAAGAGCACAACAGCAGGTGTATCTCTTGTGATACTATGAAATGTGATCAAGTGCAGGACAGGAGAAGACGGGGGATTATCTGGGTGGTTTATTTGACAGCAAACATGACTTTACTGACACACAGAGAAGTTCCTGATATCTGTTCACAGGCGTATCTGCAGATCCTCTGTATGCTCAATGTAACTCTTGACAACGTGTTCATAATCGGCTATTCTTGGTTCAGTATGAAACTGTCTCTCTGCATGGATCATGAAGACACATGTGGAAGACTGAATACATGAAGAACTTAGATGTCGGCAGAAGACCTAAAGCAGGGTTCAAACACAAAGATTACTGGGCTGTTTTATCCCTACTTTCACCCTTTCCGATCAAGGATGGCAAACGGCAGATTGTCTTATGTCTTATAAGATTATCTTATATCAGCCCTATTCAATTAGTGGCCCGAGGGCCACATGCAGCCCAAAAGCAACCCTCGAGCAGCCCAATATCTAGGTGATTTGGACTCAGGTCCGGCGAGAAAAACAGGAAAAACTTTTACCAACATTGTCAAGGTCTTACAAAAATTCCAACTTTATTACAGACATTGAATGCATCATGTTCTGCAAGGTTGCTGTTGATCAAGATACTTTTATTGCACATTTAAATGTGACCAGAAGATGGTGTTTTTAATCCACACTTTTTTTATGTTCTTATGCACCTTAGTATGTGCTTGTATTTACCTTTCATAACGTGTTGAATTTATCTGGTTGAAGTGTAAAGTTTAAAGGGACTGTGTGGAGTTTCTAAGTAGTTACATAAAAGTCTCACTTTTAGATATATGCCTGATCGAAATACACACTTTAAGATGAGTTTTATAGCATCAAAATAGGTTATCTATAAATGCTATTCCTTAGCTTCACAGCCGGGTCGGACAGGACTGGACTGGCCTGAATACTCAACTTTGGGAACAAGATGATTAAACTAGAGCAAATTTATATTATTCGGACACGTCTTAGAGCACCGGGCTGTAAGTAGCGATATATAGCCGGCTACAAAACTACGATACTAAGTTTTCAAAACATTGCTTGTTGTCACACATCAAAAACTACCGCTACGTAACTAGAAAGAGATACATTACCTCATCGCTTTGCATCCTTTAAGTTGTTGAAAAAAGAAGTTGTAAAGCAATGCAGAGTTCTGAGGAAGGTCCGAGCTGCATTCATGAGCATCACAACAAACACACACTTTGGCTTGGGTCACGTCTTTTGGTGCGTTCCAGTTGTAGTCAGAAGTAGGAATTTCGGAATACCAAGTAGGAAACTGCAACTGGAACATCCCCCGAAGTCGGAATTTCCTACTGGGAACTCAGTGAAACCTCGCCACCCCCGAGTTGACAATGGAAGATGGATGCCCCCAGTGTGAACAGTTATTTAGCTCCTGTAATAATCAATTTATTTGCACTTCTGACTGGGGTGTGTCGCTCTAGATCAGTTGTATACAAAGTATTGTTAGACTTATATTTACAAAAATGCTGCCATAGTGATAATCACATCCCTCCTACAACAACGCCGGGCGTGCTAACAACAGCTAACAATAGCCTGGTAGATCATCATGTTTTTTTCCGACTTCAACTGGAACGCCAATAAGTCAGAGATGATGTCACTCCCATTTCCGAGGTTACTGGAACGCAGCATTACGACAGTCGCCGCTTGTGCTCGTGGGTAGCAGAGTCTTTATGTCGCCGGTAATAGATTCTCCTCATAGCACCTTTAAAGAAACAGTATTTCAGCAGAAATTTAGTTAATGTTCTGCGTTTATTGAGTTTATGCCCTTTTGAATGTGGCAATAAATTAATAAACATCCAGTGTGCTTGTTATCTATTTGTGTTTCTTTTGCGTGGTGAAATTTGCTCAATGTCTGCCAAACATGTCCGGACCAGCTCATGTCCTAAGTCTGAAAATCTGACCCGACTGAATTTCTAATTGAATAGCCCTGTCCTATAAGAGTATCCTGTGGTCTGAGGTGTTAAGAGTGAATTTGTCCCAAAAATCGTCTCCAAAATGGGTCGAGGCCGACAAACGTAAATATCAAACTTGTTCCGTATTTATTAAAATCTTTATGTGTGTATAAAGTCAACAACTACCGAGTTATGAGTTTGTGAATCGTGATGATGGAACAGAATGTGTGGACCTCAGAAATGAAAGACCAGCTCACGTGTTCACACTGTCTCCAGGATTTTTTCCACAGTCTTTCCTTTTTTTTAGTTCCCAATTTTTCCATCAGAAAGTCCCAAGACCACCATCATTCCCTCTTCTCTTATGCCCTCATCCATGTTGTGTTTTCCGGTTGTTGCCAGAGACATGTATGTTGATGGTTATTGTTATGTTTCTGCTTCTTCATTTTTGTCATATCATATATGATCATGCAAGATTTCTGTCTTGGAGGGCTGAATTCTAGATCAGTGGTGGGGAAGAGTCGTTATGTGTGTGTGTGGTGTGCTGTGTTGAGATTATTGGAGCACACCACACACGGTATGATAAAAGCTGATCAATGCTGACTTTTTATCTTTATGTGTGGGGTCTCTAACAGATCAAACATGTCTTCTGATTTAGAAAATCCTTATGAGTGCACCCCACTTTAATGAATTAAAATGAAACCCAAAATTAAAGATGAAAGAAAATAGATCCAAGACCTAAAGAGGAGGTCCATGACTTAAAATTCATAGGCTGCTAATAACTTGTGTGCATGCTGGTGACTCAGTGTTAATTGGTTGGTGTACCTGGTAAAGCGTGATTGTAGAAACAATGATTAGCGGCGGTGGCGCAGTTGTATAATCACTGGTGAAAGAAAAATGACACTCCATGTCAGCTTATCCGGCAGCATGACTCACTGTGTCACTACCTTTTCAGTCTCTACTTTTGAAGTGAATAAGAAGTGCCATGAAACTACTTTTCCAAAGAGGAAAATGAAGACGATAAACTGAGTAGAAAAACACGAATGAAGACGAGTACAAAAATAAAGCACGGCACAAGGTCAGACTAAAACCAAAAGCTTTTTTGGTTAAAAGCATCTTCTGTATAGAACGAGGTCCATCTCTGTAATGTTGTTATGTTGTTGTCAGTCACACTCATTACGAGTGATAGTTTGAGATGTTTACATGTGGAAGCATGGATACATCAACGGAGAACTAAACTGATTTCTACATACTTAAATATAGGTACGAACAGATAGCAAACAAAGGATGAAAGGATGGATTAAAGACCGTAAAATTCATAAAAACAATGGGCCACTTCCTGAAACAATCTTTGAATGTGAAGTCACATGCAAATGGTCAATTTTGGGCAACTGTTGCTTGAACTGTTTGTCTACACAAACTTCTGTGGTACACAGATGTGGACAGGTGCATGCTGGATCTAGCTAGTTGTGGCGCTAAAGTTAGCATGTTAGCTAGCTGTCCAAAAATGTATTGCCAGTAAATGATATTATTGTCAATATTATTTTGAAACAACATTTTTTCATGAATGTAATTACAATATATGTCATAATAAAGTGAGTACACCGTATCAAAAGCAATAAACTTTAATTTCTTAAGGGTATTTAACTGTAATTGAAAGGTCAGGAGCTTTTAAATAAAATAAACAAACAAACAATATAATAAATTGAACAAACAAAAAAAGGAGAAAAAAAACAATGAAAATGAAATTGACTCTATTTTGGGAAAAAATGCATGTAAATAAAAATAATTATACTAATCAAAAACAATAAAAATAGATCCTGTCTCTGAAAAGAAAAAAAAGAAACAAAACTCCAATAAAAACACACACAACCATAAAAACAATAGATAAAATGGAGTTTATACAGTACCAGAGTTGTTTGTGGCATGTACTTACACCCAGTCAATTCGTACTGTCTGTCAAACCTTTGTAACATTTCCTGAAATGGTGGCCTTTCTTTTGCAATTTAGCGGACGACACTGTCTGTGAGCGTACCATTTTGCTCTGTTTTATTTATATTTCCTTTGCAGACCAAACGCCTCAGTAAGCGCTGACTGTCAGGACGAAGGCTCACTGCACCTCCCCTTCTCTGTCGCCACTACTTTAAAAGAAATACGACATTTCGGCTCGTCGGTGTTCATGAGCTCAGACTCATTCTGTTAAAAACCTAAAATTAAATATTCCCACACTTGGGCGTTCGGCTTAGAAACCATCGCTGTTGTGCAATCATTATTATTTGTGTTTTTTTCCGTGTTACTCCTCACGACGCTCACTTGCAGCTCTGTGTCTGTGTACCTGCGAGCCGGATTGCCTCCCCGCACAAAGATTGAATGACTGACAGATGGCTCACTACGCTACAGAATTCCTCTGTAGAACCAATGCACCCAGATGTTGAGAAAGATGGACGGAGTTAACCATCTTCTCATCCAGCCTGTTTGGTAGAAAGAAAGGAGGGAAACAAACATGCATGCATCGGGAAGCCGGCAAACTTAACTAGGATAAGTTTTTTTATTTTTTATTTATTGTGCGGTTTATTGATTTATTGATTATCCTGACAGGCCGACCAATAGCTCACTGCATCCATATTTATGTGCTTCATATCCACCCAGCTCTTTGCACAGCTTATTCACTTGACAGCTTGCTGCTTAGCCCGTTAGCCTGTTTCCAGATGCTAGCTGGAGCTGACACACGCAGCTGCCATCACACAGCCCACACATGCAGTTCGTCATTCAGACTTCCTGCTTTTGTTATTAATTTGTTGAGGCTTCTAAATTGCATTAAGTGTTTCCCGTGATTTAGAACATGCAGTTTTAAGTCTTTATGTTGAAATCAGCAGACGTTAAAGTCGTGAGCTGAGTCTGATCTGTCAGACGTGGGTAAATAAACTCCTTGTCGCAGCTCAGTGAAAACCAAGATGGTGGAAACACATCAGCAGCTTTTCTGATCTACAAGCCTGACTTCACCTCGACAAAAGACTTTCTCTCCTTGATGTGGAAAAGCCCCGGTTTACTCTCTGCGAGGTGCTGCAGTTTTCACTTCCATTGTTGTCACATTTGAGGATTAATGTCCTTCACATTTCATCTTTAACTCTAAACACAGTAAACACTCTGACGGGCTAAGATGCTTTTTTCTTTTACCGAGTGCATTTAGAGTTCAAGCTGCACTTTGTCCATTTCCCTGAAAATCCTCGGAGACGTTTAAAAATTCAGGTGGAGGTTTGCAGCTAATGGTTTGTTTTGGTGGTCCTCATTAAAAATAAAGACAGTGTAGTTTGCAGCAGAGCCTGTAATTGGAGGCTCTTTATTTAGAAGCTTTGAAAGGACAGCGTCTGAATTTCTAAGAGCTCCAGGGAAAACGTCTGACTGGAATCAAACTCAGTACATTTTTCTTTCTTTTTAGAAGTAGCTTCTGTATTTCTCCCCTCTGAGTCGTGGTTGATGAGTTTGACCCCTGCTGTGATGCAAAATGATGATTGTGCCGCATTTCTAAACGGAGTGATAACTCCTTTCTAGGGATTAGGATTATGGATTTTTTCTTGATATCATATCTATTTGTATTTGGTTCACTTTACCAGGACATTCAGATCGGCCTCAGTTCTTTGCTGAGCACATCCCTCAGAGATTGTCGTCCATATTGAGACGATAGCATCACACAGTTGATCTCACTGTCATGTCACATCTGAGAGCCCAGTTTGAGATGATCTAAGCTTTGTGACATGGCACGGTATCCTGCTGAAATTAGCCATCAGATGATGGGATGAACATGGTCAGCAACAATACTGAGGTAGACTGTGGTGTTGAAATGATGCTTTATTGGTACTCAAGTGCCTGAATTGTGCCAAAAACCTCCAGCCTGCTTGAACTGTTGATACAAGGCAGGATGGACGCAAGCTTTCATCAGGTTTACACCAACTCCTGACCTCACCATCTGAGGAGAGGCTGATACCAATCAGACCAGGCAGCATTTTTCCAATCTTTGACTCATTAATCAATCAATTAATTAATCAGTCTTGATTTGTATAGCACCAGTTCATGACAAGTGTTATCTCAAAACACTGTACATTAAAGCAGACTGAAGCCGTACTCTTTATTTTATAGTTACACTCATATATGCATTTATACAAATAGATATACCGTAAAATATCAAATAAAAGCCGGGGCGTTTATTTGCTTCAACCACTGAGCAGACCAGGCGTTTATTTGGGACAGGCGTTTAATTCCTTTTGCAAAAAATCTTGCTTAGCAAAAAATTTAAAAATATGGTAATTATAATCAAATTATTTATTTGTGCAAGTGTGAATAACACCTGTACATTGTCAAGGCAAGATTACAGTACTGTTGTTATACTTTTGTCTTCTTCCTTCAACTCAACACTCTCTAAACACTCTTAAAACTGGTCAGGAACGACTGGTAGTTTAGTTAAGTCATACTTCTTTTTTTTCCCGCTGCACCAGGACCATGAAGATAAGAAGCAATGTACCCCTAAATGACATGACTGGCCTCCTGACATTAGTTAAGGGCACAAAAAAAAAACAACGGCAGTTGCAACGTCTTCTTTGAATTTTCGAAGCTCTAGTAAGATTCTGTCTTAAAGCCCTTTGTGGACATTGAGTGTAGCTGTACTGTCATGAAACAGTGTGCCTCAGACCAATGTGGATTTTGTTAGCAAACAGAGGGAGGAGAAGTTTGCCGACAGGACATCCAAAGAGACAAATAAACCATGTGCACTGTAAAGGTTCAGTCTGACCATGATGTTTTTCAAGTGTCAGCTGTCAGCTGTGAGCTCAGCATTTGCATGTGTGTTGTGTAAACTTCGACTGTAGCCCTAAGGCTGTGCTGAATAAATTACACCAGGCGTTTATTTGGAACGGGCGTCTGTTTGTCAAAATGTACTGCTACACCGGGCGTTTATTTGGGACCGGGCGATTAATTGGAACCCGGCGTTTATTTGGTATTTTACGGTAATAAATATTTAGAAAGAAAGATATTTATTTAGAATGATAGCCCCTTGAGATGACCATCTCATTTTCAAGAGGGTCCTTACAGGACATAAATACATTACAAAAATGCTGAACATTTCCCAAAAATTTCAACCAAATCCATCCATACCTTTTTGAGTTATTTTGTTCACGGACGGACGGACGTTAGATGTTAGCAATAAAATCAGATCAATCTAATTTTAATGCTAACATCTATAATGATTTCTTCCGCCAAGGATGTTATGTCATTGCCGGCGTCTGTCTGTTTGTTTGTTTGTTTCTCTGTTACCAACATAGCTCAAAAAGTTATGGACGGATTTTGATGAAATTTTCAAGAAATGTCTGGATTGGGAAAAAGAAGAAATGGTTACATTTTGGGAGTGATCCGGATCATCGTAAAATTGCCATGACTAAAAATGTGATTTTCGTGAATAATTACTGAACTAAAATTAACATCATTATGAATCCAATTGCTAATGGTATGTTTTCATGGACAAGGAATCTAAACATTTAGATGAAATAAAGGTTGGACTAATATTTATGGTGAAAATCCCAATTGGTGAGGACTGTGGTGCTGGCGGAGGTCTGCGCTCTTTGAGTGCTTTTCTAGTTGAATATAAATGTCTAAAAAGTGAGCCCCTTGAGATGTGGTATCTTATTTCAAGATGGACCTTGTGTCTATATGACTGTAAAGACAGTTACCGATGTACAATCAATACAACCCTGGATAGAGAGATCAATCTAAAATTTATGTTTGCATCTTTAATGATTATAACTTGGAGAGAACTGATGTTGATTAATATTCAGCAACTAGATGAGCTGCCATTAAATTTGGTTTAACTGGTCTAAAAGTATAAATTAATGTTAAATTTTGTCATTTCTGTTGATAGTTGATACAGGATAGAGCACACAGAGTCAAGCAATGAAAAACTAATGGCAACACTCCAAACTGCTCCATAAGAGGATATTTTAGCTTCTATCCTGACCTGTTTTGCCAACAGTTTGCTATATGAAATGGCTCCTGTTCTGTCCTTTACACTGGAGCAGTATCTTCCTCCTTCTACATTATCTGATTGGCTTGTATTGAATGTGACTAACAGAATCATCCAATTACCAATTAGCGTATGTATGAAAGGTTCTACCCCGTCACAAACACTTTCTATTGACTTTCTTTTCCAAAATGAACTATTGAAACATATTAAATGGTCCATTCTCTCTGTTATGTTTATGGACACATGCTGCAGCCATCATGCAAGAGTGCATATGTGAATATCTCTACAGTTTGGCCTCCCTAATTATCATATACTCACCCTGTTCAGCTAATTAAAACTGGAAGTCCAAATGAGTGCTGTGTGGGCTTGAAAGTATCGCCATGGCAACAAACAGGGCTCTTTTTTCATTTCTATTCCTGACAAATTAAACCAAAACCATGTTCATAATTAAAAATGACTGGACATCCTCAGAGGAGCAGTTCTGGCGTTAAACTGCACATTTAAGGAGTCCAAAGTGAAACCAAAAGTAGAACCAGAAACCGGTCCAGCTCTTCACAATCCTACCACGGGAGGAGCGGGCAGCATATCAGACGGGCCGATTCTGACACCGTGGTTCTTTGATAGTCTGTTAACGAGGACAGTGCTCAGCGTGGCGGCCTCTCAGTGGAGGTGTAATACCTTACTGCAGGCTGCTAATGAATAAATCCACCCTCAGTGTGCCCGCCTCGCTCTGCCAGCCGCAGGGCCTCTGAAGTGGAGAGGGGAGTTTGGCGGAGAGGCGTTTGTTTCAGGGCCCTGTATTAATTAACTGAAGATACACTCAGTCAGCCAAAAGCAACAACAAAAACAAGAAGAGAGGAAGGAGAAAACAAACACAACACGAGGGAATATTTCTGAGGCTGGGAGTGCTTTTAAACGGGCCGCGGAGACGCAGAGAGAGGGAGGCAGAATCATCCATCGACTGCTGCAGAGACTCAAGCAGCAACATCCAGACAGTGTTGGAAAAAATCTCCTCGAAGAGAGAACACTCTGAGTAAACCGAATTACTGTTTCCCTGCAGATCCTGAAAATAAGAAATGAGTGATAAAGAGAAAACTAGACAGAGAAAAATGCACAAGTGAGAGCAGAGTGGTGCAAATGAAGAGTTAGTACTTGAGGAAGAAATCATAGCAGGATTACACTCTGAAGATTTAGTCAAACATGAAATTATTAAAATTTTAATGCGGAGCAGTCATCCCATCAAGGGAAATTGACAGCTTGAAAACATTTTTATCATTTGTATTATTTAGACAAATAATGATCCACTGAAAATGGGACAGTTTTTTATTTCTTTTCTCAAAAATGATTTGCCTGCAGATGACATTTTGATAACAGTCTGGTGCTCACAGAATCACTAACATGACCAAAATGATGCAGTAATGCCAAAGCAGTAATGGGGGTACAACCTTTGTCCCAGCACACATAATCCTCTTTTCACAGAGCGGTGTACAAAAGTATGAACAAACAGATATTAATGTGAACGACCAAGAAAAGAGGAATGTTCTTCAATTTTGTTAAGGGAGCATCTTGAAAATCAAAAGTCTGTGCAGTATCCTGTGGATCTGACATTTTATTTGAAGTCCATCATGTTTAAAGGACCCATATTTGGCCTTGACTTGGGTTTGTATGTTTAACAAATTTTGCTGGGCGATAATTGTCCAAAAAATTATTGCAGATAAACGATATTATTGTCAATATTATTTTGAAAAATCTTGTTTTCATACATGTAGTGTGTACACCTAATCAAAAGCAATGAACTTTAATTTCATAAGAGTATTTAACTCTAATTGGAAGGTCAAGAGCTCTTAAATAAAATAAATTAAACAATATAATAAATTAAACAAACAGAAAAAGAGAAAAAAAACACTGAAAACTCTTTTGGGATAAACTGCATGTAAAAATAATAATTATAATTATCAAAAACAACAAAACATAGACCCTGTCTCTGTAAAGAAAGAAAAAACAAAACTAACACAACAATAAAAACAATAAATAAAATGTAGTTTATACAAGTCCTGAATTGTGTGTGACATGTATGTTCTCCCAGTCAATCTGTACTGTCTGTCAGATGTTTGTAACATTATTGGCTTTTCAACTGTATTGAAGGGCTGCATTTCTTTTGCAATGTAGCAATGTAGCATTTTGCGTTGCTTTATTTATATTTACTTTGCAGACCAAACGCCTCAGTAAGCGCTGACTGTCAGGACGAAGGCTCTGCTGCGCATCCCCTTCTTCGTCGTCACTACTTTCAAACAACTACGACATATCGACTTGTCGGTGTTCATGAGCTCACACCATGTTTATTCTGTTTAAAACCAAAATTTTCCCACACTTGGGCTGTGGCAGCCGGCTTAGGAACCATCACTTTCATGCCATCATTCATATTAGTGTGTTTAGATGTTTTTGTTTCCTTGTTACTCCTCATGACACTCACTTCAGCTCTGTGTGTGTGTATGCTCGAGCGGCCCCGCCTCCCCCTCAAAGATTGAATGAATGACAGATGGATCACTAACCCTAACCCCGCTCATTCCCCCCGCTATAGGACTAACGTTCCCAGGCGTTAAGAAAGATGGACGGAGTGAACCATCTTCTCTTACAGCCTGTTTGGTCGAGAGAGGAGGAAAACAAACATGCGTGCACGTGTCAATTTATCGAGGCAGGCAAACTTACCGAGGATGTTTTTATATATCATGCGGTTATTTGATTTATTGATTATCGTGAAAGGCCTAGGAAACGTTTTTCCTTTTCCTTTTCAAAAGAGGTTGGCTTTCAAACAGAGTTGATGTGATAATGATATGCGTTCAAATGAATCCATGAGAACGACTAAAATGTGGTAGAGTGCATGCCAGGCCATAGTTGGAGATGTAAGTTTGTAGTGTCCTTGGGAAATAAACAAATGGTCAGAATATTAAGGCAGCAAATCCACATTTTGTTGGAGGAGCGATAACAAACTGAGCACAGTTAGCAGCACATATATTGCTTGATAGTCGTCCATAGCTGTTGTTGTTGTTGTTGTTGTTGTTGTTCCTTTGTGCACGCAAACCTTTGTATGGCGTAGCCCTGACAACGGGGATCCGTGTTTACACAGAGACGAAAGGAAAACATTTTCATAACCTTTCACTCTGGACCCTAGTTTCAAAAGTTGTCAGATAAACAGGAGGCACAAGCGCAACAAAAACTCTCCATTTTTGGACTTTTTCTTTGTTGTGTAAACTGATGCATCTTTAACACTGGACCTGCTATGTCTTGATCTGAAACATCTAATTCACTATTTCTAATATGTATTAAAAAAAAGGGGGGAATAGTTAATTCAGTTATTTACCAGTTTAGTCAGATTAAACTGTTTTTTTCTTCTTTCCATTGTTTTTCATTATAAATTCAGACTGTTAATCAGGTTTATTATACTTATTCTTTTAATCTTTAACTCTTAAGGTCATGATTTTTGTCTTGTAATTGCACTGTAAACACAAACATTCATATTACTCAGAAATATTGGGTTGAACTAACTCACTTTTTGGTAACTTGTTATAAACACTCATTATAAACAAGTTGTTAGTAATTCTTGATGAAGAAATTAATTTACTCAGTTGTCTTGAGTTAACATGTTTTAAACAAATTAAGTATTTAGAACTTGTGGATTTTTTGGTAGTGAAATGCTGTATATTCCATTGGAACTTCACATTTCTTATTGTTTTTCTGTTACTACAAAAACATTTATTGATAACCAATATATCCTTATATAACAGCATAACAGTTTTTAAAAATCAAATTTAACTTTATACATTTTATAATATTTAAGCTATATAAAGTAGTGCGGCTTATTGTGTATAAAACCAGTCCTAAAATACGCTTTATTACATTGTACTCTGGCCTTCCCAGCTTTTTTTTTTTCTTTTCCTTTTTGGCTATTTAAACAGTTCCATTGCTTCTCTAAATATTTTCTCCATCAACCTCTGCCACCTCTTTCCTTCATTATTCAAACAAACACACATCACTTCGCCAGTGTTTAGCACTATTTTTGAGCGGGGTGTAACATCGGCTAACTTCAGTTACAACTCGTTTTTCATGCACATATCACTCTTTCTGCCTCATGAAGGGACAGTCTGAGGCACAAGTGCAGCTGGAAAACATTTCCACATTGCTCCTCGTCAGTTTTGCCGTGATTGTCTTTATGCTGCCTGTTTTTGGTAAGTAAAAAATATTTTCAATTTCTATTTTTTTCAGCATTCAATGACAGGCTTTCTGTGCATACTTAGTTTAGCTTAATCGTCACATTAGCTACCTCACTTCCAAAAGCACCATATGACATGGTAATATAAACGGTTAAGATTTAAATCATTTTGGGAAATTACATTAAAATTTTGTATGCAACTGGAAAATATCTGGCGCCAATTCATTATTGTTTTTTTAATATCATTGAATAACATATTTGTGAGTGTTATGCAGATTAACCATCCTAACCAGGTGTCGTTTGTAACACTACAGAGTCTTGTGCTGGTCCGCGGCATTCTGGTTGATTAAAATGTAATTTAATTTTAAATCGGCTGCTTTGACTCTGCATGGTTTCCTCAGCGTCTTCAATCTCGCGAGACTCGGATGCTGACCTTTCACCTATGACAACACGGTCCTGGGCGGTCCTCGGTGCATGGACAGGTAGCATGACAGGTAGCGATAGCATCGGTGTAGGGCAAACGGCGACGTATTTTTTCAGTGTCCATCCCAGAAAGCATGTTATTTGAGAAACTTCGAGATAGTCTACCCGTGTGTACGCTTTGTTGGAAAGTGATTATGTGCCTCGGTTGCGGAATATTTTCACCTGATAGGTTCCATGATAACTCCTGAACTGTGGCGCTAGCATTAGCAAACAGCTACACGAGCAGGCCCAGTGTTACAGACGTTGACGATCGGATTAGAGGTTTCTGCAGTTATAATGACAAGTAAGTCCTGACTGAAGAACAAGTGGCTTTCTCAACAATAAGTAGCGTGTAAATCGACTGGAGAATATAATAGACGGAGAGGAATAGAAAAACAATGTCTTCTTTTTCTTTATCATTGTAATATTAACAGAATTGACATTCTATGTAATGAGACATAATTTGCTCCGTCAGTGTTTTCTACTACTTTGTTTAATGTACATGTGTAAAATTAATTGGTGTTAAGTGCTAGCAGGGCTTTACAAAAGGCACAAAGGTGGGTAAGAAAGTAGAGAAGCCAAGATGTTAAAATTATAGCAAGTTTTTATGGCTTACTTTCACTTTTTTTGTAAATTTTATCTAGAGCCTTCCTAAATATAAGTTTATCATGTCACAAATTTCTTGTGCACTTTGATCACGATACAGTCAGTTTATCAAAGTAAAATGAAAGTTGGTTTGTCATGTTTTATTTGAAATAATATATTTTTTTGTTCTTTCTTCCATCATTTAGGCAGAAACTGATGCACAGTCAACCTGTCAAAATTTCAACAATAAAAGGTATTTTCATTTCACATCAACACACTAAATAATGTCGCAGCACTTATTAAACTACATGGGTCTGGCTTTATTCATTTATTTTGTTTTTCAAAATAGTTCTTAAAACTTTTTTGAGACCTTTTTTAAACAGTGGCTTTATTCCTCTCATAGAATTATGACTTTTTTCATCAAAGTTCTGTCCTTTCTCTCAGAATTCTAATCAATGTTTTTTTTTTGTTGCTATGGATGACTATTGTAAGCATACTTCTGGTCAGTAATACTTTCCAGCTTAAAACATTTTTGGCAATATAAATTAGATCAAAACAATTTTGGCACTCCTATATTAGTCATTAATTTGGTGATAAAATAGAAATCTTAATAATTTAAAAGTATTCATAAAAAATTGCATGAATCCAAGAAATTAGGTCCAAGAATTGTGATCTCAATTCTACAGTCTTCAAAATTTTTTAAGGTTTGTTTCATTAAATAACAGCTTTGTCTTCCAGCATAGCCCTGTAGTTGTGGTCTACTTGTGTCTTTGAGCTTTGTTTCTCTAAATTTTGAAAAATCCCAATTTCATAATATTCCTGTTTTCAAACTTTGTACACATTTATACCAATTGTTAGATTGAGACAAGAATCGTTAGTTCCAGTAGAACACTATAATAGATGTATTTACAGTTTTACTTATAAGGATGTCTTCATACATTGCTGATTGGCCTTCTAACTCCCGCAGTGCTAAATCTCGCCTGTTGTTTCCTGCAGGTATTTGCGGAGTTCACTAGAATTACCAGCCATTGGGAGAAAACTGACAGAGTTAAAGCAGGGCACAAACTTGATGGTAAGTTTTTTTTCTCAGTCCAAATACTAAGTTAAAGCCATGTGTGGAGGTCCTCAGCTGCCAAGTGATCATTGATTTCTTTGTCAAAGCCGCAAGATGTGACTGTGCTGCGTCCATTGTGCTCCAAGGGATTCCCATTGCAGTCGGTGATAATCCCAGTGATTTCTTCAAGACTTGCTATGTAAGTATTTTTATGAAATAAGTTGTATTGTTGCAGTTTCAGAATGTGATGCTTGTTGAAAATTACAAGTTCATCTTTTCGAATGCCATCACACTGGTTTCTTAGTTGCATGGTCATCATTTGAGGGTTAATTGTTGGATATCAAGATCTTGACTCTCAATCATTTCTAATGTAATTAGAAATTCATGCACAAAGTAATTTGTGCATGAAGTTACTTTACACATATTAATAACTAAAAAGTAACGTTTATATTAAATATTTAACAGGACAACTTTTTAATTTAGAATTAAAATTACAAGCTTGTCGTGCCTTGACTTTTCTTAAATATAAGTTCTGTATGTTTTCTGAAGCTAATAAGGTTGTCTAATGAAGCACTAAAGATTTCTGAGCATTTATCTCTCTAACTGCAGTTGCCATCACATTAAATGCTGTAGAATGATACATTTTGCAGAGGTAATTTTCCTGCTGCTATTTTTATTTATATATATATATACATATATATATATATATATATATATATATATATATATATATATATATATATATATATATATGAATCGCTTTCCCATTAATTGAACAATTTAGTTTCTACATGAAAAAAATATCTTGAACACTTTTAGTGGCTGTGTCACAAAGTGTTCAAGAGTGTCTCAAAGGTCCAAAGTTTCATCTTAACTTCTTCTTCTTGCCTCATTCACTCGCATCTTAAAAACTCTACCGTGATACTGTTACATTGATTTTATTACGTTTATGTTCAGTAGTTTGTGCTTTAAACTCAGATCAAACACTTCCCTAATCCCAGCTTTATGACAGCTTTTTCACAACTATTCTCTGACTGTTTTCAGTGCTGTCTTTATCCGTCATTAAACTCTGATGATGTGAAGTTTCAGTGAAGTCTGAGCTGCTACAGCGTCCAATCAGTGAGAGAGGTGCTGTGTGGGGCGTGTCTGAGAGGGAAAAGACTTCAGCGAAGCCTGCACTTGTTTTTCCTCGATTATAGCTCCTCCAATCAGCCTCCTCTGGGGCATCCTCTAATACTGCTGCGCAGAAAGTGCTTGCAGTGTCGCAGAGGAGAGAGGAAACTGCAACCAGTGAGTTTAACGCATTGAGACCAGACACGCATGACAACAGGCTTCGCTGAAGTCTTTTCACTGACAGACCTGCCCCCACACAGGATCTCTCTCACTGATTGGAGGCTGTAGTGGCTCAGACTTCATAGAATCTTGATACCAATCTTGAGTTTAATGGCAGAGAAAAGACAGAGCTGAAAACAGTCACTGAATGTAGTTCCAAAAAAAACTGCCATAAAGCTGTGATTAAAAAAGTGTTTGACGTGAGTTTGAAGCACAAACTACGAAATATTAACAGAGGATAAATGGTAAATGGTAAATGGACTTGAGCTTATATAGCGCTTTTCTAGTCTTTGACTACTCAAAGCTGCTTTACACCGCTGGTCACACCTACCCATTCACACCCATTTGCACTCACATTCACTCACTGATGGTGCAGAGTATGTTAGTAATCCATCAGTATCTCTAACACATTCACGCTCTTTCATACCCATTAACACACCACTGACGCAGCAGTGGGAGCAACTTGGGGTTAAGTGTCTTGCCCAAGGACATATCGCCATGCCCGGAGCTGGGCTTGAACCTGCAACCTCCCGATCACTGACCAATCGCACTATCCAACTGCACCAACGACGCCCCAAATCACGGCAGAGTTTTTAAAACGCGAGTGAACAACGCAAGTAGTGAAAGTGAGGACGAAACTTTGCACTGTTGAGATGCAGCCAGTATAAGCATTCAAGAATTTGTCCATATCAGCCTAAATTTTTCATTTAGAAAATTAGTTCAGTTAGTTTTCACAATTATTTTCACGGTCAGTTTAACAGGAGTTAGTGCAAAATAAACAGAAAATGCAAACAAAATAAGACCTCCTTACTTGCAAGGGTTGCTGTCACCGACCTATGTGTGGGGACCTCACGGTAAATGCTCACGGTGAGAGCTTTTATCCAAAGTGTGCACTGTGGTGGTCAGGGCCCTCCACAGCACTGATCCTGGTCATTGCCCTGGTCAGAGTGTTAAACTACTGAAGTACTTGATTATTCCTTATATCACATCTAATACACATGTTTTTCCACAGGACACAAGTGACCAGACCCTTGCATCTGTGTTGTGACTGTTGCCAGTCAAGATGGTTTTCCACTGGGTCACTGCTCAACTCACCTTCAGCCAACAGGCATTACCCTTGAGGTACACATTGTCATGGAGGACATTAAGGACTTACCCAAGCAGTTTGCCTTGTATTTGGTCTGACTTATGCACTACATTTAAACTACCCAAAATGCATGGTCTTCCCTCCCTTTATTCTGTTTTATTTTTTTATGATGTGTACATTAACACCTTGACTGTTAATCTGCAATTAGATTCATTTTTTGTGTTTGACTACGCTTTTTGTATCGTGCACTTTGGAAACTGAAGGTCACTGGCCTGTTTTAGGTGCCCCTGAAAATTTTGTGTTACTCTGTCATTATTTCTTCCAAGGTACTTAACTGTAGTAGCTCTTTGAAATGCTCTGATAAGAAAAAGTTGACTTTTTATCAGGTTGAGAAACATTTCACTGTCCAGCAGTGGTCCCATGTTATTACATATGTGGAAATAAATTTTTTATGGCAGCTGCATTACTTGAAGACTGTTCTCATTGACTTGATTTAAGTGTGTTTACAGGTGTGGATAATGTTTTGAAGCCTTGCATGTTCCTTATAGATTTTTACTGTATGGCATCAAATAAGATCTACTAAGCATTAGGTGTAAAGGCCAAAAACATATTTACCTTTAAAAGGTTTTTAGTTCAAGTACTGCACACTACAAAGTGAGCTTGGTATTGAACACTCAAAGTAATTAATTCAAAGTTAGTATTGCAGACTTAAAACAATCAAGTTAGCATTAGGATTAGATACTCAAAATAATTAATTCAAAATTAGTTTTGCAGACTTAAAACAATCAAGTTAGCATTAGGATTAGATACTCAAAATAATTAATTCAAAATTAGTATTGCAGACTTAAAACAATCAAGTTAGCATTAGGATTAGATACTCAAAATAATTAAGTTAGTGGAAGTACTGTGCACTCAATATTAACAGCTTGTCTAAACATAAGGAATTCAAGTTAAGTTTACTTAATATTTGTAAGGCAACGAGTTTCCATATTTTTTTTAAGTAAGCTGAACTTGTTGTTTCTTACAGTGTGGCTGCTCAAGTTTATGAATGTAAACTCAACTCTAATTAGTTTGATTATCGATTCAATCTTTATTTAGGAGTGCATCCAATAGTGGATCAAGAGGTGATCTTACAAGAGAAAAGGTCAGTCACCACTGAATAGAGTCACATGCTGCAAATCATTGTACTGTTTTATTTACCTTACATTAAGTCCCAACTCCTAATCAGGCTTTGTATGATTGACCACTATTTGAGCACATACAAAAAATAAAATCTTGTTCTTGATCCTGTTTTGTAAGCCAGATGTAGAGCTTTTAATTTGATTCACGCTGCAACTAAAAGCAAAAGAAGAGAGATTAACAGTGACATGCTGTTCAGGGCTGATTAAAGACCAGACGTGCTGCTGCCTTTTGGATCATCTGTAGGTCATGCAGGGGGACCTGCATACAATAAATGTAAGATAAAATATGATAAAATAAATACCTAACACAATGAATAAATAAAAATTACAGCAAATTAAGCATCATGAAAAGCAAGTCTGTGAAAAGGAGTTTTTAGAAATTATGTAAAAGATACCACTTTAAAGGGACTGTGAGGAGTTTCTAAGTAATTACAAAAAAGTCTCACTTTTAGATATATGCCTGATGGAAATACACACTTTAAGATGAGTTTTATAGCATCAAAATAGGTTATCTATAAATGTTATTCCTTAGCCTTCAGGTCGGGTCGGACAGGGCTGGACTGGCCTGGATACTCAACTTAGGGAACAAGACAATTAAAACTAGAGCGAATTTATAATATTCGGACACGTCTTAGAGCACCGGGCTGTAAGTAGCGATATATAGCCGGCTACAAAACTACGATACTAAGTTTTCCAAAAATTGCTTGTTGTCACACATCAAAAACTACCGCTACGTAACTAGAAAGAGATACATTACCTCGTTGCTTTGCATCCTGTAAGTTGTTGAAAAAAGAAGTTGTAAAGCAATGCAGAGTTCTGAGGAAGGTCCGAGCTGCATTCATTAGCATCACAACAAACACACGCTTTGGCTTGGCTCACGTCTTTTGGTGCGTTCCAGTTGTAGTCAGAAGTAGAAATTTCCGTCTTCCGAGTAGGAAACTGCAACTGGAACGTTCCCCGAAGTCGGAATTTCCTACTGGGAACTTGGTGAAACCTCGCCACCCCCGAGTTGACAATCGAAGATTGTCCTGCGTTTGTCCTGCTCCAGTTAGGTTAATACAACGATATGACGAGGATTCCATCTCGCTGACACGGCGTCAGCCCTGCTCGAGCTCAGTTCGCGTCACGTAAGCGCCGACTGAGCCCCGTCGCTTGCGCCGTCTTTAACGGGACACAGTTGGGGCTCAAGCGGATACATCCTTGTCAGTCGTCCTCATAAAGCTTTCAGGATTGAGCCACGATTGAGCCACGATCAGCCCGACTGAGCTCCGTACATGCCCGCTAATACCGCTCGCCTTAGGACTGCATTAGGCTTCCATCCCGCTATACTGAGAGCGACGATTCTCCACGACAGTTTTGAACAGTTCAAAACTGTCGTGGAGCTTCTACGTTCCCCTCCGTTCATCCACGACTATACAACGCTGATCCAG